>JASDDO010000001.1:410364471-410591971 GCA_030015575.1 Agapanthus africanus
AGGGAGGACCTTCTTGCTCGACATGATAGTATGCTATCTGGTTGCTCTTTACCTTAACGTGTACACAGATTATCTCTCTATTACATGTTGGTAAAGCCCTTAGAATGTGTACTTGACTACCTGGACTATGATGCGGATCATACTAGTAGGGACAAGGTAGTCCATAAGTACATCCTTCAAAGTCCCTAGTCGTAGGTGTATCGAGACGGGGCATCGATATACCAGAGTAGACTAGCGTATACCTTCTCGACCCATACAGATGGGCGATGGATGATCCCATATCCATCGGTGTTTGACATCAGAGATGATATACGGGTGCTCAGTGGAGACTGGGTACACTGGACGGACTCGCCGAGAACTCCCAGATGGTAATATACCTTACGTCAGATAGCAGTTCTCTGGTAACACTGGTACAGAGTAGTCTGTTGACCCGAGATCGTCATAGAGTCTTGTGTGGTTCCCACTGTGCTTTGATTTCCATCTTACCACGTCCAAGAGGGCGTGCAAAACGGTGGTTTTTGGGTACAGTCCCGAGTCACATGGAGGCAATGAGCGATAGGAGGGGATTCGTCCTCCCGGTATAGGGAGTTGATGTTGCGCTGTGTTCGATTGGCTATAACCGGAAATCCCTGGCCAGGGTTGCTGAGATTTACTGGTAAGTGTTACCTGTAGTTTCTCGAACTGTTATAGACCTCATATCGACACGACTTATCGAGCTATTGGGGTCTGACGTTTACCACCCCTAGGCAAGATATGCGACATATCAGACGACGAGACCGGACTGTACAGTAAGTGTTACTGGTTGGATTCACAGGAGTGTGAGCGGGCTTCCTCGTCGATCTTCTGATTGCTCAATACCCGGGTGGCCGTTACGTTTAGCAGACCGCTTGCGGCTTGTGGGTGTTTGATATTATCATCACCTGCTGCCGGCGTATTGACGAGTCTTTAGAGTCCTACACAGAGGTTTCCTGGCTCAAGCGAAACGAAATAGGAGCGCATATGAGATATGTGCGGGACCGAGAATAATGCGTGTATGTGATACCGTATTTCATTCTCGCGATGAATGTATCGATTGGTTGTATGCGATATAACCTAGTTATCGAATCAAGGATTGATTCGATAAATCGATACATTGGATATTAGTCGGTTATGTGCTACATGACCGGATCATTGAATCAAGTGTTGATTTAATGATTTAATGTATAATTATATATTTGATATATTACTTTGCATTAACTAGTATCGGTTCACTTTAAATGGATTTTCTCACTTGATTTGTGCACATTGTATATGTGATATATTTTTGTACACTAGTTTGTATCATGTTTGATGATACTTGCTCACTTGGGTTTGTGTAAAGATTAAACCATGGTTATATGAATGGTTAGGGTTTTGATTATTTACTTAGTTATTTGTTTATATATTCATTTTGGAAATTTTTAAGGATGGTGGCTTATTTTGTTTTTATGTTGAAGCTTCTTGAAGCTTTGATCAAGTTAACCATTCTTATCTCATCCTTAACCCTAACCATTCCAACTTAACCTTGGTTTAATCTCTACACTTGACCATGGTTTACATTATGATATGTTTTCATTTTCTTTTCATTTTAAATAACTTATCAGAATATTCTTTCTTCTTCTTCTTCATCTTCTTCAATGAAGAAAGCAAAAACTTCATCAATGGTGATTGATGAAAAAGAGTGAGAAATCCAAATCTAAAGTGAACCCACTTCCTATTTCTTCATCCTCTACCTCTTGCCAAGTAGTAGAGTGTGTTTTCTTCACAAGTTTCATGACTTGGTGAAGTAGGAGCTTGATCTTGTGATGCTTCGACGTAGATCATCTTCGGCACGAAGCCGACGACCTTGCCCGCCCATTTCTCCGATGAAGCCGACGCTAGAGCCCAGGATTTCATTTGGACAGCGGAGAGGACTTCATCACGGAGCCGTGGAGGTGGAGGACCGGATCTACAAAGGTTGTATTTCCATACTCTTAGTTAAAGTAGTTAACTAGTTGCTTTGTCGCCTAAACTTCTAGCCAACGATCCGTATTAGGGTTTCTCGGCACCCGTAAAATTTGAAATTGGCATGGTTGATGCCTTGTGAGACCTTATTAGAGTGCCTAGGAACCCTACAGATATTACCCTAGCCATTGTTATAGGATGCATGTTATATATATATATATATATATATATATATATTTGAGGATATATTATGATCATTGACCTAGGATTGCGTTATTTATGCGATTTCTGTGCGTAGATGTTTTTCTACTCACGAGTTGGCAACTCACCCCCGTTGTGCCACAGTTCTTGCAGGTTTCGCCGTACAGGTTCCATTACGGCTTTGCTGGCACTATTTCCATTTCCGGGTGACTTGCTAGTAGGTGGGTTTATTTGTATCGTACCCATCATTACATCTTGTATATTATTATTCAGTTGTATCTAGAAGTTCCATCAACCAAACATGTATTTATTTTTGAGATAGAGACCAGTGATGTTATTCTTTCGACCTTAGAGTCGCGCGTTTTTTTTCTTGTGGTTTTGAGTTTCCTTTTGAGTTTTTGATCCTCGCCGTTGGCGTTGTATATTGTATTGCTTGTGTGGTTGTGACCGTCGATTGACGAAGAGCTAGCTCCCGCTTGGGGATGCCTTTTATTGATTTCGTATACTATTCATGTTGTATCCCGTTTGGGGGCCAGTATTTACAAAGGAGACTCTGCCGATATTTTCAGGAAATATTTGATATTTTTAAAAACGCATAATTCGGCTTATGCTATTAAAACTACTTGTTTTAAATTGGTTTTCCTTCACTCTACTACATTTCTTGGTTTGGATTTCTGGGTTTTCGGCTTACTTAGATTACGTACGCCTCGAGACGTTCGTAGTTTAAGTGCCGGACATGTTCCGTACTTTCAGGACGTGACAAGATGGAACAACGTTGAGACTTTACTTATCCACGGTCATGCGAGAAGGATCTGAAGGCTCTCCAGGCCCGTCAAGGATCTCAACCTCGTCATCGGCTTCCAGAACTGTAGAAGACATCAATGTCATTATATGAAATAATGATAATACTGTGAGAAGAGGGCGAACGACACTAACCTTGCCCGGAAGAGAGGACGATGCGTTGAGGAGATATCGCCTGCGGAGCGGCCTTCTGCAACAGGCGCTGAAAAGACTTCCTGGGAGACAGATCAGCAATAGATGCCGCCAATCCGCGCAATTCTGAAACGACAGAAGGGTTCAGATAATGGAGAGATTATTAATATAAAATATAGAAGGCTACCTTCGATGCTTCTCCCATTCTGGACTGGAGGGATAGCAGCTTCGGCGGCCTCATCCAAGCCCCCAGGCACATCATCCGGGACGTGGGCCGGTATAATAACTTTCGATTGAGGAGCAGTGGCCGCCACTACAGGCTCCAGCGGAAGGACGGTTGCCTCGACTACCTTTTCCCTAGTCTCCGGGCCGTCCCCAGAAAGATCTATTAAATCGGCGACCAGCGAAGAGGCCTCTTCCGGGGGAGCAAGCACTTGGGGAGCGGGAATTACAGAGGAAAGCTCCATCGCAG
This sequence comes from Agapanthus africanus, assembly GCA_030015575.1. Classification (NCBI taxonomy): domain Eukaryota; kingdom Viridiplantae; phylum Streptophyta; class Magnoliopsida; order Asparagales; family Amaryllidaceae; genus Agapanthus; species Agapanthus africanus. The sequence continues at coordinate 410,368,040 of JASDDO010000001.1, forward strand.
GAGCAACGGTTGCATCGACCCCCTCCACACTGATTAGTGTCTCATTAGGGATATTTTCAGAGTCCACAGTCAGAGCATAACTCGAACCCAGATTCTCCGCCATTGCCGAAGTCCCTGCAAAGTTTTCACGAAGATAAGGATATATATATATATATATGTATATGAGCAGTACAAAATATTACAAAGAGATATATGAGGATACCGATGCGCAAAGGAGATTCTATTATGGCTTGTTCAAGACGACGCTCCTTCCTGAGGAGGTATGCTCGCGGAGGTTCGAGAGTAGACTTGTGGCCACCGGTCCACAACGAAAGTGCATCTTCGGCGTCGGCTGAGACAGCCTGCTTAAGGGCCCTCTCGCCCCATTCTTCCAAAGGGCCTATGAATAGCCGCCGTATCGATGGAGGGTCTTCGTAAAAATTAACGGCAGGATAAGGCCTCTTCGGGATCCTTACATTCTCGAATTCATCTTGTGAGCGTCTTATAGCCTCAGCCAATTGTGCGGCTTCCTCGGCAGATGAACCCGGGAAAAGTAGACCACCATCTTCATCTTGAAGAATAGGCTCGGATTCCACTAAAGAGTCAAACAGATTGGTGACCGTCTTCCTCCGCCTCTTGGGCCCAGAACTAACCGCCGAAGATGATCGCTTCCTTCCCCTTGATGCTTTGGTATGGCGTTGACCTACTTCGCCTTCAATGTCCTCGCTCGGCGGTGCTACCGATGACGACACGGCCATTGCTGATGCCGCAGCTGATGACACTACTACTGGCGCCCTATTGGCCCTTGATTGAGCTCTAGTATGCAATGGCATACCAGCTGTAGGAGTTAAATCCACTTTCGCCGCCTCCGGAATAAGCACGACGCTAGTATCTCTCAAGGGAGGGCGAACCACTGCACAGGGTTGCGGCAGAACTCCCGTGGCTTGGATTGGAGTAGGAGCTCTATATCCGAGGAGCACCCTCCTCTCCTAGGCAATAATTGGACTGGCTCGGTGGAGATACCAGCCCATGAAAGACCCCACACATCGTGAAATATGGTCAGCTTCTCGAATTACAAATCGGGAGCCGCTGTTCAGCCGCATGAAGTGATGAGCGGCATCACGAACAACTTCTGGCGGCGGGCTGGGCTCCAATATAAATGCCTCGAAGGGGACCCCCTGGTCATATCCCAGTTGCCGAGTGAAGCGGTGTGGGTTGTACCGCATAAAAAGGGCCGCATCGTTTTGACGAAACACCAGGTAACCCGGCCTGATTGAATATAAATGCGTGGCCTCCCTGGGCTTCAGAGAAGGTACCCCCTCTTTCGACGAGTCGCAGAGCTGTTGAACCGACCCTGAGGGAGCAGAGAGGACTCGATCGTTGAAAACCATCCTGCCTGTATTGGCATAGGGATTAATCAGCACGCGAATAACCCCAGATTAAGTCGGGTCAAGAGCAGAAGCGTCCACCAGCCGCATGAGTCGCGGAAAAGTGTAAGCGTCATAAAAGCTGGGTCTTTCGGGCGCAGCAAATGCCCCCAGCACATGCATCTCAATCCAGGACGTAAAGTAATGAAGAGAGAAATTTACCACATCTACGCCTGGAGTTGAGGTATTAGCCGCAGCACTTAGCCCATGATACATATGCGCTAGCCCCGTAATGCCCACAGCTAGTCGCGTCCCCTCGGCAATGCGATGAGCAGGGTAAATAACTGAGGCTCTCATGAAACGACGGTGCATGGGAATGGTGAACCAACTGAGCCAAATACTGATGAAGCCCACGAAGAAAGTCTCTTCATCCATACCAAGAGCTGCGATTGACTCAAAAGACACGGCCGACATGATGGGAATGTAGAACTGCGGCAAGTCCTCTTCTTTAGCAGGCCGCCTATTTAAACCAAACCCAAAGGGGTCGTTGATGTTTGCAAACTTCGGAGCCGTTTTTGATAGAACGTCTTCGTGAAGGAAGCAAGTGATAAAGATTTTGAAAGTTACGCCCTACTCCTCTAACTCTGTGAATAACTTCTCAAAAATGCTCAGAGTCTTGATTAAACTTGGGCGCTTATGGCGGACGGCATTCTCGGTCGACAGGCCGTCAAGCATGGCAGGCTCAGTTTCGAATACATACTCATCGGGAGGCAGTAGTTCTTCATAGAGTGTCCCCTTAACCGGCAACCCTGAGATTTCGCGAAACTCCTCTAGAGAAATTGAAACTTCGCGGTCCCCTAGAAAGAAGGTATTGGTGGGAATATTCCATTGGTTTAAGAAGGCCTTAACCCACCAGACACGGGGAGACTGATAGTGGAAGAAAGATGCATATATGGCCTGATAGAGTCCGACCCTCTGCAGTCACGCACGATGGGCGGACAGGATGTAACGGGCCCAGAGAAGGTAGCCCGTGGGATGTCGAGGGGTAAGCCCTATCTTGTAAATCTGTCCCCAAGGCTGGGCTTCGCCTTGGCAAATGCGGCGCCCTAAAATGTCTATAGCCGGCACAGGATGGTTCAGAAGACCAGTTGTTGATGGCTCAAGACGTCCCATAGGGGTCCAATTCAGCATCTTTACAGCAAAAGCGGTCCGTGGATGATCCATCGGCAGGAATGGATAGGTAGGCTCTATCGGTATCTCGCAAAGGAAACTGCTGCGACCACGGATGATGTGATCGTACCAGGTCCCCCATAAAAGTAGATTGGTTCAATTCGAGTCATGAGCCCTGATCATCGCCATCACCTCTTCGTCAGACAGTGACTGAGGAAAGGCAGCCTCCGAGCGGGTGAAAGGGAAGTATGGAACAGAAGTCATTGTGCCTGAAATAAAAGAAGGGGAAACTGTTAGCGAAGCCAACACGTATATATATATATATGTTTATAAATATAGATATATAAAAAGACAGTAGAAGAAAGTGACATAGGACTTATTTTATGGGACCATTGGTTACAAAACACATGGGTCCTGATCAGTCGAAAATATTGTATTTTTAACACATCAATTTCCCTATTCTTTGCAATCATCTAAAGGTGTTTGGTATAAATATAGAATATATTAGCAATTCGTCTGTAAAATATCAAATAACATGTGTTATACATTATAACCGGCATTTTGTGGGAAATTGAGTGTTTATTTCTTCATGCATGATCTTTTGTATATCGCAACACTTGTCTCGAGATTGTGTGCAGGAAATTCTCCAGGTAAAAAGAGCCGGAACTGCTAAAAGTGTCGATAAAAATACAGCAAGTCAACGATTTATGATCTGGCAGCAAACAAGAAAGTACAATGAGATTCCTGATATAAAATAAAGCCCAAAGGAACAACACCAAACCAACCTGAGAAAATAATGCAGCAACTCACCTTCTTGGCCGCGGATCCACGACCGAGTCGGCCGAGTTGCCGCGGATCCGCGGCAGTTTTATCTCCTCAGCAACAAAAATTCCTCCACGTGGCTTATCTTAACGGCTTAAGCTTCCAGAAGACTCCTAAATAGCACGTGGCTTTATCCAGAAGGCTCGGCCTAACAATCTTATCCTAGAATATTCCTTATTCTAGAATATTCCTTCCAACAAACTTCTTCAAGAAGACACTCTCTAACAACCTAGCTTTGGAGGGAAGATCCAAATGAGGTGGTTATAAAAAGAGATCTAGATCTAGGGTTGGGGGTTGTTGAATATTAAGCAAAATTTCCACAAGTTGAGTGACACAACTTGTCATTCAAAACCCTAGCCCCAAATCCATTTCAAAGAGCCAAATCAAAATTCATCGAGTGCCAAATCGAGCAAGCATCCAACGAGCCTTTTTGAAGCAACACCGATCTTCATCCGAGCAAGAGATCCAAGACGATCCGCGACTCAAGAAGACGATGCGAAGCTAGTTTCGACGATTGAGTTCTCTCCTCAAAAGCTTGTAGTCTTTGAGTGAATTGTAACGAAACGTTGATTAATAAAAGGTGAAGATCATTATTCTTGCTTTCTTTACATGTAAGTTATATGTATGCCCTATAGGCCATTACTGTACATACGTTGTATATTGTAGTAGATGCTTGGACATATATAGGGAGGACTTTCTTGCTCGACATGATAGTATGCTATCTGGTTACTCTTTATCTTAACATGTACTCTGATTGTCTCTATGTCACATGTTGATAAAGCCCTTAGGATGAGTACTTGACTACTGGGACTATGATGCAGATCATACTAGTGAGGACAGTGTAGTCGCCAAGTACATCCTTCAAATGTTCTTAGTCGTGGGAGTACCGAGACAGGGCATCGATACTCCAGAGTAGACTAGCGTATGCGCTTCTTGACCCATATGATGGGTGATGGATGATCTCATATCCATTGGTGTTTAACATCAGAGAAGGTATACGGGTGCTCAGTGGAGACTGGGTAAACTGGATGGACCCACCGAGAACTCCCAGATGGTATTATACCTCATGTCGGATTGCAGTTCTCTGGTGACACTGGTACAGGTTAGTCTGTAGACCCGAGATCGTCACAGAGTCTTGTGTGATTCCCACTGTGCTTTGATTTCCATCATACCACGTCTAAGAGGGCATGCAAAAAGGTGGCTTTTGGGTACAGTCCCGAATCATATGGAGGCAATCAGCGATAGGAGGGGTTTCGTCTCTCCCGGTATAGGGAGTTGATGTTGCGCAGTGTTCGATTGGCTATAACAGGAAATCCCTGGCCAGGGTTGCTGAGATTTACTGGTAAGTGTTATCAGTAGTTTCTCGAACTGTTATGGACCACATATCGACACGACTTATCAAGCTATTGGGGTCTGACGTTTTCCACCCCTAAGCGAGATATGCGACATATCAGACGAAGAGACCGGACTGTACGGGAGTGTTACTAGTTGGATTCACAGGAGAATGTACAGGCTTGCTTGTTGATCTTTTGATTGCTCAATACCTGGGTGGCTGTTACGTTTAGCTGACCGCTTGCAGCTTTTGGGTGTTTGATATGATCATCACCTACTGCCGGCGTATTGACGATTCTTTAGAGTCCTACATAGAGGTTTCCTGGCTCAGGCAAAACGGAGTAGGAGCGCATATATGATATGTGCGGTACCGAGAACAATACGTGTATGTGATACCGTATTAGATTCTCGCGATATGAGATATCGGCCGGGTATATGTGATATAGCCGGGTCATCGGATCATGTGTTGATTCGATGAAATGAAACAGATTATATTAGTCGGTTATTTATGAAATAGCCGGATTATCGGATCAAGTGTTGATTCGATAAATTAATATATAATTATATATTTAATATATTAAATTACATTAACTAATATAAGCTCACTTAAAGATTCATTTTCTCACTCGGGAATTACATTGATATATATGCGATATATGTTAATTGTATTATTTTATTTTGTTACAATAAATATTGTATATGTGATATATAATATTGTAACAAGTTATGGTTACAAATGCAACATATTTTATGGAGTTTAAACATGGTTAGGGTTTGGATTAGGGTTAAGTTTTCTTGAAGCTTCTAGAAGCTTTGCTTTTGTTTTAAGCAAAGATATTTTGTATAGATATTTTGGTTGATATTTCTTAACCAAACCCAAACCCTTTACCATGGTTAATTCGCTACATGGGTTAAGTTATCATTCTTAACCCATGGTTGCATTTCTAACCTCACACTAGATTTCATTATTCATCACAAAAGAGATCCTTCTTCTTCTTCCTCTTGATAAAGTTTTCTAGCTTTTTGCAAAGTGATGATAATGAGTGAGAAATCGAAAACAAAAGAGTGCTAAATTCCTACTTCATCATCCTCATCTATTCTAGACGCATAGATTAGGGTGTTTGTTTTACTAATACTTAATTAGCAAAGCAAGAGCTTGGGTTTGAGTTTTTTCAAGGTAGATCATCTTTGTTATTGAAGATCGGAAGCAAGTTTGCATCTTTCTCTTCATGGAGCCTCTCTTGAGTCCGGGTACTCGATGATCGCAGCGAAGGGACCTCAACACGGAGCTTTAGAAGTGAAGGAACGGACTACAAAGGTTGTAATCTCTAACTCTTAGAGGTAAAGTTGTTTACTTGCTCTTTGTTTCGCCTAATCTCTAGTCTAAGATCTTGGTTAGGGTTATTCGGCACATGAAAAATTTGATTTTGGCATGGTTGATGCCTTGTAGAACCTTATGACTGTGCCTAGTAACCCTACAGTGGTATCAGATCCAAGCTAGAGCTTTAGGCGAAATCTAGACGAAGTTTAAAGTCCGATCGAACCCCGAAACATCGCATTAGACCCCCTCTGTGGAAATTTTTTAAAATGTTGATTTTTTCTGTATTAAAAATACTCAGAAAATTAAGCAGGGAATTCTAAGGATTACTGTGAAAAATGAGCCCATAATCCCTTTAAAGCGCCGCGGAACCGCGGCAATACCATGCTTTGCGCGGCGGTTCCACGGCCAAATAGGGGAATTAGGGATAGATTTTGCTACAGTAACATCCGTAGGTGCTTTTGCATGCTTCTGGGAATTTTTAATTCTACTCAAGTGTTGAGGTTTCTGGAGATCTTTTGTATTCGTTGATTCGATCGGAAAGTTTAACTTCGTTTAAGTCTTTTCCGGATAATTTAGAACGTGTTAAAAAGTTCGAACGGATATCAATAACTCACTTTTTCCCCTGTTGTGGAATTTCCATGTGTTGGATTTTTTCCTTAATTAAAGAACATTCATAGTCGTGCAAGTAACGCGGTGGACCCTCTAGAAGAACACAAACCTTAACTCGATTATGTTACCGTCGGAACCACATCTAAACCTTAGGGTTTGGGGCGGTACGGCGTTGCCACATGTGAGGCGTTGGTTTGACCCTTCACGGCTGGACCATTGGTACTGTAGCATGTGATGGATACCTTTTTGAACTCTGCTCAAGTGTTGAGCTATTTGGGAAATCTTAGGTGTTTTATTATTCGATCGGAAAGTTTAACATTGTCTATTTATCTGGAATGTGATACAATATTTGGAATCCACAAGTAGTTATGAGATAACTAATTTGAATGTTATAAATCTAGCAGTTTAGTCTCATTTGATCGGTTACCACGGGATTTTGATGTGATCGAAAGTCCATCGCAATCACGTAGCGTACGCGGATACTCGCCGGGTAAACTTAATAGATAGCCATGCCCCATAGCCCCGACCAAGTGACTGTAGGAGAACCCCGTCACCAAAAGCATCCGTTCGGGTGCTGATTGTAAATAATTCTTGATGTGTAGTATGAAAATTGTAAAGAAATCACAACCAAAAATATTTGACCGCAATCAACTACGGTGTCAGTTGTAGATCGTAAGCGAGTGCGGATCGTCCTCAGGGAAAGTGTAAGTGTTCGTCTTTTGAATTAGATGAATTTAAAATTTAAAGAAAACAAAACAAAACAATTCATGATTTATATTTGAAGTTCAAGAATTAGAAAATATAGATCTAATAACAAGAAAAAGATAGAATCAAGAATTGATAGTTTGATGATTTTTCCAAACCAAATATCAAGAATCGAAATGAGGCTCGTAGGAATCGATCGGATCTATAGATGTGATGTAATCTTACAATTACGTATTCTTATCCTTTGATGAATTGATACTAGATCGATGATGATCGATCGAGAATTAGAGATTTCTTATGAAACTAGGGTTTCATCTTATCCCTTATTCTTTCGTCTATATCATTTACATTCTAGACTCTAGTAAATTCAAGAAACGATCGTAGATCCCTAATTTCGAGCGATCACAATCAAGAAAGCATCGCAACGAAACTAGGTCATCGATTCTTGAACTTGCTAGGGTTTACAAAGCTCGTAGGACTTAAAAATCGTATTAAGATTTGTTACATCATCATTCTACAATCGTCTCGACTCCTTTACGAGGGGAGTTTTACTCAAACATCACAACAAGAACCACAATCACAAATTGAGATCTAATCATGATGCAAGAATTAAAAGAAAGCAAGATTAAAGAATTTCACCTTTTATTTATATCAACAATTTCATTACATTCGCTCAAGAACTACAAGAGGAAGAACTCGATCGTCGATTTGGCTTCGCTCGTCTCCTTGAGTCGCGGATCGGCTTGGATCACTTGCCCGATTGAAGATTGGCTCGGCTCCTAAAAGGTTGAAGGCTTCTCGCTTGATTTGGTACTCAAGATCTTGAATTTGGAGTGGAATTAGGGTTAGGGTTTCGCACAAGCCTTGTCACTAGACTTGTGGAAGAAGTTGAAGAAAGAGGTAAAGATTGGAATATTGAAGATTCTATTGATGAACAACTAATGATTCCTCCCAATATTCTTTAGATCTAGGCTCCTATTTATAGATATCCAAACCCTAGATCTAGGATTTCAAATTCTAAGTTTCCCTCCAAAAGTTTGTTGAGGAAATTTGAATTTCCCTCCAAAAGTTAGTTAGAGGAGAAGCTTCTAGATGTGATTAGTTAGGAGGGAGCTTCTAGAAGAGGTTAGTTAGGAGCTTAATTAGGATTAGCTTTGCTTAATGATCTTTGCTGATCTGGCAGAAGACTCTGGAGAATTCTGGAATTTGACGTGTCAAAATGAGGTGTAGGCCTTGAGATAGGAGTTTTGCACTGAAAATTGAGCGATGATGTGGCAAAAGAGCCGCGCTCCCGCGGCGCAAGCGCGCTCCCGCCGCGGTTCCGCGGCGCTTTGGAGGCTTCAGAGCTTGGGACTTCTGGTGCTTGTTGGGCTTAAGTTGTGGGCCTTTCTTTGATATGTTGAATTGTATTTCTCCCTTTGGATTGCTACCAGCTCTGAAAACATGGAGTTGGTGTATTTTTTTATCAGCTTCTTTTGACTTTGCTCCTGCAATTTCCTGCACAAATCTCGAGACAAGTGTTGCGCAAATACAGAGATGATGCGATGCCATGAAATGCGGTCAATTTCCCTTAAAGTGCCGGTTTAAAAGTCTAACACATGCAATCTGATATTTTATGACTGATTTGCTAATATGTGAAATATGAACATCGAACACTTCTAAATGAGTGCAAATGATAAGGAAATTGCCGTGTTAAAAATACATTATTTTCGACTGATCAAATACCCCCAAACTTAATTTCGATCGTCTCGAGCGAATGTTTTATTAAAAAGAGAAGGAGAAAATAAAGAAAGAGAAAAACTAACTAGCACACTTTCATAGGCAACACGATTGCACTGAGCACGTGCAACAAGCCTTTAAACCTCTAGGTGTCCCTAGTAGGAGGAGTGTTGTCTCCTGAGGGTTTTCAGCGGATTGCACCCATAAAATCCAATAATAAAAGGAAGATCATGAATATTACATTTAAAGACAAGAATTGTAAAAGAAAAACTTTGAAAATTAGGGTTTCCAACTAAGCTAGCTTTTCGGTTGTCATGAGCCCTATCTTAATGGTCATGAAAAGATGTTAGAAATCACGTCCTCCCTCAATAAAACATCGTCTTATTCTTCATTCCTATCTTTTTTCCAAACATCGATCATATCACCCTGCGTGTGTGTAAAGACATCCCTACACCCGGAGAATTCAATTCAAGCTATCATACTCTTGCCCATCAGCCTCAGTACTTTTTAATTAATGAATATTTAGATGAGATTGCTCACACACTTTCATGCGACCGTTAATACTTCTTGAGGTACTAACCGACCGATTACTCCTGTGCTTGCTTACTTGGTGTATTTTCCTCGTCTTGCACCACCTTAGGCATAGCAGTGACTCCCAGACCAGTTGGCCTTAGGGCACTAGGTGAAGAAGCACCCTCGCTATAAATTTTTTTATTGCCCTCGGTGATAACAAAACCAGTGTCCATTTTTCTCACCACTTTATATTTTCTTTATTCACTTTTTTTTTCTTTTTATTTCCTTCATACATAGGCTTTAAGACAAGAGCATTTCAAGGTATCCTCTACTATCCCAGGTTTCAAGACGTGTGTAAGTGCGAATAGCAGGGTATCAACGTTCAAAATGTTTGGCTTCCAGAATAGAAACTATTTTTCAGACTTATTTTTATTCTCAGATTAGTGACGTCTTCCATTTTACTAACCCTTGGGACAACGGCTCATAACTACTTATTACTAGTTCGTATAAGAAAACTTCTAATTTTCTTGGTTTTCTTAAATTTTTCTAATCTCATGGATGTAATTTTTCACTATCTAAACTTTTATTATCTTATTTATGTACAAAAATATTTTTGTTTTTGAAAATTTTTAAATTTTTATAGGTTTTCAAAAAATGTTTTGTGCTTATGCAAATGATATGCAAATGATGCAAAAATAAGCACAAACCTCCCCCAAACTTGTTTTCAACAGTGTCCTCACTGTTGTCATCTGCTAAATCTCGAAAAACCTGTAAGCTTGGGAGGAATTTATTAGTGGGGGCAAAATATTTAAGTGAAGAACTTCCCAAAACTTATTTTTGGCTCATCATTTTGTAAAAATTCTTTTTAGGAGCCAGAAAATATATACCCCCCCAAACTTAAGCATTGTTAATCTTTGAAAATCATATGAGGGGGTCAAAAATCAGTGGTCGATGCCAAGCTTTACAAAGACCGAATGTTAACACCAACCATTCAAAAATTTTATCAATGCAGTGCTCTGGTTGGTGGAAGAAGAAGTGGGGAAAGGTTAAGCGGTGGAAGAGAATGTGTGTGCGTCTCATTTTGGAGAGACGATGCAGTGAATGTGATGGATTGCTCGCATTCTTTTTACAGTTCAGAGGAAGGGGTGGAGGTTCAATTTCATTGAGTGGGACATGATTCATCTCAACACCCGTGTCATTTAAAAATGCGAGTTCATCAGCGAAGATCTCCTCAAAAGTTCCATCTATACCCCGATGAATAATATCATCACAAAGTGCGGGGTGATCTTCAGACTCTAAAAGCAGTTCATAATCAGTGTTAGTTGTTGACCCGGACATCTCGGTGGAAGAGTCCGTATGTGTATGATACATAGTTGGGTCAAACAATAACATATGAAAAGAGTCAAGATCGGTATCAGGAGGATCATCAAATTTGCTGCTGTCGACATCCATTAAGTCGACAGAACAGACCTGAGCAGTAGGTTCGGAAGGTACACTTCCCAACTTGTAAATGTTCAGCTCTATTGACCTATTCCCGAAGGATAGGGTCATAGAACCATTACGACAGTTGATGATAGCATTGGAAGTGGCCAAAAAGGGGCGACCTAAAATCACCGGAATTTGATTCCGTGGGTTCGCTACAGGCTGTGTATCAATTACAATAAAATCTACCGGGAATATAAATTCTCCGATTTTTATTAACACATCCTCCAGTTCACCCCTGGGTTTGGTGATTGATCGGTCAGCCATCTGGAGAGTTATGCTCGAAGGCTTTAACACTCCGATACCTAGTTGCTCGTATACCGAGTAAGGAAGTAAGTTAACACTAGCGCCAAGGTCAAGTAACGCACGGTTGATGTGTTTCTCCCCAATAGAAATGGAAATAGTAGGACAACCAGGGTCCTTACGTTTCCGTGGTAATTGTTGGGGAAAAGCCGTGTCTACAGTACTTGACATGAAGATTTTTTTTAGGCACTTGAGTCTTCCTCTTCCTAGTGCACAAGTTCTTAAGAGTTTTTGCATAGGACGGAACTTGTTGGATAGCATCTAGGAGAGGGATGTTGATGTTAACTTCCTTAAACATGTTCATAATCTTCTCCATATGTGGACTCGGTGTGTTAGCCCTTAACCGATTCGGATACGGTGCTTTAGCAATAAGTGCTGGGTCCATCATAGGAGAAGGAAGTGTTTGTGGAACCGATCCCAAAATAGAAGTGCGGATCGTCCGTGGAGGGGTAAAAGAGGTGGGCTGAAGTGGCGAGCCTTTTGGGAAATGAAGAATAGGCTCGGAAGAAGGTGGTGGGGTAGAAGAACTGGGGTCAGAATTAGAAGTGTGTGTGGAAGGAAAGGTCTCAGCCAGGGTTTTATTGATTGATTTTTCAATATCATCAAACTTTTCCCCAACGTGAGTGTCAAGCACTCTTCCAGATCTCAACGTGATTGCATCCACATGATGTGAATAGCCAGGATTGGGTAAAGGTTGAGCTGGAAGTTTCCCTTTCTCTCTTGCACTCATTTCGGCTTTTAATCGTGCAATTTCTTCTTCCATCGATTTAATACTCTCGCTTTGGGACGCAGAGTTTTTCTTTATATAATCGACATAAGTCTTTATTTCAGCCGATACTTGCATGAGATTTGTTAAGACCAAATTCATGCATTGTGCAAATGAATAGGATTCATCCGTCCCGGTCAACTGCAAAGGACTAGATGGTGCAGGTGTGTTGACCGGATTTTGAAAGTTTTGTGCTTGAAAGGGGTGCTGACTCAATTGAAGTGGTGGCTGCTGTTGTGGTGGAGGGACCCTTTGGAATTTGTTTTGGTTTGAAACCGTGTTTTGAAATTGTGATTGGTTCCAAGCAAAGTTAGGGTGATTCCTCCAACCCTGATCATATGTGGAGGAAGATGGATCGTTTCTAGGTCTTTGAAATGCGGCATTGGTATGCTCATGACCTTGAAACGGACATTCTTCCGTCAAGTGAGACGGATCAGAACAACAGCCACATACAGTTTTGGAGAGTGATATTTGACTTAGGGCGGCTAAAAATTTGTTTTCCATAGTTTCAAGTTTCTTTTGCATAGCCGAAATGTCAGCTCTAACTCCTATGGAAATATCATTGCCTTCCCTAGACGATTGACTCACACCCTCCCACTGTAAAGATTTTTCAGCGAAATCTTCTAGAAAATTCCAGGCTTCCCCATCATCTTTAGTCATGAAGTTGCCTTGACACATGGATTCAAGGGTCTGTCTTGTGTAAGGAGTAATGCTCTCATAAATGATTCTGCATAATTCCCATCTCGGGATGCCGTGATGAGGACATTGGACTAACAGATCCTTGAATCGTTCAAGACATTTTGAAAATGTTTCATTTGGAAGCTGGGTGAATTGATAGATTTCGCTACGGACTCGAGCTGTCTTTTGATGTGGGTAGAATTTCTTAAGGAATACTTTGACGAATTCGTCCCAATTTGAAATTGAATGTGCGGTAGTGTTATATAGCCACTTCTCGGCTAAATCGCACAAGGTGAATGGGAGAAGAAGTAGACGGAAAGCATCCACAGAAAGCTGTGAAGTACCCATCATTGCGCATACATTTTCAAATTTCGTGATAAACACGTATGCATCTTCAGACTCGAGACCGTGAAATTTTGGTAGAAGGTTGATGTATTGGGGTTTTATTTGAAAATTTTCCCCGTTGGCTGGTGGAATGGATAGACAGGTGGAAAGTGGCCTCGTGTAGGATAGCATCTTTCTTGGAGAGAGATGCGAGGTGGATTCTGCGCACCAACGGACGGCGGCAGGGTAGTGGAAAAGAAGTTCGATGGAGACGGATCCATCGATGTGGGTGTGGTGGTGGGTAAAGAAAAGGTAAGTGTAGAAATACCGACTTTAGGGTCGATCGGGGGACGCGGACTAAACAGGCACTAGAATCCTGTTGTCCAGCCTATCTTGTACTAAAAAGGGTTAGTACAAGTGGCAGCGTGAATTTATAATTAGGGGAGTGATGAATGAATGCGGTGTTTGTTTTAAAAAAATTGATACGGATTTTTGAAAAAATGATGCGACACAACAAATGCAATCACACAAAACCCTAGAATCTAGTGGTCACCTAGGTCTGGCTCTAGACCGCTCCTAACTGCCAAAAGACAAGTCGCAGGATAGAATCCTCCACTGCCTCTTTGTCCCCCTGTGGCCGGATAAGTGCCAGGTAAGTGGGAAGGTACTCCACTACGTAAGTAGTGGGCCTAATTAAAAACCACTAGCCTTAGACACACTCGCCATAGACACCACAAGAAAACGCGGATAAGCAATGAATTACCCACGGCCTTCTCTTGTCCTAATTGAGCGCGACGGTCCTTAGAGTCATCTCTAGATATTTTTTAATTAATGAGGGTAATGCGGATGCAGGTTTGTGATTTTTGGGGCTTAGGAAGGGTAATGAACTCCCCACCTAATTTGGATTTGGTCGTGCCCCTTAATTTCCGTATTAATATGCAAACAACCAAAAATCAAAACACGCACAAATTTTTAATTTTGCTTTTTCGGCGTTGCGATTATTTGCAAAGAAACCTGCACAAAATGTTAGTTGGAGCTAAAAAGAGGAGAGAGGAGAAGGTAAGAAACTTACAGAGAAAGTTTGGTGCAGTGATGACTTAGAGTTGCCGCGGAACCGCCGCAGTAGAGGGGGTTTTGCCGCGGAAACGCGGTTGGGGAAAGGGATCACTGCACAGAAATTTAGGAGAATGCTTCTGTTGCTCCCCTTAGCTCTCTGGAATGCTCAGAAAAATTTCATCCAAGCTCCAATGATTCCAGAATTCCTCGCAATCAAATCACAACACACGTATTAGAGTTTGTGCGAGTTTAGATCACAAAATTTAGATGGAATAAAATTTTCAACTCAAATTTCAAAATACGAACAATTAGCGCACTATCCCCGGCAACGGCGCCATTTGATTGTAAATAATTCTTGATGTGTAGTATGAAAATTGTAAAGAAATCACAACCAAAAATATTTGACCGCAATCAACTACGGTGTCACTTGTAGATCGTAAGCGAGTGCAGATCGTCCTCAGGGAAAGTGTAAGTGTTCGTCTTTTGAATTAGATGAATTGAAAATTTAAAGAAAACAAAACAAAACAATTCATGATTTATATTTGAAGTTCAAGAATTAGAAAATATAGATCTAATAACAAGAAAAAGATAGAATCAAGAATTGATAGTTTGATGATTTTTCCAAACCAAATATCAAGAATCGAAATGAGGCTCGTAGGAATCGATCGGATCTATAGATGTAATGTAATCTTACAATTACGTATTCTTATCCTTCGATGAATTGATACTAGATCGATGATGATCGATCGAGAATTAGGGATTTCTTATGAAACTAGGGTTTCATCTTATCCCTTATTCTTTCGTCGATATCATTCACATTCTAGCCTCTAGTAAATTCAAGAAACGATCGTAGATCCCTAATTTCGAGTGATCACAATCAAGAAAGCATCGCAACAAAACTAGGTCATCGATTCTTGAACTTGCTAGGGTTTACAAAGCTCGTAGGACTTAAAAATCGTATTAAGATTTGTTACATCATCATTCTACAATCGTCTCGACTCCTTTACGAGCGGAGTTTTACTCAAACATCACAACAAGAACCACAATCACAAATTGAGATCTAATCATGATGCAAGAATTAAAAGAAAGCAAGATTAAAGAATTTCACCTTTTATTTATATCAACAATTTCATTACATTCGCTCAAGAACTACAAGAGGAAGAACTCGATCGTCGATTTGGCTTCGCTCGTCTCCTTGAGTCGCGGATCGGCTTGGATCACTTGCCCGATTGAAGATTGGCTCGGCTCCTAAAAGGTTGAAGGCTTCTCGCTTGATTTGGTACTCAAGATCTTGAATTTGGAGTGGAATTAGGGTTAGGGTTTCGCACAAGCCTTGTCACTAGACTTGTGGAAGAAGATGAAGAAAGAGGTAAAGATTGGAATATTGAAGATTCTATTGATGAACAACTAATGATTCCTCCCAATATTCTTTAGATCTAGGCTCCTATTTATAGATATCCAAACCCTAGATCTAGGATTTCAAATTCTAAGTTTCCCTCCAAAAGTTTGTTGAGGAAATTTGAATTTCCCTCTAAAAGTTAGTTAGAGGAGAAGCTTCTAGATGTGATTAATTAGGAGGGAGCTTCTAGAAGAGGTTAGTTAGGAGCTTAATTAGGATTAGCTTTGCTTAATGATCTTTGCTGATCTGGCAGAAGACTCTGGAGAATTCTGGAATTTGACGTGTCAAAATGAGGTGTAGGCCTTGAGATAGGAGTTTTGCACTGAAAATTGAGCGATGATGTGGCAAAAGCGCCGCGGTTCCGCGGCGCAAGCGCACTCCCGCCGCGGTTCCGCGGCGCTTTGGAGGCTTCAGAGCTTGGGACTTCTGGTGCTTGTTGGGCTTAAGTTGTGGGCCTTTCTTTGATATGTTGAATTGTATTTCTCCCTTTGGATTGCTACCAGATCTGAAAACATGGAGTTGGTGTATTTTTTTATCAGCTTCTTTTGACTTTGCTCCTGCAATTTCCTGCACAAATCTCGAGACAAGTGTTGCGCAAATACAGACATGATGCGATGCCATGAAATGCGGTCAATTTCCCTTAAAGTGCCGGTTTAAAAGTCTAACACATGCAATCTGATATTTTATGACTGATTTGCTAATATGTGAAATATGAACATCGAACACTTCTAAATGAGTGCAAATGATAAGGAAATTGCCGTGTTAAAAATACATTATTTTCGACTGATCAGGTGCTCGCGGCAGCGGTGTTCCGCCTTAGTGCACTTCGTCGACAGCATCCGGTGGTGCGGCCGTCTACTAAATTTTGCGACGAGCATTCGATCAGGATGTCGGGAATTTTGTTGAATTGCCCGACTAGATATTGAAAAGTGTTTTCGAGATCGAGACTAAAATGCGGGGTTTATAATTGTTAGGCATGCGATGTCTAAGGAATTCATTTGGTTAGGCATGCGATGTTTAAGGAGGTTGCGGATTCCAACTATTGTAGTTTTACACTTTTTTTTCTGTGACCGTAAGCATAGTATGTGGTGTATCGCCTGGTACGTTGCTATACATCAACCACAATAGGGATACGCATACTTGCTTACGTTGATGACATGTGATGTTATGTGTTGCTGTGATATGTTATATTGGATCATCGCGTTCTGAATAGCAGGGGGTTTTATGTGAGATGATGCTTTTTATTTTCATTCATGTAAAATTCATTGTATGCAATATTCTTTTATTGGGGCACTTCCGGGCTGAGGATGATATCACCATTGTATATTATTTACTTTTCCGCATTAAGTAGACCCAAGGCGGGGAGCACAAGTAACCGGGTTCTAGGGTCCAGTGGGAGACCATCTCGAGGAGTCGAGACCGGGTCTCGTAACCCTAGAATTGGCAGTGTTGCTTGCCGCTCTCGTAGGGGTCTAGGGATGTAGGTTTGGCTATTCATTGCATCCATGGAATCCGCGTTTTATACAGGCTCGCATAAAACACGGAAATCCTAGTATATCCAATATTTCATATATGTTCTTCTGCTGCAATGTTTTGTGATGAGAACATATTACTGCCTGAGACGAATGTTTATATTATATATATGAGATATATGTTATATTGCTGATTTCATTTCAAATGTGATGCTTGTGAAGCTTAATAAATTGGGACTTCATTAATGAGATTAATGAAACTAAAGAAACTTAAAGATGTTGTAGAAACTTGTCTCAAAACCTGGTAGCTCTAGCTCTTGCTTTGCATAGCGGTGTTCCTTGTAGAACATCCAACACCTTATTCGATAAGGAAAGAGCCGAGATCCCTTCACCCGGAGTGACATCTTTAGCGAAACTAGCAGATGCTACAAACTCGGTTTGTCTTTTAATTGTTTCTACAGTTTTTGCTTTGCATAGTGATATTTGTGAAATATTCTGCACCTTATTCGATGAGGAAAGAGCCGACGATCCCTTCACCGGGATTGACCTCTCTAGCAAAACTAGAAAAGGCCTCAAAAGCATTCCAATTAAAATAACTCGATTCTACAACGATATCAAGTTCATTACGCAAAAGGTTTTCTTAAAAACCTATCGTAGCCCTCCGTCATTTCAGATAAGTACTACTTAGTATTCGTGCTATATTTGTTGACCTTAGCCAAGGCGTAGTGTGCAGTAGCTAATTAACGCTTATCTGTATAAGCATATGATGCGATTGAGTTAGGGTAGTCGTATGACTTTGTTGACCTTAGCCAAGGGTCGTGCGGGTGAGTTTAATTCAATCGGGAAATGACGGGTTGAACTTGGCTAGCGCTTATGATTTGTTGACCTTAGCCAAGGTCATAAGTTGCTAGGGGTAAAATATTATTGGGAATTTCAAGTGTTGAAATTTGCAATGAGATTGCATACCTTGTATGAGATAGTTGGATCCCGATACCCACTGCGAGTAAGAGTTACTCCTGGGAGAGTTTTACACATTACAATTAGCCGATCAAGTAGGTGTCTAGAAAGATGTCAACGGGGTTACGCCTCTGGGAAAACGAGGTTTATTTTAATTAGGTCCATGCGAAAGCACGGGGAACCTCCCTCAAAGTACCGGCACTGGCCTGGCTGAAAGATTGGCGAACTTGTAGGGTGTAATTAATCCCGGCCAGTCTTTCCTTTTAGGGTTTGAAAGAAGATTTGACTAAAATAGTGGGAGACATCCTGATTAGATATATTAATAACCAATCTAATCTTGGAAGAGCATACGCTGAGTGTTTTCTTCTCTCTCTCTCCCGGTTACGACTATGTCATGCCTTAATCAAGATAATAATACGGATGTATTGACCCAACCCGCTTGTTATACTGCGCTAGGGAACGTTGGTCCCGCTCCAACTTATAATTGTTATAAAATAGAGCAGGAAACAGGTGATTACCAGAATTCCCGTGCCACCCAAACGAAGAAAGTGCATGCCGATGCATCTTCTTCGGGTGTGTTCATTACCGAGAACTGTTTCTCAGTATCCTTTAGGTCCTGGGTATAAGATACCGGATCAGAATCCCGCAAATGTAATTTGTTACATGGGATACAGAAAGGTAGAGAACTGAGAACGGGTGATAAATTTCAAGAGTTGGAAATGATGCAAGTGTTGCAGCCAAGTCTGTTGGCAGTTATCACCCTGTATTATCAGAATAAATTGATTCTGAACGAATTATATTAGATACCGAACCTGATATACAACATCATATCAGTCTTTTTATTAGTAAAGAAGGATATAATTTTGTATTGTTGGATAATGTTTTATACATTTCCTATATCAAGAGTTGATCGGTTCAGGCACGTTATCTAAAAGCATAGACGTTATAAATCAAACTACAGTTCTTAACGTACAGAACACACACAAGAGAAAGAGTTTAGAAATGAACGAATCCTTCTTGTGGCATTGTAGACTAGGTCATATCAATGCGACCCGACTAGCTGAAGTTACATTTAGATGCATATTTAAATTAGTTTAAATTTACATCTTGTGAAACTTGCCGGTCATGTTACAGAGATAAGATGACCACAGCTCCGTTTATTGGAAACAGAGAAAGAGTTAGTGAACTCTTGGGATTGATACATGCTGATGTATGAAGGTCCCCTGTCTACATATGCCAGGTTCTTTGTACTTCATTACATTCGCTGATTATCTCTCAAGATCCGGACATATGTTCCTGTTGAAACACAAGTCTGGAACTTTTGAGAAATTCAATGAATATAAGTTAAAAGTAGAGAACCAAAAACGGGTAAAAGTATTATGTCCTTTGATGAGATCAAGGAGGAGAATACTTGAGCATGGAATTCCTGGAATATTCCAAAGGAGAATGAGATTCTCTCTCAGCATTTCTCCTTCGAATACACCACAGCATGTCGGTGTATCGGGACGGAGCAATCACTCCCTATGTGATATGGTATGCTCTATGATGAGTACTACTGAGTAGCCTATTTTATCTTGGGGTTATGCACTTGAGAAGTTGCAAACCTATTGAATAGGGTTCCAACCAAATCAGATGCCTACCACTCCATGTGTGATATGGTATGGGAAGAGCCCATCTCTTGAGGAAGTTAAGATTTAGGGTTGTCCGGCCTATGTCAAAAGCAAAATCCGAACAAGCTCGAGGCAAGATCAGTTCTGTGGAAGTTTGTTAGATATCCCAATCATTCGCAAGGGAATATCTTCTACCACACCGAGGAACAAAAGATGTTTTATTTCTCGGCATACCACTTTTTAAGAAAAAGGGAATTTCTTGTGAAGAAATTAGTGGTCATGAGGTATAACTGGAAGGAGTTCCAGCTATACAAACTGCAACTTATGATTTCGTAAACCCGGAGGATTCAATAGTTTCCAACGAACCTCAGCCTCTCCGCCGATCTGGTAGGGTTCCTCATCCACCTAAGAGATACTTCGGTTTCTCTATGACAGTGGGAACAAGGATTGCATCATGAGATGATGACCCAACTAGTTTCGAGCAGGCCATCAGGAGTGAGGACTCTGTAAGAATGGCTAGATGCTTAGCGATCTGAGATGGAATCCTTATACACCAACAAAGTATGGACTTTGGTTGCTTTATTTGAAGGGTTAAATCCCCATCAGGAGCAAGTATATCTTGAGAAGATTACTTGGTGTACATGGAAAAGTTGAGACTTTCAAAGCTATGCTTAAGTCCATCCAGATCCTACTTGCCACGGCTACATACCATGACTACGATACCTAGCGGTTGGGTGTCATGAATCCTTTTCTAAATAATGATTTGGAAGAGAGCATCTATAAGTACACAGCCAGAGGGCATCGTAGATAGTGCGAGCAGCGAAAACGTGAGCATGATGTTTTATGGGATAAATCAGGCATCGCGGAGTTGGAACGTCTGTTTTGATGTAGTAGTCAAAGAGTTTGACTTCATCAAAATGGTAGATGAACCTTGTATATACAAAAAGGTAGTAGGGAGTATGGTGGTGATCCTCGTATAGTACGTGGATGACATACTCTTGATAGGGAAGGAGTTTCCTATACTACGCTCGGTCAATCTCCACTTATCACAAAGATTCTCTATAGGATCAACGTGATACCTCCTAAATCCTGGGTTATGGATCTATGAGATAGATCTAATTGGATGTTAGAATTCTCACTAATTATACAGATGGTATCAATCGATCCTAGGGAGAATCACTGGAAAGGTTCCAAGTTGATAAGGACGACTGAATGTCAGTCGCAGGCATTGTCTTTACCCTCAGTGGAGGGACGGTATATTGGAAGAGTTCCAAGCTAGATACCGTGACATACTGGACGATTAAAGGCAAGATACATCGTTACCAAAGATGCTACAAAAGAGGCAGTCTGGATATATATTAGTTCATGAGATGAACTTCGTTCCTGCCATTGTATGACAATGGATTTGTTGCTTATTCAAAGGAACCCCCGTCCCATCAGAGATCCAGACATATTCTTAGGCAGTATCGCCTGATCATGGAGATGGTTGATCTCCTGGGAGATCAAGGATAGGAGAGTAGACACAGAGGACAACAGCGCGGATCCACTCACAAAGGCCTATTTCCTAGTAGAGACTTTTATGGGATGGTTGTGTATTGAGATACTTCAACCATAGTTGATTGTTGGGTATGCGATACCACAACAGATGGCCCTAGTGCAAGTGGGAGATTGTTAATTATATGTATGCCCTAGAGGCCATTACTGTACATACGTTGTATATTGTAGTGGATGCTTGGACATATATAAGGAGGGATTTCTTGCTCGACATGATAGTATGCTATCTGGTTACTCTTTATCTTAACATGTACTCT
Organism: Agapanthus africanus; assembly: GCA_030015575.1. Lineage (NCBI taxonomy): Eukaryota > Viridiplantae > Streptophyta > Magnoliopsida > Asparagales > Amaryllidaceae > Agapanthus > Agapanthus africanus. Next base: position 410,389,435 of record JASDDO010000001.1, read on the forward strand.
GATTGTCTCTATGTCACATGTTGATAAAGCACTTAGGATGAGTACTTGACTACCAGGACTATGATGTAGATCATATTAGTGAGGAGAGTGTAGTCGCCAAGTACATCCTTCAAATATTCCTAGTCGTGGGAGTACCGAGATAGGGCATCGATACTCTAGAGTAGACTAGCGTATGCGCTTCTTGACCCATATGATGGGCGATGGATGATCTCATATCCATTGGTGTTTAACATCAGAGAAGGTATACGGGTGCTCAGTGGAGACTGGGTATACTGGACGGACCCACCGAGAACTCCCAGATGGTATTATACCTTACGTCAGATGGCAGTTCTCTGGTGACACTGGTACAGGTTAGTCTGTAGACCCGAGATCGTCATAGAGTCTTATGTGATTCCCACTGTGCTTTGATTTCCATCATACCACGTCCAAGAGGGCGTGCAAAAAGGTGGCTTTTGGGTACAGTCCCAAATCACATGGAGGCAATGAGCGATAGGAGGGGTTTTGTCTCTCCCGGTATAGGGAGTTGATGTTGCGCAGTGTTCGATTGGCTATAACTGGAAATCCCTGGCCAGGGTTGCTGAGATTTACTAGTAAGTGTTATCAGTAGTTTCTCGAACTGTTATGGACCTCATATCGACACGACATATCAAGCTATTTCGGTCTGACGTTTTCCACCCCTAGGCGAGATATGCGACATATCAGACGAAGTGACCTGACTGTACGGGAGTGTTACTGGTTGGATTCACGGGAGAATGTACAAGCTTGATTGTTGATCTTCTGATTGCTTAATACCTGGGTGGCTGTTACGTTTAGCTGACCGCTTGCAGCTTGTGGGTGTTTGATATGATCATCACCTACTGCCGGCGTATTGACGATTCTTTAGAGTCCTACACAGAGGTTTCCTGGCTTAGGAAAAACGGAGTAGGAGCACATATATGATATGTGCGGGATCGAGAACAATACGTGTATGTGATACCGTATTAGATTCTCGCGATATGAGATATCTGTAACGTTTTAAAAATAATTAAATAAATAATTAAATAAATAAAATTGTTTAAGTGAATTTTATGAATTTCGGTAAAGCAAAATGTATTTTTCGTAAAATCAAACCGCGATTGTTTTTCATTATAAATTCAAAAATACTTATTTTAATTATGTAATTACTAGTAAATGGTGTTTATTTAGCGACTTATAAATTTTTAGTTTAATAAAATATTTTTCCTAAATTAATTATTTTAAATATTAACATAAGCTTTATTTTTACACTAAATTAGTGTAAATTACAAATTTAAATGGTTTTAATTTGTAAAAATGAACCATGGCATATTAGAAATTAGTGTGTATCATACAAAATTTATTTGCAAATTTTTCCTATTTTCTAGAGCTTTCTTGAGTTGCTATAGTAAATAAATAAATAAATAATTAAATAAACCATGAAAAGACTTAAGTGTTGTTCTTTCTCTTGAAACTTCTACACACTTTTCCCACTCTCTTCTTTCTCCCCCTCACCTCTCTAGGGCCGGCCACAAACCCCCCATGGCAGCCCCCCTCTTTTACCACCTCATTTTTTATTCAAAATTCATTAAAAATACATCAAAAATTCCATTAAAATTCCACAAAATCCTATTTATTTCATACTCTTTATTCCTTGCTCATTTTTATATGAAATTTGGAGATGGAAGGCATGCATTTTGGAGGCTCATTTCTTGTTTGGATTTCATATTTTGGGAGGTATAATTTCTTTCTTTTGATTTATTGTTTTAGATGTTCATTTAAGCTTAATTAGATTTAATGAATTAATTCTATGTTTTTTTAAAAAAATTCAAGTTAGGGTTTGTAAATTCAAGTTATGATTTTTGTTAATTATTTAGGATTATAATAGTTAGTTTAACACTTTTAGAATTGGAAAATATTGCATGGTTGTTGAATTGTAAAATTTTCATTTAAAATTGTTTTAAATTAGGAATTTAGTTAACTAGGTTTTTGCAAAATGTGTTTGTGGTTAATATAAAATTCTAATTTGGGTTGTTATCATTGGATTATAGTTTTAGTGGAAATGTTAGCATGTTAATGGAAAGAAAAACTTAGTTTGATTGCTAGTTTCAATGGATAATTGATAAATTGTGATAAAAAAAATTGCTAATTTTGTAAACTAGATTTTAGAAATTCCTATATAAATGAGATTAAAAATATAATTATGGTTTCATTATATCATTATCATCATAAATTGTGGTTTAAGTCATTAATTTATGCAAAATCATGTTTTGAGGTGGAATTGTGGTATTTTGCTTGGAAAATGTTGAAAATTGTTAAAGGGTGCAAACTAGAAATTTCAAATTACTACAAATATGTGTAATAAAAATATAGTAATAGTTTGTATAGTCTCGTTATGCTATTTAATGAGTTTTATGACCTTTGGTTTCATTTAAATGTCAAGTTTTGATGAAAAACGGTAAATTGGCATTTTCGGGTTTTTCGAAAACGGACGATTTGATCGATTTTAGTGTTTCGATGAATTTGATCATGTTTTACAATATAAGTAATGTGTTTTAAAACTACGAGTTATCTGTTGATGTTTATCTCAATCCATCGGAGTTTGTACGCCGATATCGAGCGATATTTGGTTCTTTTGCGTGGACTGGACATAGGTTTTAACCTATGCTTGTTCCTTGTATCGTTTGACTTTTGTATGTGATTCGGTTTATGATGCTATTTATATGTTTGCGTTTAGGTACCCTTCAAGTGGACTGCGGGCGATGAAGAGGAGGATGGCGACACCGTCGTCGGCAGACATGGACCAGGTGAGTAGATGCATATCTATGGGGGGAAGTCGGGTGGATGGCGTTTAGCATCCCCGCAACGTAGAATAGGAATAGTATTTATTGTCAGTAGGAAACCAGATGTGACCCTAGATACTTAACGCGTAGGACCCTAGTAATAACCCTAGGCTGAACTAGACTGATTTAGGAAAACCTTATCAGGGGATGAGTACCTTGGAAAAGTTCTTAGGTTTCAGGTAGAAACACACACGCACACACTGAAACTCGACATGGAGTATACGTATATGTGTGTGTATATATAAAACTAGGTATAGGTGTATATATATATACAACACGTATATGGGATTCATTGATGTGATATGATATCTGAGGTATGATGAAACAGTATAACTGGGCTTGATGCCGTGATTCTTGACTATACAGTCGTATTAAAGTGTTAGCGGATCATTAGAGAATGAGATAATGAACATGAATATATAAATTATAAAGGGTGGTGGTGATATGGAGGTACATGGGACGCTAAAATTGTACCTGGGCTGTAGCTTGTGACTGATCACGATATGATATATGTATGACTTAATCACAATATGACACATGTGACAGGATATTTCTGAGGATAAACTAAGGATTATTCTATGATGGCAATGATATATGATTGATGTATGCGATTATAGTTTAGCATCTTGATCATGAGATGTGTTGATGATGACATTATACGAATGATGAGACGCCTAGGAGATACTTGACCCGTATCCCGATATTGGGATGCCGTACGATGGATTTTACCGTACGAGGCCTAGTTATGATGATTGATCCGCACTCTTGATTCGAGGAAGCCGTAATACGTACGTGACGCTATTGAGGCGGGATCGCCGACTATTAGAGATATTGATTCAGACCTTAGGTAGACTCTAGTTTCTTACTGACTAGTTTCTTAGGTTAAGTTCCTTAGAAGGTTAGATAGACACTAGTTTAGGTTTGTTTCATATAGTGGTGGTTGTACTCGTATATCGCAGAGAAGTGGATAATGCACATCTGTCTTGCATTCATATTGTAATCATCATGGTGCATGTTCTTTTATTTGTTGCTATAATCAGTATAAACTTTACCTGTTAGGACACCAGCACTATTACCGATGATGCGCATACTCCACGCACACTTATTTGCCGTCTTACACACATCATCATCGGTAATTGCTATGTCACGTACACTTTAGATCATATTGACTTTTATGGATAGAATCAGTTAACAACTAGACCGCTATAATATTGTGATTATTCTCTGACATTAGTACGGACATGATATTTATTGCTTAGACATTCATGCATTCATATTTTCATGTTATCATGCAGTATTATGGGCATATGCTGACACTTATCATATAGTTGCTCATGATTTTATGATTTGGATTTCTATGAGATTTCTGGATTTTGGGGAAAACCGCAAGAATATGTAAAAACTTCTCTCTCTCTCCTCCTCTCTTTTTTAAAAAACATAAGATGCGATTTTCTCGTGATGTATGTGTCGTCCACCATGAGATTTCATGTTTTCTGATGGATTTCGAGACCCGATTCGAGGAGTGGATGAACCGTCTCGGGTACATGGTGGGCCCGGTATAGTACCCCGGGGCAAGAAGATCGAGTTGTAGACGATGAGCCTGGCAGGGGAAGGCTACCTACCGGTGACGTCTGGCGCGGCGGATATCCGGAGAATACCGACCGTTGTCGTGAGATTTGATGATATGGGCCGATCCGGACTGACGGAGCCCGAGATATTGAGACTATGAGACTTGAGATTTACATGTTTGTGTCGATGCTTGACACGGATTTCCATGGATTTCATTGTTGATATTTCCGGTTTCTATACCCGTTTTACTATGATAACAGCTAAAGATTTCTTATACAGATATACCTGGATTTCAGGATTTGTTTATTTTACATTCATGGTGCATGCATATCCATTCATATGACATAGTACTATATGAGGCACTGACACGACACGGAGTATTTGCACTTACACGTAGTATTACCCTGCTATTACTTGATATTTGGGATATAGTAGTGTATTATTATGACCTAGGATAGCGTCGTGCATTCGATTTCTTTTCGTAGATGTCTTCTACTCACGAGTTGGCAACTCACCCCCGTTGTGCCAAATTTTATTACAGGTTCGATGTACAGGTTTCCGTGGCAGCTTGTTGGCACATCTTTTCTTCAGGATGATTTGCACGGTAGGTTGGTTCACTTGTATCCGAACCACCATTGTACTTTTATTCACTCATTTTTATCTAGTAAGCTCCATCAACCATATTTGTATTACTTGATAAGTTTATTGGACCAGTCTTTTATTTCGACCTTAGAGTCGTGCGTGTATTATTCTGATCTGGTGGTTTTGTTTTCTTTTGAGTTTTGAGCCTCGCCCTTTGGCGTTGTATATTATTGTGCTTGTTGTGGTTGTTTCTACCTGTTGGCGTTGAGTTAGCTCCCTTTTGGGGATGCTTTTTATTGTTGTTTATGTATATTATATTTGTTGTACCCGTTTGGGGGCCATTTTTTATAGAGGAGACTCTGCCGAAATTTTTGGGAAAATTTGCTGATGTTTTAAACTTATTCCTTCATGTTTTCTTTTACTGCTTCTTCTTCTTTTTCATGGTTTAGATTTCTGGGCTTCGGCTTACTTAGGTTACGTGGCGCCTCTAGACGCTTCGTAATCTATGTGCCGGTCAACTTCCGTACTTTCGGGTCGTGACAATATCGGCCGGGTATATGTGATATAGCCGGGTCATCGGATCAAGTGTTGATTCGATGAACTGATACAGATTATATTAGTCGGTTATTTTTGAAATAGCCGGATTATCGGATCAAGTGTTGATTCGATAAATTAATGTATAATTATATATTTGATATAATAAATTACATTAACTAATATAAGCTCACTTAAAGATTCATTTTCTCACTCGGGTAATACATTGATATATATACGATATATGTTAATTGTATTATTTTATTTTGTTACAATAAATATTGTATACGTGATATATAATATTGTAACAAGTTAAGGTTACAAATGCAACATGTTTTGTGGAGTTTAAACATGGTTAGGGTTTGGATTAGGGTTAAGCTTTCGTGAACCTTCTAGAAGCTTTGCTTTTGTTTTAAGCAAAGATATTTTGGTTGATATTTCTTAACCAAACCCAAACCCTTTACCATCGTTAATTCTCTACATGGGTTAAGTTATCATTCTTAACCTATGGTTGCATTTCTAACCTCACACTAGATTTTATTATTCATCACAAAAGAGATTCTTCTTCTTCTTCCTTTTGATAAAGCTTTCTAGCTTTTTACAAAGTGATGATAATGAGTGAGAAATCGAAAACAAAAGAGTGCTAAATTCCTACTTCATCATCCTCATCAATTCTAGCCGCCAAGATTAGGGTGTTTGCTTTGCTAATACTTGATTAGCAAAGAAAGAGCTTGGGTTTGAGTTTCTTCAAGGTAGATCATCTTTGTTATTGAAGATCGGAAGCAAGTTTGCATCTTTCTCTTCATGGAGCCTCTCTTGAGTCCGGGCACTCTATGATCGCAGCGAAGGGACCTCAACTTGAAGCTTTAGAAGTGAAGGAACGGACTACAAAGGTTGTAATTTCTAACTCTTAGAAGTAAAGTTGTTTACTTGCTCTTTGTTTCGCCTAATCTCTAGTCTAAGATCTTGGTTAGGCTTGTTCGGCACATGAAAATTTTGATTTTGGCATGGTTGATGCCTTGTAGAACCTTGTGACTGTGCCTAGTAACCGTACATTACATTCCTGTATTGTGGAATTTCTTGATCTTTGATTCAATTATTTTCATGATGCTTGAGTAAATCTCCGCTTGTGGAGGATTTGAGAGAATTAATAGATATAATGATGATCAAATCTTAATTCTAATTTTTAAGTCTAATGAGATTTGTGAACTCTAGGAAAAAGAATCATCAATGAGCTAATTTGGATCGAGATCACATTCTTGCGATTTACATTGCAAATTAGGGATCAAATGATTGATGATTTTCTTTGCTAGAGGCTTGATCCGAATGATCATGATTGAAAAGACAAGGGATAGAAGGAGAAACCCTAGTTTCTTCAATAGATCCCTAATCTTCATTGATCATCATCAATCTAGCTACAAATTATCAATAGATAAGATTAGTAATTATTAGATTCATCATTAACTATTAACTCAATCGAATCCTACAAGCTATTCTTCATTATCTTGATAAATCAAAGTGATTAGGACAATTCTTGATTCTCGATTTTAGATCTACTATTTTCTTTATCTTTCTTGAAATTAAAATTTACAAATCTTGAATCAATTTTCTTGCAATTTTCTTTTATATTTTCAATTCGACTCATCTAAAACGAAATCGATCAAAACACACATCTCAATGGATGATCCGTATTTATTAACGCGCTACACCGACACCGTTAATTGATTGCGGTATAAATTTTTTTGATTGTGAACACCTTACAAATTCCATACACAACGAAGATGAACAATCAAATGGCGCCGTTGCCGGGGATAGTGTGCTAATTTGTTCGTGTTTGAAATTTGAGTTGAAAAATTTATTCCATCAGAATTTTTAGATCAAAATTCACACAAACGATAAACGATTTGTTGTGATTTGTGGCAAGGAAATCTGGAATCTGTGGAGGGAGAGGAAAAATTTTCTGAATATTCCAGAGAGTTCAGGGAGTGAACAGGAACAGTTCCTGAAAATTTTGGGCAGGAATCTCGTCTCAGACCGCTGAACCGTGGCCATTAGGTGCATCTCGCGGCGGATCCATGGCGCATTGAGGGTTTCACTGTTCCAATTTTTTTTAGGTATACTTCTATCTTTCTTATCTCCTCCCTGTTCTGTCCATTAACTAATTTCTGTAGGTTTCTTTGCAAAAATTCGCAGCGCCGCAAAAAGAAAAATTGTTGCGTGTTTGATCTTGGTTGTTCGCATTTTTAATACGGAAATTAAGGGGCAAAGACCAAATTCAGATTAGGTCGGGATTTCATTACCCGTCCTAAGCCCCAAAAATCACAAACTTGCATCCGCATTACCCTCATTAACTAAAAGAAATCTAGACATGACTCTAAGGACCGTCGCGCTCACTTAGGACAGAAGGAGATCGTGGGTAATTAATTGCTTCTCCGCGTTTCTTTTGTGGTGTCTAGGCAAGTGTATCTAAGACAAGTGGTTACTTAATTAGGCCCACTACTTACGTAGTGGAGAACCTCCCACTTACCTGGCACTTACCTGGCCACAGGAGAGGTAAAGAGACAGTAGAGTATTTATCTTGCGACTTGTCTTCTGGAAGTCTAGGAGCGGTCTAGAGACTTGACCTAGGTGACCACTAGAATTATGGTTGCTTGTGCATTATTTGTGTGCATTTTTCAAAAATCCATATTTTTCAAAACAAACACCAAACTCATCTTTTCCTTAATTATCACAACGCTGCCACTTGTGCTATACCATTTAGTGCATGCTCGGCTGGACACGGGAATCTAGTGCCCGACTTGTCCGCGTTCCACATATCGACTCCGAAGTCGGTAATTCTACGTTTACTTGTTCTTTACCTTCTACCACACCCACTTCGATGGACGGTTCTCCATCGAACTTCTTTAACACTACTCTGCCGCCGTCCGCAGGTGCACAGAATCCACCCCGCATCTCTCTCCAAGAGAGATGTTACCCTATGTGAGGTCCTCTTTCGACCTGTCTCACCATTCCACCATCCAGTGGGGACAACTTTGAAATCAAACCCCAATACATCAATCTTCTACCCAAATATCACGATCTCGAGTCTGAAGACACATATGTCTTTATTACCAAATTTGAAAATGTATGCGCAATGATGGGTACTTCACAGCTTTCTATAGATGCTATGCGTCTACGTCTTCTCCCATTTCCCGTGTGCGATATAGTCGAGAAGTGGCTTTATAACACAGCCACACATTCTATTTCGAACTGGGAGGAATTCGTCGCAGCATTCCTTAAGAAATTCTACCCTAATCATAAAATAGCTCGAGTCCGTAGCGATATAAATCAATTTACCCAGCTTCCAAATGAACCATTCTCGAAGTGTTCTGAACGCTTCAAGAATCTGTTAGTTCAATGTCCACATCACGGAATTCCTAGGTGGGATCTGTGCAGAATCATATATGATGGCATTAATCCTACAACAAAACAGAACCATGAATCCATGTGTCAAGGCACCTTCATGACTAAAGATGATGGTGAAGCCCGGAGATTCTTAGAAGATTTCGCTGAAAAATCTTTGCAGTGGGAGAGTGTAAACCAGCCATCGTCTAGGGGTGGCATTCACCAAATTGATGTTTCCATAGGAGTTAGAGCTGAAATGGCAGCAATGCAAAAGAAACTCCAAAGGGCTCCTCCACCACAACAGCTGCCATTTCAACTGACCCAGCACCCCTACCAATCACAAAACTATCTAAATCCAGTCAACACACCTGCACCGTATAATCCTTCACAGTTGACCGCTACTGATCTCTCTTCTTCACTCGAACGGGCTTTTGAAATGTACATGAAACGAATGTCGGACGAATTTAGGTCTTCCCTCGATAAATTTGAGAAAAACTCTGACCTCCAAGCTGAGAGTTTAAAATCGTTGGAAGCCCAAATTGCCCAATTAAAAGCCGAAATGAGTGCAAGAGAAAAAGGAAAACTTCCTTCTCAACCCTTACCGAATCCTGGACATTCACAACACTATAACGTGAATGCAATCACAACATTAAGATCAGGAAGAGTGTTGAATAATCACGTTGGGGAAGAGATTGATGATAATGAAAAATTTATCAATAATACTCCGGCTGAGACCTTTCATTCCACACACACTTCTACTTCTGATCCTTGTTCTTCTACCCCACCACCTTCTTATGAGCCTATTCTTCATTTTCCTCAAGCCTCGATACCTCAGCATACCTCTTCTACTCCACCGAAGACGATCCCTACTCCTATTCTGGGATCACTTCTACACACTCTACCTTCTCCAATGATGGACCCAGCTCTTATTGCTAAAGCTCCTTATCCTAATCGGTTAAGGGATAACAAATCGAGTCCACATATGGAGAAGATTATGGAATTGTTCAAACAGGTTAACATCAACATCCCTCTCCTAGATGCTATTCAACAAGTCCCCGCTTATACGAAAATTCTGAAAGACTTATGCACCAGGAAGAGGAAGACTCAAGTGCCTAAAAAGGTTTTCATGTCTAATAATGTTAGCACTGCTTTTACCCGACAGTTACCAAAGGAACGTAAGGACCCAGGATGTCCTACAATCTCGATTTCTATTGGGGGTAAAAACATCAACCGTGCTTTACTTGACCTGGGCGCAAGTGTTAACCTGCTTCCATACTCTGTCTATGAACAGTTAGGGATTGGAGAGTTGAAACCAGCTCATTGCACTCTCCAAATGGCAGACCGTTCAATCACCAAACCTAGGGGTGAACTGGAGGATGTGTTGATAAAAGTCGGGGAATTCGGATTCCCTATGGACTTTATTGTTTTAGATACACAACCTGTAGCAAACCCACAGAACCAAATTCCAGTGATTTTGGGTTGACCATTCCTTTCCACTTCCAATGCTGTCATTAATTGTCGAAATGGTTCAATGAACCTATCTTTTGGAAAAATGACAATTGAACTGAACGTATACAAAATTGGAAGTCAGCCATCTGAACCCTCTGCTCACATACTTGATGTCTGTTCTGTCCACGAGATTGCTCCCTAAAGTTGCAAAGTTGACGAACTTTGCTTTGAAGATCTCGACGACACTAGCACATTAATGTTTGATCTATCACATCTTAGTGAGGACACATTTTCCACGCTTGAGTCTGAAACTCTTGACTCATCACCTTCCGAGTCTGTATCTTATGCAGGCTACGAGCTTCTCCTTGACTCCGAATATCATTCGATGACCCCATATTCTATAGTTTCTCCGCCAGCATTAGATCTCAAACTTTTATCTTCTCATCTTAAATATGCATATTTAGGTAAGAATGAGTCTTTACCAGTTATCATATCCGCTTCTCTAGCCTCAGAGCAAGAGAATGTGCTTTTGACGGTATTAAGATCTAATAGGCAGGCGTTTGGTTGGACTATGGCTGACATCAAAGGGATTAGTCCCTTGATTGTAGAACATCATATACATCTGATGGATGAAGCCAAGCCAACCCGAGAACTACAGAGACGGTTGAACCCCGTCATGAAGGATGCGGTGAAGAAAGAGATCGCCAAATGCCTTGACAATGGTATCATTTACCCAATCTCCGATAGCCAACGGGTGACTCCAATTCATGTCGTCCCTAAAAAATCTAGCATCACAGTCATTACAAATGAGTGTAATGAGTTCATCCATACATGCACTCAAACTGGGTGGCATGTATTTATTGATTATAGAAAACTCAATGCCGCAACAAGGAAAGACCACTTTCCTCTACCTTTTATTGAGCAGATGCTAGAACGCTTAGCTGGACGGGAATATTACTGCTTCATGGACGGATACTCTAGCTATAATCAGGTCCCTATTGCCAAAAAGGTTCAAGACAAAACCACATTTACTTGTCATTTTGGTACTTTTTCTTATAGACGCATGCCCTTTGGGTTATGCAATTCTCCCGCTACATTTCAGCGGTGTATGATGGGGATATTCTCGGACATGGTCGAGAATTTTCTGGAGATTTTCATGGACGATTTCTTGATATTTGGAGATTCTTTTGCTGACTGCCTATCAAATCTTGACGCGGTTCTTACTCGTTGCAATGAGAAAAACTTAACCTTAAATTGGGAAAAATGCCATTTCTTGGTCCAAGAGGGAATTGTGCTTGGACATGTTATTTCACGAAAAGCCATTGAGGTTGATAAAGCTAAAATAGATTTCATTCAAAACTTTCCTCATCCCAAATGCGTCAAAGATATACGATCCTTTTTTGGCCATGCAGGTTTTTATAGGAGATTCATTAAGGATTTTAGCAAAATTGCTTGACCTTTAACTCTTCTCTTGGCCAAGGACACAACCTTTCACTTTGACTCGGATTGTTAGGCTGCATTTGACTCACTCAAACACTCTCTCACTACAGCCCCCATTTTATCTTCTCCGGATTGGAACCACCCTTTTGAGCTTATGTGTGATGCATCAGATTTTGCAGTTGGTGCAGTTTTAGGACAGCACATTGAAAAGATGCCACACGTAATCTATTATGCAAGTAAGACCCTGAACGATGCTCAAATTAACTATACAACTACCGAAAAAGAACTTTTGGCAGTTTTATTTGCATTAGAAAAATTCAGGCCTTACTTGATTGGCTCACCAATTGTTGTGTACACTGACCACTCCGCCTTGAAACATGTTTTGGTGAAAAGGGATGGTAAAGGTAGGCTAATACGTTGGATCCTTTTATTACAAGAATTTGATCTTGTTATTAAAGATAAGAAAGGATGTGAAAACGTTGTAGCCGACCATCATTCGCGCATTTCTTCTTCACCTATGACCCTGTTGATCAATGATTCTTTTCCAGACGAACAACTCTTGAAAGTATCCACTGAACCTTGGTTCGGGGATATTATGAATTACCTTGCTACGGGACTTATTCCCCATGAATGGTCGAAACAGGACAAACATCGATTTCTATCCCAAGTAAGACACTTTTACTGGGATGAACCGTATCTGTTTAAGTATTGTCCTGACCAGATCATTCGCAAGTGTGATCCCAATGATGAATTCAAGAGTGTTCTATCTTTTTGTCATGATCAGGCATGTGAGGGTCATTTTGGTTCTTGAAAGACGGCGGAGAAGATTTGCAATGCGGTTTTTATTGGCCGACATTGTTCAAAAACTCATTTGATCATTGCAAAACATGTGCACAGTGTAAACACACGGGTAGGATTTCCCGGAGAAATGAGATGCCACTTCAACCCATCTTAGTGGTTGAAATTTTTAACGTTTGGGGTATAGACTTTATGGGTCCTTTTCCCAACTCTTTCGGGAATCTGTATATATTGCTTGCAGTTGATTACGTCTCGAAATAGTTTGAAGTTATTCCTTGTTGCACTAATGAAAAAAAGGTTGTCATTAGGTTCTTAAAAGAAAACATCTTTTCGCGATTTGGACACCCACGCGCTATCATTAGCGATAACGGGACGTATTTCTGCAATCGGTCATTCGAGACTTTAATGCGGAAATATGCAATCAACCACAAACTTTCTACACCCTATCATCCCCAAACGAGCGGGTAAGCTGAGATTTCAAGCAGACAAATCAAACAAATTCTGGAGAAAACTTTTTCTAAAAATCGAAAAGATTGGTTAACCAAATTAACGGATGCTCTTTGGGCATTCCGAACTGCATATAAAACCGATCTAGGTATGTCTCCATACAGAGTAGTGTTTGGTAAGGCTTGTCACCTTCCGGTCGAGATTGAGCATAAAGCAATGTGGGCTATTAGAGAACTTAACTTTGACATAAAACAAGCCTGCAACTTTCGGAAGATGCAATTAAACGAGCTAAGCGAACTCCGCGATGAAGCTTATGATCATGCTGTAATTGTAAAGAACTGGACTAAGGTATTTCACGATAAAAACATTTTGAGAAAAACTTTTACACCTGGTCAACAAGTCCTTCTTTATGATTCACGACTACATCATCATGCAGGTAAGCTACGATCTCGGTGGAAAGAACCTTTTGTTGTGCGGTCTGTCTACCCACACGGGGCAGTTGAGGTTGAAAATATTGAAAACGGTACAATCTTTAAAGTAAATAGACATAGATTAAAACCGTATTTTTCCACTGACCCCTCGGAGGAGCTCCTGTTTTTATAGGAGCCGCTTTATAATGACTAATTTTCCTCCACCTCACCTTCATGACTTGGTAATTTTTTCACATCTTTTGAATGGAGGTGAGTCAATTTGTAAATAAATTTTAGAAAAGATATAAAAATTGCAAAACAAAATCATAAAAAAATTTTGTACATGAATAAGAAATAAGTTTGGGGGAAATTTTCCACAATCATATTTCATGTCCCCTGTAACAAATTTTTGCCTCCCAAGTTTATAGGTTTCTGAGCTTCAATAGATGGCAACAGTGAGGACACTGTTAAGAACAAGTTTGGGGGAGGTTTGTGCTTATTTGTGCATCATTTGCATATCATACTTTGCATAAGCACAAAACATTGAAAATAAAATAAAAATTTCAAAATTTCAAAATTTCAGAAGATAAAAATATTTAATATTTAATTAGATAATAAAAGATTAGATAGTGAAAAATCACATCCAGAAGATTAGAAAAATTTAAGAAAACCAAGAAAATTAAAAGTTTTCTTAAACGAACTAGTAATAAGTAGTTATGAGCCGTTGTCCCAAGGGTTAGTAAGATGAAGGAAGTCTCTAATCTGAGGATAAAAATAAGTCTGAAAAATAGTTCTTATTCTGGAAGCCAAACATTTGAATGTTGATACCCTACTATTCGCACTTACACACGTCTTGAAACTCGGGATAGTAGAGGATACCTTGAAATGCTCTTGTCTAAAAGCCAAAGTATGAAGGAAATAATAAATGGAAAATAAAAGATAAAATGGTGAAGAAAAATGAACACTGGTTTTGTTATCGCCAAGGCAGCAATAAAAAAATATAGCGAGGGTGCTTCATCACCTAGTGCCTTAGACCAACTGGTTTGGGAGTCACTGCTAAGCCTTAGGTGGTGCAAGACGAGGAAAATACTAAATACACCGTATAAGCGATCACATGAGTAATCGGTCGGTTAGTACCTCAAGAAGTATTAACAGTCGCATGAAAAATGTGTGATCAATTCCATCTAAATATTCACCAATTAAAAAGTACTGAGGCAGATAGACAAGAGTGTGATAGCTTGAATTGAATTCTCCGAGTGTAGGGATGTCTTTTACACACACGTAGGGTTATATGATCGATGTTTGGAAGAAAGGTAGGAATGAAGAATAAAGACGATGTTTTATTGAGGGATGATGTGATTTCTAACATCTTTTCATGACTATTAAGATAGGGCTCATGACAACCGAAAAGCTAGTATTAGTTGGAAACTCTAATTTTCAAAGTCTTCCTTTTACAATTCTTATCTTTATATGTAACTTTCACGGTCATCCTTTTATTATTGGATTTTGTGGGTGCAATCCGCTGAAAACCCTCGGGAGACAACACTCCTCCTACTAGGGATACCTAGAGGTTTAAAGGCTTGTTGCACGTGCTCAGTGCAATCGTGTTTGCCTACGAAAATGTGCTAGTTATTTTTTCTTTCTTTTCTCCTTCTCTTGAATAAAAGATGTTTGCTCGAGACGACCAAAATTAAGTTTGGCGGTATTTGTTCAGTCGAAAATATTGCATTTTAACATATCAATTTCCCTATTCTTTGCAATCATCTAAAGGTGTTTGGTATAAATATAGCACATATTAGCAATTCGTCTGCAAAATATCAAATAACATGTGTTATACATTATAACCGGCATTTTGTGGGAAATTGAGTGTTTATTTCTTCACGCATGATCTTTTGTTTATCGCAACATTTGTCTCGAGATAGTGTGCAGGAAATTCTCCAGGTAAAAACAGCCGGAACTGCTAAAAGTGCCGATAAAAATATAGCAAGTCAATGATTTGTGATCTGGAAGCAAACAAGAAAGTACAATGAGATTCCTGACATAAAATAAAGCCCAAAGGAACAACACCAAACCAACCTGAGAAAATAATGCAGCAACTCACCATCTTGGCCGCGGATTCGCGGCCGAGTCGGCCGAGTTGCCGTGGATCCGCGGCAGTGTTATCTCCTCAGCAACCAAAATTCCTCCACGTGGCTTATCTTAACGGCTTAAGCTTCCAGAAGACTCCCAAATAGCACGTGGCTTTATCCAGAAGGCTCGTCCTAACAACCTTATCCTAGAATATTCCTTATTCTAGAATATTCTCTCTAACAAACTTCTTCTAAAAGACTCTCTCTAACAACCTATCTTTGGAGGGAAGATTCAAATTAGGTGGTTATAAAAAAAGATCTAGATCTAGGGTTGGGGGTTCTTGAATATTGAGCAAAATTTCCACGCGTTGAGTGACACAACTTGTAATTCAAAACCCTAGCCTTAAATCCATTTCAAAGAGCCAAATCAAGATTCATCTAGTGCCAAATCGAGCAAGCATCCAACGAGCCTTTTTTTAAGCAACGCCGATCTTCATCCGAGCAAGAGATCCAAGACGATCCGCGACTCAAGAAGACGATGCGAAGCTAGTTTCGACGATTGAGTTCTCTCCTCAAAATCTTGTACTCTTTGAGTGAATTGTAACGAAACGTTGATTAATAAAAGGTGAAAATCTTTATTCTTGCTTTCTTTACATTCTTGCAGTGTGGAATTTCTTGATCTTTGATTCAATTATTTTCATGATGCTTAAGTAAATCTCCGCCTGTGGAGGATTCGAGAGAATTGATAGATATAATGATGATCAAATCTTAATACTAATTTTTGAGTCTTATGAGATTTGTGAACTCTAGGAAAAAGAATCATCAATGACCTAATTTGGATCGAGATCTCATTCTTACGAATTTCGTTGCAAATTAGGGATCAAATGATTGATGATTTTCTTTGCTAGAGGCTAGATCCGAATGATCATGATTGAAAAGACAAGGGATAGAAGGAGAAACCCTAGTTTCTTCAGTAGATCCCTAATTTTCATTCTTCATCATCAATCTAGGTACAAATTATCAATAGATAAGATTAGGAATTATTAGATTCATCATTAACTATTAACTCAATCGAATCTTACAAGCTATTCTTCATTATCTTGATAAATCAAAGTGATTGGGACATTTCTTAATTCTTGATTTTAGATCTACTATTTTCTTTATCTTTCTTGAAATTAAAATTTACAAATCTTGAATCAATTTTCTTGCAATTTTATTTTATATTTTCAGTTCGACTCATCTAAAACGAAATCGATCAAAACACACATCTCAGTGGACGATCCGTATTCATTAACGCGCTACACCGACACCGATAATTGATTGCGGTATAAATTTCTTTGATTGTGAACACTTTACAAATTCCATACACAACGAAGATGATCAATCAGGTCCCACAAAATCAAGATGGCGGCTCACTAATAATGAGGCCAAGCAATCATCATGAGAATAAAGGGAAGATTCTCAATGAATTCAAATGACTCTACACATTCCCCCAAAAGAGAAACCTATCTTGGACTCTACAAAAATCAAGCAGAACAGGGGAATTAAATTCCCAGAAAACTCTACTGCAATTTTTTTTTTGCAAAGAACAACACAGGGAAAGAAAACCCCAAGAAGTTCTTTGGGAAGAACTGAGTTCTTTAGAGGAATTAAATTCCTTTTGAATAGAGGAATTAAATTCCCAGAAAATATTTTTCAGAGCCAAAGATCTTTGGAATGGAATTGAATTCCAGAGAGAAGACAAGCATCACCATCGATCCCTGAAGATCAGAGAAGCCCTAAGAGGTTTATTATTTAAAGATTGAGCAGTTTTCTTATTAAAGAACTTGAAGAAAAAATGGGTTCTTGTTAAAGGGAAAAACCCTTTGCATGGATTTAAAATCCAAATTCCTATAAGAAGTTCTTCAGCCGTTCAAGATCATTACCTGAAAAAGGGAATCTTTTGTTAACAGAGTTAAACTCTGGAAATTTTCGAAACAGAGAACTAAGTTCTGAGAGAGAGAATTAAATTCTCAAAAGAAAAATAAGCAAGGAAGAAGATGGAAAAAGTGGAGGCGCTTCTGAAGGGACTCCTGCATTTATAGGATGTGATGGGGAACGGTTCATCTCCCTTGTTCCCTAGACAGATCCAACGGTCACAAAGGTGACAGCGTTGCACTCACGTGCAAACACGTGAGAACAACGCCGTGGGGGCATTTGTTCCATGATAAAATATCAGGGAATTCCCCAATGGGGTATCACGTGCTCACACGTGACCAAGGGTCACCTGTTGACACGTGATAGGTTCCTGTGATCTCTGCTTTATAGAATTAAATTCTAGTAAAACAAAAATATAAAAAAACAGCCAGGAAATACCCCAATAGGGTATCACGTGCTCGCACGTGACCAAGGGTCACGTGTTGACACGTGATAGGTTCCTGCGCTCTCTCTACTTTATAGGATTAAATTCCAGTCAAACAAAAAATATAATAAGACACTAAGGAAAACCCCAATGGGGCATCACGTGCTCACACGTGACCAAGGGTCACACGTAATGATTCCTTAGCTATGTTAAAAGGTAGAATTAAATTCTTAATAAAATGTTTAATCAAGAGGATCACGTGCCAACGCGTGATAGGTTCCTAAACTCTTTAATTGATAGAATTAAATTCTGTTTAATAATCAAATAAAGCGATCACGTGCCAACATGTGATAGACTTTTAAAAGCCTTCTGAAATAACAGAATTGAATTCTAATTAAGGGGAATTAAGAACCCTAACTTGAAAATTATTTCCTTAGATCTTTCCAAACAAAACAGATTGTGCTCTGTAAAGTGGAGCACCGTTGGATTAAAAATCCAATGGTGATTAAAAATCACCAATTTATGGTAAGATTTTATATAAGGAAAGATTTCCCTGAAATTCACCAAGAATAACAAACAGAATATCTTCTGGATTAAAAATCCAATGGTGAATAAAATTCACTGAGTGATCTAAAAGATCATGTTGGTTACAAAAACAACCAAAATCTTTCAATGAAAGATTCACTAAACAAATTGATTCTTTTCTTTCTCCTATAAATAGGAGCCAAGAAGAGAAGAGAAGAGATCTTGGAATTCTGATTTTCTAGAAAAAAAACAACAATAGAGAGAAAAGAGAGGATAATTTAATTCTCGAGAGAGAAAAGAAGTTCCTTTCAGAGAAAAGAAACCCTAGGTGAGAAAGGGGAAAGAGATCAAAGCTCTATAAAATAAAAGAGAATTTAATTCTCAAGTTTAAGAGTTTAAATCTTCTGAATAAGAACTTAATTCTTCCTTTGGTTGAAGATCTGCAGAAGTAGATCACCCCACAAGTTGAGAATTTAATTCTCATCGGGGAGAATCTGCCATGCAGATCCAAGACCTAGAGGGAGAATCTGAGTTTAAGGAATTTAATTCCCCTAAATTCACAGGAATTTAATTCCTCTAAAACAGAACTAGGGTTTAACCCTATATGAGAATTTAATTCTCCCAAATTCATAGGAATTTAATTCCTCCGAATAAAACTAGGGTTTAACCCTATTTGAGAAATTTAATTATCCCAAATTCACAGGAATTTAATTCCTCTAAAACAGAACTAGGGTTTAACCCTACATAAGAATTTAATTCTTCTACATACATAGGAATTTAATTCCTCCAAATAAAATTAGGGTTTAACCCTACAGAGAATTTAATTCTTAGAACAAGAGACTTAAAGCTCTCCATGCACGTAAAGAACTGGGTTGCATGGTAACATGTGACCCCCATTTTCAATGATCAGAAAAGAAAGAACAAAACTAGGTCATGTGTTCCCACGTGGCCCCTAAAACAGATCCCTCAAAATGAGAAAGAAAAACTTGGAGGCAATGCCTCACGTGCTCCTACGTGACCCTCAAAATAAAGGGAACGAAGCCAAAAGCAGAACCATTTTTAGGCGCCCTCACGTGTGCCCACGTGACCCCTTAATAGACACTTTAATAATCAATACATGGATACCCATCACGTGCCCACACGTAATGGCCTGAAGATTAAAAATGTTTAACACTTATTTGAATATTCTGATAGTAAAATAAAGGAGGTCTGGCCCCATCTTCAGGCGCCTCACGTGACCCCACGTGACCACTTCCTTTCTAGTGTTTAACACTATTTTGAGCATTTTGTCTCCAGTGTTTAACACTGTTTTAAATATATCACGTGGGGACACGTGACCGCCAGAGGTCCTCTAGTATTTAACACTATATTCAAACCATCTTAGCCCGAATTGGCTATGTTTTCCAGAGGCAAATCTCCCCTTCAAATGAGCCTTAAAATCCAGAACTACAATGTTTAAGTGCTCAGCCAAAGACAAAATGTTCTCAGTGTTAGTTATATGTATGCCCTAGAGGCCATTACTGTACATTGGATGTATATTGTAGTGGATGCTGGGACATATATAGGGAGGACTTTCTTGCTCGACATGATAGTATGCTATCTGGTTGCTCTTTACCTTAACGTGTACACAGATTGTCTCTCTATTATATGTTGGTAAAGCCCTTAGGATGTGTACTTGACTACCTGGACAATGATGCGGATCATACTAGTGGGGACATGGTAGTCTATAAGTACATCTTTCAAAGTCCCTAGTCGTGGGTGCATCGAGACGGGTCATCGATATACCAGTGTAGACTAGCGTATACCTTCTCGACCCATACAGATGGGCGATGGATGATCCCATATCCATTGGTGTTTGACATCAGAGATTATATACGGGTGCTCAGTAGAGACTGGGTACACTGGACGGACTCGCCGAGAACTCCCAGATGGTATTATACATTACGTCAGATGGCAGTTCTCTGGTGACACTGGTACAGAGTAGTCTGTTGACCCGAGATCGTCATAGAGTCTTGTGTGGTTCCCACTGTGCTTTGATTTCCATCTTACCACGTCCAAGAGGGCGTGCAAAACGGTGGTTTTTGGGTACAGCCCCGAGTCACATGGAGGCAATGAGCGATAGGAGGGGATTCGTCTCTCCCGGTATAAGGGGTTGATGTTGCGCTGTGTTCGATTGGCTATAACCGGAAATCCCTGGCCAGGGTTGCTGAGATTTACTGGTAAGTGTTACCAGTAGTTTCTCGAACTGTTATAGACCTCATATCGACACGACTTATCGAGCTATTGGGGTCTGACGTTTACCACCCCTAGGCAAGATATGCGACATATCAGACGACGAGACCGGACTGTACGGTAAGTGTTACTGGTTGGATTCACAGGAGTATGAGCGGGCTTGCTCGTCGATCTTCTGATCGCTCAATACCCGGGTGGCCGTTACGTTTAGCAGACCGCTTGCGGCTTGTGGGTGTTTGATATGATCATCATCTGCTGCCGGCGTATTGACGAGTCTTTAGAGTCCTACACAGAGGTTTCCTGGCTCAAGCGAAACGAAATAGGAGCGCATATGAGATATGTGCGGGACCGAGAATAATGCGTATATGTGATACCGTATTCTATTCTCGCGATGATTGTATCGAATGGTTGTATGCGATATAACCTAGTTATCGAATCGAGGATTGATTCGATAAGCCGATACATTGTATACTAGTCGGTTGTGTGCGACATGACCGGATCATTGAATCAAGTGTTGATTTAATGATTTAATGCATAATTATATATTTGATATATTACTTTGCATTAACTAGTATTGGTTCACTTTAAATGGATTTTCTCACTTGAAGTTCACAAGTTGTATATGTGATATACTTTTGTGCACTTGATTGTATCATGTTTGATGATACATGTTAACTTGGTTAAGTGTAAAGATTAAACCATGGTTAAGTTAATGATTAGGGTTTTGCTTTTCTTTATTATTTATTTATTTATTTACTTTGGAAAGAAAAAGGGGAAATGGTTGCTAGTTTTGTTTTATCTTTGAAGCTTCATGAAGCTTTGACTAAAGTGACCATTTTGTCTTATGCTTAACCCTAACCATTCACTTAAACCTTAGTTAGTTCTCTACACTTGACCATGGTTCATGATTATGATAAGAATGATTTTATTATTCTTATTATAATACTTATCATATTATCTTCTTCTTCCATGAAGAAAAGCTTGCTACTCTAATGGAAAGTGATGAAATAAAGTGAGAAATCCAATTCTAAAGTGAACCCACCTCCTATTTCTTCATCCTCTACCTCTTGCCAAGTAGTATAGGGTGTTCTCTTCACAAGTTCCTTCACTTGGTGAAGTGGGAGCTTGATCTAGTGATGCCTCGACGTAGATCATCTTCGGCATCGACATCGACGACCTAGACCGTCCATTTCTCCGACGAAGCCGACGCAAGAGTCCGGGATCCGATTTGGACAGCGGAGGGACATCTTTGCGGAGCTATGGAGGTGGAGCACCGGATCTACAAAGGTTGTATTTCCGTTCTTATAGTTATGTTGTTAACTAGTTTCTTTTTCGCCTAAACTTCTAGTCAACGATCCATAGTCGGGTTTCTCGGCACCGTAATTTTGAAATTGGCATGGTTGATGCCTTGTGAGACCTCTTGAGAGTGCCTAGGAACCCTACAGTGGTATCAGAGCCTAGCTAGAGCCTTAGGCGAAGTCCAGACGGAATTAGAACTCCGATCGAATCAAAACCCAAACCCTAATATTGCTCTCTGTACTTTTTTGAAAATTGAGGAATTTTTAGAATTAAAAATATGCAGAGAAATTTGCAGGAAATTCTAAGAAAAACTGCAGAAAATGACAGCCTAATTCTACAGTACGGCCGCGGAACCGCGGCGTTGACCCCCCTTTTGCGGCGGTTCCGCGGCCGTCTGTGATGATCAGGCTGTGAGTCTTCTTCAGTTGTTTCTGTTGGTGTTTCTTGTGTGTTCTGGATGTTTTTAATATTTTTCAAGAGTTGAATTTTCTGGGTTGTATTGGGGACTCGGTGTATCAATTGGATTGTCTAATTTTGTCAGTGTGCTTTTTCGGATAATTTTTGGATATGTTAAAAAGTTCGACCGGATATAAATACCCAACTTTTCCCCTGTAGGGAAATTTCCAGGTGTTGGATCTTTCCGTAGTTTAAAGACGTTCTAAGTAGTGCAAGTAACGCGATGGTCCCTCTAGAAGACAACAAACCTTAACTCGATTATGTGACCGTCTTGAACTGCCCTTTGAACCTTCGGGTTTGGGGCAGTACGGCGTGCCACATGTGAGGCATTGGCTTGACCCTTCTACGGCTGGACCATTGGTACTGAGGCACGAACTGAATGTTCTTAGACTTATTTCATGTGTTGAGCTGTATCGGGAAAACTTGGGTGTTTGTCTGTTCGATCGAAAAGTTTAACATTTTCTATTTATCTGGAATGGGATACAATAATTGGAATTCACAATAAGTTATGAGATAACTAAATGAATATTATAAACATAGCAGTTTAGTCTCACTTGATCGGTTGCCACGGAATTTTGATGTGATCAAAAGTCCGTCGTAATCACGTAGCGTACGCGGATACTCGCCGGGTAAACTTAATAGACAGCCTCACTCCATAGCCCCGACCAAGTGACTATAGGAGAACCCCATCGCCGAAAGCATCCGTTCGGGTGCTCGCGGCAGCGGTGTTCCGCCTTAGTGCACTTCGTCGACGGCATCGGGGATGCGGCCGTCTACTGAAGTTTGCGACGAGCATTCGATCAAAATGTCGGGAATCTTGTTGAATTGCCCGACTTGATATTGAAAAGTGTCTTCGATAAAGAGACTAAAATGCGGGGTTTATAATTGTTAGGCATGCGATGTTTAAGGAATTCATTTGTTTAGGCATGTGATGTCTAAGGAGGTTGCGGATTCCAACTGTTGTAGTTTTACACTTTCTTTTCTGTGACCGTAAGTGTAATATGTGATATCGCCGGTTTCGTTGCTATATGTCAACGACAATTGGGATGGACATATTTACTTACGTTGATGACATGTGATGTTATGTGTTGCTGGATATGTTATATTGGATCGTCGTGTTTGAATAGCCGGGGGTTTTTATGTGAGATGAGTGTTTTCTTTTTCATTCATGTAAAAACTTGTATGTAATATTCTTTTATTGGGGCACTTCCAGGTTGCGGAAGATGTCACCCTTTGTATATTATTTACTTTTCCGCACTAGGATAGACCCAAGGAGGAGGGCACAAGTAACCGGGTTCTGGAGTCCAGTGGGAGACCAACTCGAGGGGTCAAGTCCGGGTCTCCTAACTCTAGAATTGGTAGGGTTGCTTGCCGCTCTCGTAGGGGTCTAGGGGTGTGGGTTTGGCTATTCATCGCGACCGTGGAATCCGTGTTTTATACTGGCTCGTATTGAAAACACGGACGTCCTAGTATATCCAATATTTCATATGTTTCTTCTGTTGCGATATCTGTGATGTGATCATGTGATGTTCTGTGATAGATACAGTATATTGTATATATGATATATTATATAGACGTTACTTATGTTTTACACCCACGCTAGCCCTGCCCCGCTCTGCCGTTAGTTACCTAACCTAACGGTGCACGAGGGGACATCGAGGCGAATGCGGATGGCATAAGTGTACGTCGTATTTATCTGTGATGTTTAGGTAATTAAATGATGGGACTTCATTAATGTGATTAATGAAAGTAAAAAAGAAACCTAAAGATGTTGTAGAATCGAATTTCAAAATAAAACAGGTAGCTACAGTTCTTGCTTTGCACAGCGGTATATATGATATATCCTGCACCTTATTCGATAAGGAAAGGACCGAGATCCCTTCACCGGGAGTGACTCCTTTAGCAATAACTGGCTGATGCTACACACTCAGTTTGTCTTTTGATTGCTTTTAAAAGTTCTGCTTTGCACAGTGATATATATGATATATCCCGCACCTCATTCGACGAGGAAAGGACCGACGATCCCTTCACCGGGAGTGACTCCTTTAGCAAAACTAGAAAAGCCTCAAAAGCACTCCATTTTTAAAATCATTCGATTCTACAACGATATCAAGTTCATTACGCAATAGGTTTTCAGAAAAACCTGTCGTAGGCCTCCGTCATTTCAGATACGTACTAGTTAGTATTCGTGTTGCGGTTGTTTGGCCTCCGTCAAGGCGTAGTGTACGGTAGCTAACTAGTGCTTATCTGCTAGCATATGATGCGATTGGATTAGGGTATTCGTACGGCGTTGTTTGGCCTCCGTCAAGGGTCGTGCGGGTGGGTTTAATTCAATCAGGAAATGACGGGTTGAACTTGACTAGCGAACTATGGGTTGTTTGGCCTCCGTCAAGGTCATAGGACGCTAGGGGTAAAATATTATCGGGAATTTCAAGTGTTGAAATTTGCAATGAGATTGCATACCTTCTATGAGATAGTTGGATCCCGATACCCACTGCGAGTAATTGTTACTCCTGGGAGAGTTTTACACATTACAATTAGCCGATCAAGTAGGTGTCTAGAAAGGTGTTAACGAGGTTACGCCTCTGGGAAAACGAGGTTTACATTAATTAGGTCCGTGCGAAAGCACGGGGCACCTCCCTCAAAGTACCGACACTGGCCTGGCTGAAAGATTGGCGAACTTGTAGTGTGTAATTAATCCCGGCTAGTCTTTCCTTTTAGGGTTTGAAGGAAGATTTGATAAAAAGCAGTGAGACCCATCCTGATTAGATAAAATAAAACCAATCTATTCTTGCAAGAGCGCACGCTGAGTGTTTTCTTCTCTCTCTCTCTCCAGGTAGCGACCATGTCACGCCTTAATCAAGATAATAATACGGATATTTGACCGAACCCGCTTGTTATACTGAGCTGGGGAACGTTGGTCCCGCTCCAACTTATAATTGTTATAAGAAAGAGCAGGAAATTGGGGATTACCAGAAATTCCCGTGCCGCTCAAACGAAGAGAGTGCATACTGATGCATCATCTTCGGGTGTATTCATTACAGAGAACTGTTTCTCAGTATCCTTTACGTCCTGGGTATGTGATACCAGATCAGGATCCCAGATATGTAATATGTTACATAGGGCTACAGAAAGGTAGAAAAACTGAGAACGGGTGATAAGTTTCATGAGACAGAAAACGGGGCAAGTGTTGCAGCCAAGTCTGTTGGTCACTGTCACCCTATATTCCAAATACATTGATTCTGAACGAATGTTATTAGATACCGAACCTGATATACAAAATCGTATCCATCTCTTTATTAGTAAAGAAATGATAAAATTTTGTATTGTTGGATAATATTTTGAACATTTCCTATATCAAAAGTTGATCGATTCAGGCACGTTATCTAAAAACATTAATGTTCTAAATCAAACTACAGTTCTTTAGTATACGAAACACACACAAGAGGAAGAGTTCAGAAATGAACGAATCCTTCTTGAGGTATTGTAGACTAGGTCATTTCAATGCGACCCGACTAGCTAAGTTGCACATAGATGCATATTTAAATCTGTTTGAATTTACATCTTGTGAAACTTGCCAGTCATGTCACAAAGATAAGATGACCGTAGCTCCGTTTACTGGAAACAGAGAAAAAGTTAGTGAACTCTTTGGACTGATACATGATAATGTATGTAAGGTCCCCAGTCTACACATGCCAAGACCGGTTCTTTGTACTTCATTACATTCTCTGATAATCTCTTTAGATTCAGACATATGTTCTTGTTGAAACACAAGTCCGAACCTTTTGAGATATTCACAGAATATAAGTCAGAAGTAGGGAACCAATAAGGGTATAAGTATTATGTCCTTTGATGAGATCGAGGAGGAGAATACTTGAGCATGGAAATCCTGGACTATTCTAAAGGAGAATGAGATTCTCTCTCAGGATTACTCCTCCGGATACACCATACGATGGTATATCGGGGCGGAGCAGATACACCCTATTTGATATGGTGTGCTCTATGATGAGTACTACCGAGTTACCTTTTTCCTTAGGGGGTTATGCACTTGAGAAGTTGCATACCTATTGAATAGGGTTCCAATCAAATCAGTTGCCTACCGCTTCATATGTGATATGGAAAGGGAAGAGCCCATGTCTTAATCTAGTTAAGATTTGGGGTTGTCCGGCCTATGTCTGAAAAGCAAAATCCGGACAAGCTCGAGGCAAGGTCGGTTATGTAGAACTGGAAAGGTTCCAGCTATACAAACTGCAGCTGAGGATTTGATAGAACCAAAGGATTCAGTAGATTCCAACGAACCTCAGCCTCTCCGCCGATCTAGTAGGGTTCCTCACCCACCTGAGAGATACTTCTGTTTCTCTATGACAGTGGGAGCGAGTATTGCATCATGAGATGATGACCCAACTAGCTTCGAGCTGGCCATCGAGAGTAAGAATCTGTAAGAATGGCTGGATGTTTATTGATCTGAGATGGAATCCATGTACACCAACAAAGTATGGACTTTGGTTGCTATATCTGAAGGGTTAAATCCCCATCAGGAGCAAGTATATCTTGAGAAGATTACATGGTGTAGATGGAAAAGTTGAGAATTTCAAAGCTAGACTTGTTAAAGGTTTTCGTCATCGACCAGGCGTGGATAATGATGAAACCTTTTCCAGTACCTATGCTTAAGTCCATCCAGATTCTACTTGCCACGGCTACATACCATGACTACGATATCTGGTGGTTGCGTGTCATGACAGCTTTTTCTAAATGATGTTTTAGAAGAAGGAGTCTATAAGTACACAGCCAGAGGGCCTCGTAGACAGTGGGAGCAGCGGAAACGTGTGCAAGATGTTTTATGTGATAAAGCAGGCATCGCGGAGTTGGAACATCTGTTTTGATGTGGAAGTCAAAGAAGTTGACATCATCAAAATGGTAGATGAACCTTGTATAAACAATAAGGTAGTAGGGAGTATGGTGACGATCCTCGTAGAGTACGTGGATGACATACTCTTGATAGGGAAGGAGTTTCCTATGCTACGCTCGATTAATCTCCGCTTATCACACTGATTCTCCAAATAAGATCAAAGTGATACCTTCTAAATCCTGGATTTTGGATTTATGAGATAGATCTAAATGGATGTTAGAATACTCACTAGCTGTAGTGAGATGGTATCAGTTGATCCTGGGGAAAATCACTGGAAGTGTTCCAGGGTGATAAAGACGACTGAGTGTCAGTCACAGGCATTGTCTTTACCCTCAGTAAAGGGACGGTATGTTGGAAGAGTTCCAAGCTAGATACCGTGACATACTAGACGATAAAGGCAGGATACATCGCTACTTAAGATGCTACCAAAGAGGCTGTTTGGGTGTATATTGGTTCATGAGATGAACTATGTTCCTCCCATTGTGTGACAATGGAGTTGTGGATTATGCCAAGGAACGCAGGTCCCATCAGTGATCCAGACATATTCTAAGGCAGTATCACTTGATCATGGAGATGGTTGATCTCTAAGGGATCGAGGTTAGGAGAGTAGACTCAGAGGACAACACGGCGGATCCACTCATAAAGGCCTTTTCCCAGAGAGAGACTTTTATAGGATGGTTGAGTATGAGATAATACAACCACTGCTATCAGATGGCCCTAGTGCAAGTGGGAGATTGTTAGTTATATGTATGCCCTAGAGGCCATTACTGTACATTGGATGTATATTGTAGTGGATGCTGGGACATATATAGGGAGGACTTTCTTGCTCGACATGATAGTATGCTATCTGGTTGCTCTTTACCTTAACGTGTACACAGATTGTCTCTCTATTACATGTTGGTAAAGCCCTTAGGATGTGTACTTGACTACCTGGACTATGATGCGGATCATACTAGTGGGGACATGGTAGTCTATAAGTACATCCTTCAAAGTCCCTAGTCGTGGGTGTATCGAGACGGGTCATCGATATACCAGTGTAGACTAGCGTATACCTTCTCGACCCATACAGATGGGCGATGGATGATCCCATATCCATTGGTGTTTGACATCAGAGATTATATACGGGTGCTCAGTAGAGACTGGGTACACTGGACGGACTCGCCGAGAACTCCCAGATGGTATTATACCTTACGTCAGATGGCAGTTCTCTGGTGACACTGGTACAGAGTAGTCTGTTGACCCGAGATCGTCATAGAGTCTTGTGTGGTTCCCACTGTGCTTTGATTTCCATCTAACCACGTCTAAGAGGACGTGCAAAACGGTGGTTTTTGGGTACAGTCCCGAGTCACATGGAGGCAATGAGCGATAAGAGGGGATTCGTCTCTCCTGGTATAGGGGGTTGATGTTGCGCTGTGTTCGATTGGCTATAACCGGAAATCCCTGGCCAGGGTTGCTGAGATTTACTGGTAAGTGTTACCAGTAGTTTCTCGAACTGTTATAGACCTCATATCGACACGACTTATCGAGCTATTGGGGTCTGACGTTTACCACTCCTAGGCAAGATATGCGACATATCAGACGACGAGACCGGACTGTACGGTAAGTGTTACTGGTTGGATTCACAGGAGTATGAGCGAGCTTGCTCGTCGATCTTCTGATCGCTCAATACGCGGGTGGCCGTTACGTTTAGCAGACCGCTTGCGGCTTATGGGTGTTTGATATGATCATCATCTGCTGCCGGCGTATTGACGAGTCTTTAGCGTCCTACACAGAGGTTTCCTGGCTCAAGCGAAACGAAATAGGAGCGCATATGAGATATGTGCGGGACCGAGAATAATGCGTATATGTGATACCGTATTCTATTCTCGCGATGATTGTATCGAATGGTTGTATGCGATATAACCTAGTTATCGAATCGAGGATTGATTCGATAAGCCGATACATTGTATACTAGTCGGTTGTGTGAGACATGACCGGATCATTGAATCAAGTGTTGACTTAATGATTTAATGCATAATTATATATTTGATATATTACTTTGCATTAACTAGTATTGGTTCACTTTAAATGGATTTTCTCACTTGAAGTTCACAAGTTGTATATGTGATATACTTTTGTGCACTTGATTGTATCATGTTTGATGATACATGTTAACTTGGTTAAGTGTAAAGATTAAACCATGGTTAAGTTAATGATTAGGGTTTTGCTTTTCTTTATTATTTATTTATTTATTTACTTTGGAAAGAAAAAGGGAAAATGGTTGCTAGTTTTGTTTTATCTTTGAAGCTTCATGAAGCTTTGACTAAAGTGACCATTTTGTCTTATGCTTAACCCTAACCATTCACTTAAACCTTAGTTAGTTCTCTACACTTGACCATGGTTCATGATTATAATAAGAATGATTTTATTATTCTTATTATAATACTTATCATATTATCTTCTTCTTCCATGAAGAAAAGCTTGCTACTCTAATGGCAAGTGATGAAATAAAGTGAGAAATCCAATTCTAAAGTGAACCCACCTCCTATTTCTTCATCCTCTACCTCTTGCCAAGTAGTATAGGGTGTTCTCTTCACAAGTTTCTTGACTTGGTGAAGTGGGAGCTTGATCTAGTGATGCGTCGACGTAGATCATCTTTGGCATCGACATCGACGACCTAGACCGTCCGTTTCTCCGACGAAGCCGACACAAGAGTCCGGGATCCGATTTGGACAGCGGAGGGACATCTTTGCGGAGCTATGGAGGTGGAGCACCGGATCTACAAAGGTTGTATTTCCGTTCTTATAGTTATGTTGCTAACTAGTTTCTTTTTCACCTATACTTCTAGTCAACGATCCATAGTCGGGTTTCTCGGCACCGTAATTTTTGAAATTGGCATGGTTGATGCCTTGTGAGACCTCTTGATTGTGCCCAGGAACCCTACACTCAGAGCCCTCAAACTCTTAATTAGCATTGCTTAATAATGAGGGGTTGAACATAGACAAATGTTCAACAGGCCAACAAAGGGCCAACATTCCAAACTTAATTGGACTTAGCCCAAATTGGCCATAAGTCCTCAATTCAGATTTAACTGAGCCAATGTGCTCATAATCTAATTAGTTGATCTTACTTCCAAATTGGACTACAGATCTCCCAATCAACTTTGGTTCAAGGGTACATCTTTGAACTCCTCTGATATTTGTCGTTGTAATCTTTCAACGTCTTCAGAGAGGTGACGGGTCCCGACAACCAGACATTCTACGGACTGTGGGGTCCTTAAACTCATGGACTATGATGTCCTTAAACTTTAAAGACTTTGATGTCTCTAAACTGCCATGGACTGTGAGGTCCTTAAAAGTTTATAGACTATGACGTCTTTAAACTACGGACTGTGGGGTCCCTTTAAACCCACGGACTATGATGTCCTTAACCTCGGACTGTGGGGTCCCTTTAAACCCACGGACTATGATGTCCTTAACCTTAGACCGAGATGTCCTTAAACTAACATTGGACCGTAATGTCCTTAAACTAATCGACCGAAATGTCCCTAAACTAAACAATAAAGCCCAAATGCTCTTTTGTCGGATCTAAACGAACCTATTAAGTTGATCTTACTCTAAAATTAGACTAATGTATCCTTAACATATGTTTAAGTTGATCTTAGTCCCAAATGAGACTAACGTATCCTTAAACCCAACCCCCAAACCCAAATCTAAGAAAATACGGATTTGGACTAATCCACGCCCTACGGTCGACGACATAAATTAGTCTCCATATACAATCCACGGGCAAGCAAAAAACAAAACAAACACACATGAAACGAAGTGACCATCTGGAGAAGGAGAAAGTGGTTACCGCGATGCGGTAGCGTAATTAACTCCAGGGGCTTGCGCCTGCAGGGAAGAGCGTCCCCACAATCAAAACCCCCTCAAATAAGAGGGAATCTGACGAATTCTTCTACATCGGCCGCATCCGTTTAAACTTTCGATACATGGAGCCATATATCAACTTGGCATCTTCGGAGAGGTGGACAGATAGCACCAATTAGCATCTTCCCCCAAATTCAGGCAAGACGGACCTACGTGGTCGCGTCTCCTTGTTTAGGAGGAGAACAGGGACATTGAGACTTGATCCTTATATTCCATTTCGCATATGACATATAGCACACCTGTATACCTACATGCTTATATATATGCCTTGACATGCTTACATGCTAGTTACCCATATACCTATATGGTATGGTACCATTAGTGATAGGTATATACACATATGAGATATAGCTACATGTATATCTTGCATACATACTTACACTTATACCTGGAGAGTATTACATCATTACTGATAGGTAGATACATATACCTTGCTATATCTACATGTTTACACATATATCTGGTTATAGCTACATGTTCACCTTTATTTGATGTTATATGGACTTGGAGAAATTAGGAACCGCATGTTATATATATTAACTTGTTGCAGTTAAATAGCGTCTTTTCCTTTTTATGCTCACATTACAGTTTTATGTTGCATATATTATATTCATGGATTTTCGCATTGAGATATGGATTTTTCATGATGTTTTCTGGATTCGAGGACCGTGGTAGTTTCATGAAATTATGCATTATTTGAAAAATCCGGTTTCTCTTGATATGATATTTCAGCAGCCACCATGAGATTTCTTGGTTCTGATATGTATACCCCATGCGAGGAATGGAGGGGGTCGTGTGCGGGTAGATGGTGGGGCCCGAAGGTACCCCGGGGCAAGAAGTCGCAGGTGATGGCGATGAGTCAGTGGGGGAATCATACCTACCGGTGATAGTATTTAAACTTAGCGGTTATCGTGGGGATACCGACCGGAATTATGTACGTATGGATACGTCGAATTGCGTGGGTCGAAGCTGGGCACTCAGGTTTCGAGATAGCGTATGATACGTACCTATCAGGTCCTGTCGTGGTGACAGCACCTGATAGATCAGTATTTATGTGTCGATACTAGACACTTGTCTTCATGATATTCTTACTCCTAAGTATATATAACAGTGGAATGGGACGCTGTTATATATGCATATATATATATATATATTAGTGGAATGGGACGCTAATGTATATGTATACATATTTAATTCATATACATCATAATGATTCATGCAAATATACTTATTCATATATAAGATTACTTGATTTTGTACACTCAGGATATATGAGATTTACATGATATTAAACACTCAGGATATATGAGACTTACAGGATATGAGAGCCAATTTGGGGGCTGATTTGAGGAAATTGGGATTTGGATTGTCTTGATAGACTTTGGTCCTGCCACGAGGTCAGGATTCCGTGAAGATGACATGTTTTATCCCATACTCCGCATTTATTTTATATGCATTGCTTCATGTATTAGTAGTACCTAATAGAGTACCTTTCATGACTGTTGCATATACATATTGTCATATTATTGCTTCATGTATTAGTTGTACCTGCTAGAGTATCTTTCATGAATGTTGCATACATATGACCATTTATTGCTATCCGCTTGCATATGCTAGATTCGCGCTTTACATGCATACTTGCGATTACCTGCATATGTTATTTACTATTCACGAGTTGGCAACTCACCCCCGTTGTGCCACAGTGTTTTGCAGGTAGTCCCTCTGGGCGGTCGAGGCAGGGTTTCTACCTATCATATCATCTTTTGCAGCGGATACCGCTACGGCTGATTGTGTACAGTTTTGCTATAGGTGGGTTTTGCGGTTATCTGTTTATGTACATTGTATCTTGTTGCATCTTGTACTCTCCATCTACCATTATCATGTATTGACTTAGAGACTTGATGTGAGGACGATATTGTATATTTTTGGTGACTTGGATGTCTTTTATGCAGTTTTATTTATATCGTCTTTTATTTCTTCGCTACGGCGTCATATATCTGTTGTGGTGGTTGTTTCCGCCTTTGGGCGTGGATTTTGCACCCGTTTAGGATGCTTTACTTATATTTATGTTATACTAATTTTTAGGGTTAGTTTTTACAAAGGAGGTGCTGCCAAAATTTTTAAGAAACTAAATTGGACTTTAAAGAATTTGTACTCGAGATTTTCAAAGGTTTTAACAATGTTCTTATCACTTACTACTTTTGATGGTTTAGATTGCTGGGTTTTCGGCTTACTTAAATTGCGTTACGCCTGTAGACGTTGCGTAGTTTAAGGGCCGTCACGTGCAAAATTTCGCGTCGTGACAAAGTTGGTATCAGAGCGCTAGGTTTTACCTTTCGGAGTGTAGGATGACCTTGGTATGATGGAGTAGATAGCTTAAGCAGAGTAACGTAATGTGTGTATGTCCGCGGCATACTCACGACACGGTACTCCGCCTAAAGTGACCTAAGTACTAATTGCTTGAAATTCCTTCCTTGATGATACATATCCTTGTGATTCGATTTCCGTGTTCTTATCGAATCCTATTTCTTTTCATAGACTTTGCTGCCGATGACCATGAGGACTTAGAGTGATGCAGCGAGAGCCGAGGTCAGAGTTGACTCGTATGGGACGACGATTGACCAGGATGGTACGCTCGCTGTACAGGAGCAGATGGATCCGCCTTCGACAGATCATCTCGCTTAGCTTATGGCAGATATGCAGGACTTACTCCAGACGATGAGGTATTTTGTTGAGGCCAGTCGAGCGCAGCAACAGGAGGTTGCCACCCCTGTTACCCAGTTTTTCCTTGCTATCAGTACACAGCAATTCGTCACCTATACAACACCAGTGGATGCAGCCCTAGTTGATGAGTCACGTCTTCACGAGACTTTGGATGTTTTAGGACCGAGGAGGGCTCGTACTGGTGTATCGGCCCAGAGACAGAGGTTCAGTCGCCGTGATAGGTTTCGTGTACGTCGTGGGAGTAGCAAAGGCTTGGGAAGAGGACAGTCGCTCAGCTCTCATCCCTAGGAGGGTCAGCAGCCATGGAGTGGATGTTGTCGATGCGGGAGCCTTCATCACTTCATCAGGAATTGTTCTTTAGCACCGCGTCAGGCTCGTGTTTAGAGAGGTCATGGTCACGGAGGGTTCGCTCAGAGGGGACAAGTTGGCAGAGGAGGAGTTCAGCCAGTTGCGGGTAGGGGGGAGACACGAGAGTTTGCTTTTACTCATCGGGACGCGCGGGCGTCCAATGCAGAGTTTTCAGGTATTCTTAATTTGTATGTTCTTTCGATGCACTTGTTTGTTTTACACACTTTGTTCCGTGGTTGGGCCGAGAGTCGTGTTAGGTAGATCAGCCGTTTGTTGTGTTAACTTCTGTCAGCGATTCTTTTGTTGCGCGACACGTATTTCGGTCGTGTGCCAATCGGATAGGAGATAGAGATCCGTCTGTCGTTTTGATCCTTCTATAGATGTTGGATTTGAAGTTCTCCTGGGCACGGACTGGTTAGCTACGTGCTATGCGTCTGTGGACTGCCGTGAGGAAACAGTCAGGTTTTGTTTTCCCGGCGAATCAGTTCTTGTTGTGCAGGGGGACAGTGGTGCCACCCGTCACAGCTTGAATTTAGCCTTTTTTTCTCTAGTCTGCTTTAGAGGAGAGGTTGTCGAGGATTCTTGGCTTTCATTTGTGATACGGAGCCACAGTGGGTTGTTGGACCGAGTTCCTATCGTGCTGGAGTTTTCCGACGTAGTTCCAGATGAGCTGACGAAGCTTAGGGACCTTAAGGATCAGCTGCAGAGTTGCTAGATAGGGGGGACTTGTGCGTCCAATTGTTTCGCTTTGGGGAGCTCCTATTCTGTTCGTCAAGGAGAAGGACGGCAGTTGAGATTGTGTATTGATGGATCATCAATTGAACCGAGTTACGGTGCGGATAGGTATCTTTTACTTCGCATTGACAATTTGTTCGATCAGCTCAAGGGTGCGAGATATTTTTCTAAGTTTGCTTTAGGATCGGGTCATCATTGGTTGTGGGTTCGGAATGATGACATTTCGAAGACTGCTTTTTGTGCACGCTACGGGCAGTATGAGTTTTGGTGGTGTCGTTGGACTCACCAATGCCCTAGCAGCATTCGTAGATGTGATGAACCAGATTTCTCAGGCCGTTCCTCGACCAGTTATTGTTGTGTTATTGATGACATTCTGGTCTTTTCCAAGGGTCGTGAGGAACAGGAACAACACTTGAGGATTTGCTTTGCAGACATTAGGTTGGGAGAGCACCAGCGGTTTGCTAAATTCTCGGAGTGTTCCTTCAGGCTTGATTGTGTTCAACTCCTAGTTCTTATACTTATGGGAGACGATATTCGTATGGACCCGAGGAAGATCGAGACCGTAGAGCTTGGCCCAGACTTGCAACGGGGACAGTTGTCCGCAATTTTGGGCTTAGCAGGTTTTTACCGCCGTTTCGTGCAGGATCGTTGTGTATCGCTGCACCGTTGACTGGACTGACCGGAAAGGAGGTTCCTTTTCTTGGACTGAGGCATGCGTGCGGAGTTTTCGGCAGTTGATGACTCGGTTGACAACTGCACCAGTGTAACGTTTTGAAAATCGTTCAGGTGAAATTTTGATTAATCGGTAAAATAACGGGTGTTTTCCTTAAAAATCAAGATATAAATATCTTTCAATATAAAATTAAATATACATATTCTAGCTATGTAATTGCTAGTATTTGGTGTTTATTAAGCCACTTGTAAAATTTCTAACTTATTGAAAAATTTCCGAAATTAATTATTTTAATATTATTTTAAGCCGTCACTAATACATTTAATTAGGGAAAATTACAAAATGGAATGGGTTAATACAAATTTTGTGTATCATGACACACTAAACTAACATGTAAAATATTATTTTTGAAATGAAATGAAACTGTCAAACGGTGTTAGAAAATATCGAAGAAAAAAAAGGCTTAAATAGTGAAATTAGTGTAAATAGAAATTGGGGTATAATATTTATCATTTTTTTTCCTCACCCATACTCACCCACACCCTCTTACCCCCTCCCTATGTATTGGCCGAGCCCCATGGCTGCCCCCTCACCCACACACCTCACACATAAAGAAAAAGAAAAAGAAAACAAAGGAAAAGAAGAAAGAAAATAGATAAGTGAGTGGGCTTTGACTTTTGTGTTCACTTGACTCTATTTTCCCCACCTCACTCTCTCTCCTCTCCTCCCTATTTTTTTGGCCGAGCCGCCCCTCAACAGCCCCCCCCCCCCAATTTCCCCTCTCATTTCCTCATCAAAAACCCTCACAAAATGCTTCAAAAATCCACCAAAAATCCACCAAAATCAAAATCTAATCCCTACCCATTTCTCATTGGCCTATCTAGTATGGATCTTGGGGAAAAGTTGGAATTTTGGAGGCTTAGTTTGCATGTTGATCTCATGGTTGTGAGGTATAAATCCCAACCCATGTTTAAATTGTTGTTTAAATTGTTTCAATCTAGCATATTTAAGTGTTAAATTGGTTCTAGTTATTAATTTAGAAAATTCAAGAGAATGGGTTGTGATCAAATTAGGGTTTTGGGTGTTTGGATCATGGATTGTGTGTTGTATTTGAGATCTTAAGACTTGTTAAAACTAATCTACTTGCTAATTACAAATTGTTACTTGTAAAATGTCCAAATTTAGCTTTTTTTAGCAAACTAGATTTTTAGAAATTATTAAAAATGTGAAATTTAAAATTTAATTATGGTTTGTGTGACTTAGTTAAAATATTATGTGTGTAATATAGTCATTATATTGATTAAAACATCATGTTTTGAAGTGAAACGGTTAATGACCGCTTACTAGGTTTTTGGGAAATAAAACGACTTGATTAATTTTAAGGTTTTGATGAATTAAATCCTATTTCTTATATAATTAATTAGTTTTGAAACCACGATAGGTACGTTTGAGTTTTTCTCGATAGTTTGACGTTTGTACATCGACATTGAGGGTTGGTTTGGCTATTCTTGCATGCGTAGGCGATAGGTTTTGACATATGCGTGATACGCGTGCCGATTTGGTTTTCGTATGCCGTTTCGATTTCGAATTGGGTTTTTATGCGATACGATACGTTGTGACATGTAGGTACCCCCATGTGGACTTCGAGACGACAAGCAAGCTCGTGGCGACGTCGGCACCGGCGAGCGAAGATCAGGTGAGTAGATTTATATCTACGGGGAGAAGTCGGGTTGATGGCGTATAGCACCCCCGCAGTTCGTAGTAAATATTTATGATATAAAATTGGATATATATGTGGTTTATGATCCGTGGATGATTATCAAGTTATGATTATGTGTTTATGGTTAGTTTGATGTTATAAGAAGGGAACTAGCATAACTTCTTTGTCGCGAAACCTAGAATAGGTTTACACCCACACACACACATGCCTTTACTTTATTGCCTGTGCGTATATGGGGATATGTGTGTGTATATATATATATACACACATACATGGGTATGGGACTACGTGTGTATATATATATATACTCACACATATATATATATATATACACGGATTATAAGGATAGTACTTGGGATTGGAGATGAGTAGAAGAGATTGGGCTTGAGGCCGTGAGATTGGTGATGTGATATGGTTCGTATTTGTGATACGACGTGATGTTTTAGTGGGTCCTTTCGACGTGGTGTTTTCAGACACACGCATGCATATACATATATGGTATCAGTATTGTACTATACGTGGATCAGTACCCCCAATCAAGATAATTGATAAAGAGGATACCAGATGAATAGTGTGATTGATGTGACTTTGACCCGTAACCAGATTTGGGATGTCGTACGACGGATTTACCATACGAGGTATATTGATGATAGATCCGCACTCTTGACTCGAGGATGTCATATTATATAGGGTATCGTATGGGATACTATTGAGGCGGGATCACCGACTATTATATATATATATATATATATCGACTCAGATTTAGGTAGTTTCTATACCCCTTCCGATTGGTTGTTAGTTAGATCTGTAGTTACCTAGTAGTTGTTAGACCGGACCCGAGTCATACCTATTTCCAATGCTAATGAATCGTGAGGATTTTAAAGACATGTCAAGGGATACTATGGATATTTCAAAAGACGTACCTTTTCTTAAAAACGCCGTAGCCCATATTTTCAAAACAACACGATTCGTACTATTTAAAACGGCCAAACAGTATAACACGGGTGTAGCGATGTAGATTCCTTATTGTTACGTTATCATTCATGTTCCGCATATTATTGTTGCAATTACTATTCATTGCCATTTATCATGTTGTTATCGTCTCATTGCTTGGTTATTGTGTACTTAGTGATTATGAACCTTGCTGTCAGGACACCAGCACCATTACCGATGATGCGTATGTTCCATATACACCTACTTGCTGGATCACACACATCATCATCGGTAATTGCCATGTCATGTACACTTTAGCAAACACTATTTAATTGACATAGCTTTCTAGCTGATAGTTGCGACATGTTTTAGCTTTCATATGCTAGTTAATTTATTGCATGATATCAGATGCATCCATATATTCATTGGTTATGCAGTATTATGGAGATTTATGCCGGTTTTCATTGTTTATTGATATCATGATATTGATGATTTCGGATTTCCATGAGATTTCTGGATTTGGGGGAAAACCGCTAGTATTTATAAACTTATTATCCTTTTAAAAATGGAAAGTGCGGTTTTCTCGTGATGTATGAGTCGTCCACCATGATGTTTTCTTGGTTCGGAGATATTTTCGATACCCGATTCGAGGAGTTGGATGAACCGTCTCGGGTACATGGTGGACCCCGTACGGTACCCCGAGGCAAGAAGCTCGAGTTGTAGATAATGAGCCCGGCAGGGGCAGACTGCCTACCAGTGAATTTACCTGGCTCGTCGGATATCCGGAGGATACCGTTCGTGGTCGTGTGATTGATGATATGGGCCGATCCGGATTGACGGAGCCCGAGGTATTGAGATTTGAGACACTAATATATATAGATTTGATGATACAGGCTAGTCCGGATAACCGGAGCCTGAGATATTGATGTTTATGTTTTGTGTCAATGCTTGACACGGATTTGATGTTGATTTCATTGATGATATCTCGATTTATATACATACAGAAATCTCATTGATTAAAGAAAAACAGTTCTTTGATTCATGAAGTACTTTATTCTCATTCTATGCATCTGCACATCATTTTAGTGATATATTGCTACCTGACATTTGTACATCATATTAGTGACATGTTGTTACCTGAGGCACTGACACGAGTTCTTGGTGTTACACTATATGGATAGATGTTTACCCTTTACCATTATATTATGCTTCAGGCCATATTATTATTATTTGAGGATATTACTGATCGTATGACCTAGGATTGCGTTATA
The DNA here is from genome assembly GCA_030015575.1 of Agapanthus africanus. Classification (NCBI taxonomy): domain Eukaryota; kingdom Viridiplantae; phylum Streptophyta; class Magnoliopsida; order Asparagales; family Amaryllidaceae; genus Agapanthus; species Agapanthus africanus. The sequence continues at coordinate 410,429,028 of JASDDO010000001.1, forward strand.
CATGCGATTTCTGCTGGTAGATGTTTTCTACTCATGAGTTGGCAAATCACCCCCGTTGTGCCACAGTTCCTTGCAGGTGTTGCCGTACAGGTTCTTTGTGGCTTTGCTGCACACTGTTCCTTCCGGGTGATTGCTTTGACAGGTGGGTTCTTTGCATCCGGAACACCATTGTATATTGTTATTTCAGTTGTATCTAGTAAAACTCCATCAACCAGATTGTATATTTGATAGAGATAGAAGACCAGACTTGTTATTTTTCGACCTTAGAGTCGCGCGTTGTATTATTATGGTTTTCATGCTGATTTTGGTTTTTTTTTGAGTTTTGATCCTCGCCCATCGGCGTTGTATATTATATTGCTTGCATGGTTGTGACCGTCGATTGACGAAGAGCTAGCTCCCGCTTGGGGATGCCTTTTTATTTATTTCGTATACTATTCATGTTGTATCCCGTTTGGGGCCAGTATTTACAAAGGAGACTCTGCCGAAATTTTCAGAAAATACTTGAGATTTTAAAAATACAAACTTCGGCCTATGTTGATTAAAGCTACATGCTTTCAATTGGTTTTTCCTTCACTCTACTGCTTCTTTGGTTTTTATTTCTGGGTTTTGGCTTACTTAGATTACGTACGCCTTGAGACGTTTCGTAATTTAAGTGCCGGTCATGTTCCGTACTTTTCGGGTCGTGACATAGTTGGTATCAGAGCGTTAGGTTTTACCTTTGGAGTATAGGACGACCCTTGGTTGATGGAGTAGGTAGCTTGAGTAGAGTGACGTACCGTACGTATGTTCCGTGACATATTTACGATACGATACTCCACTTAAGAAGCCTTAGGATGTACATTTCTTTGCACAGCATTATATTCCTTCCTATGATCTAGCCTCATCGGTACCAGTTTATGGTTTTTTATCACGGTTGTACGGGCGTGGAGAGCTACGGCTAGAGTTGCGGTCAGCATGAGCTCATCATGGACGAGGGCTGACCAGGGCGTGATTCCAGGGACATACGATGGCATAGGGAGGCGTCGTTTCATTGTGTTTTCGCGCCACGAGCGTTTGATGGATCGCTTTTACGAGATTTCTCGAACGTGCAGATCAGCACCAGAGGATTGGGCCACTTCAAGAGGCCAGCCAGATTCTGATGACCATTAGAGCACAGATTATTTTGATGATTGAGGTACAGTTCAGCGTGCGGACGAATGAGCCAGTAATTTTGGCGAATGAAAAGATATCGCCCCATATGTTTGGAGCTAATGTCACACGAGTTATACTTCGAGATATGATAGAAGATCGCTAGTCACCAGAGATGAAAGACTAGGACATATGATTCATTGCCTATCCCGATGCGAGGTCATCAGATTGATTGATTTCAGCTAGAGACGACTTCACGTGGATACGTTGAGAGTTGATCCATCCGATCGATTGTCAAAACCTCATAATCCCCCAAGAGCTCAACATCTTGGGTACAGTTTAATAGTATCGAATATATGCCACAGCACCTATGGACCAACCGTAGAAGGGTAGATCCAAGCCTCAATAATGGCACCGCTGAACTGCTGCAAACCCTAAGGTTCACCGGCGTTCCATGGTCATTATGTCGAGTTAGGGTTTCATTCTTCTAGAGGGTCCGTAGAATTGCTTATAAACAATGAAAACCGACATAAATCTCCACAATACTGCATAACCAATGAATATATTGATGCATCTGATATCATGATATTGATGATTTCGGATTTCCAAGAGATTTCTGGATTTGGGGGAAAACCGCAAGGATTTATAAACTTATTATCCTTTTAAAAATGAAAAGTGCGGTTTTCTCGTGATGTATGAGTCGTCCACTATGATGCTTTCTCGGTTCGGAGATGTTTTCGAGACCCGATTCGAGGAGTTGGATGAACCGTCTCGGGTACATGGTGGACCCGGTATGGTACCCCGGGGCAAGAAGCTCGAGTTGTAAATGATGAGCCCGGCAGGGGAAGACTGCCTACCGGTGATTTTAGCTTGCGCGGCAGATATCCGGAGGATACCGTTCGTGGTCATGTGATTGATGATATGGGCCGATCCGAATTGACGGAGCCCGAGGTATTGAGATATTTAGATTTGAGACACTGATATATATAGATTTGATGATACAGGCCAGTCCGGATAGCCGGAGCCTGAGATATTGAGATATTGAGGTTTATGTTTTGTGTCGATACTTGACACGGATTTGATGTTGATTTCATTGATGATATCTCGATTTATATACATACAGAAATCTCATTGATTAAAGAAAAACAGTTCTTTGATTCATGATGTACTTTGTTCTCATTATATGCATCTGCACATCATTTTAGTGATATATTGCTACGTGACATTTGTACATCATATTAGTGGCATGTTGTTACCTGAGGCACTGACACGAGTTCTTGGTATTACACTATATAGATAGATGTTTACCCTTTACCATTATATTATGCTTCAGGCCATATTATTATTATTTGAGGATATTACTGATCGTATGACCTAGGATTGCGTTATACATGCGATTTCTGCTGGTAGATGTTTTCTACTCACGAGTTGGCAAGTCACCCCCGTTGTGCCACAGTTCCTTGCAGGTGTTGTCGTACCGGTTCTTTACGACTTTGATGGCACACTGTTCCTTCCGGGTGATTGCTTTGACAGGTGGGTTCTTTGCATCAGGACCACCATTGTATATTATTATTTCAGTTGCATCTAGTAAAACTCCATCAACTAGATTGTATATTTGATAGAGATAGAAGACCAGACTTGTTATTTTTCGACCTTAGAGTCGCGCATTGTATTATTATGGTTTTCATGCTGATTTTGGGTTTTCTTTTGAGTTTTGATCCTCGCCCTTCGGCGTTGTATATTATATTGCTTGTGTGGTTGTGACCGTCGATTGACGAAGAGCTAGCTCCCTCTTGGGGATGCCTTTTTATTTATTTCGTATACTATTCATGTTGTATCCCGTTTGGTGCCAGTATTTACAAAGGAGGCTCTGCCGAAATTTTCAAGAAATACTTGAGATTTTAAAAATACATACTTCGGCCGATATTGATTAAAACTACTTGCTTTCAATTGGTTTTTCCTTCACTCTACTGCTTCTTTGGTCTTGATTTCTGGATTTTGGCTTACTTATATTGAGTACGCCTCGAGACATTTCGTAATTTATCTGCCAGTCATGTTCCGTACTTTTCGGGTGGTGACAAAGTTGGTATCAGAGCGTTAGGTTTTACCTTCGGAGTGTAGGACGACCCTTGGTTGATGGAGTAGGTAGCTTGAGTAGAGTGACGTACCGTACGTATGTTCCACGGTATATTTACGATACGATACTCCACTTAAGAAGCCTTAGAATGTACATTTCTTTGCACAGCATTATATTCCTTCCTATGATCTAGCCTCATCGGTACCAGTTTATGGTTTTGTTATCACGGTTGTACGGGCGTGGAGATCTACAGCTAGAGTTGCGGTCAGCATGACCTCGTCATGGACGAGGACTAACCAGGGCGTGATTCATGGGACATATGATTGCATAGGGAGGCGTTGTTTCATTGTGTTTTCGCGCCACGAGCGTTTGATGGATCGCTTTTACGAGATTTCTCGGACGTGCAGCTCAGCACCAAAGGATTGGGCCACTTCAAGAGGCCAGCCAGATTATGATGGCCGTCAGAGCACGGATTATTTTAATGATTGAGGCACTGTTCAGCGTGCGGACGAATGAGCCAGTGATTTTGGCGAATGAAAAGATATCGCCCCAGATGTTTGGAGCTAACGCTGCACGAGTTATACTTCGAGATATGATAGAAGATCGCTAGTAACCAAAGATGAAAGACTAGGACATGTGATTCATTGCCTACCCCAATGCGAGGTCATCAGATTGATTGATTCCAGCTAGAGATGACTTCACGCGGATACGTTGAGAGTCAATAGAGACGATCGAATGTCAGAAACCCATTTTTCCAAGTTTAAGGTATTCGGAAAATAATGCAAGCAATTATACGGACCCTCTAGAAGAATGAAACCCTAACTCGACATAATGACCATGGAACGCCGGTGAACCTTAGGGTTTGCGGCAGTTCAGCGGTGCCATTAGTGAGGCTTGGGTCTACCCTTCTACGGTTGGTCCATAGGTGCTGTGGCATATATTCGATATTATTAAACTGTACCCAAGATGTTGAGCTCTTAGGGGATTATGAGGTTTTGACAATCGATCGGATGGTTCGACTTCATTCGGATATCAGGTGATGAGATGCAATGCTTCGGAGACTCCAGATATGAGTATAGCCGTTGGAGCGCAGTGCATGCAGCCACAAGGAAACGAGTCCGAATCGGTCGACATTAGAGAAAAGTGGAGTAAGAGATTCGTACGAGATTTTGATGAGATGACGTTCCACTCCGCCGACATCAGAGATGTGATACGCCAGCAAAAGCGTTGAGTATGGATATATCATCCAGGAGGAGTCGTGATGAGTATGCAGTCGTTCCGGAACAAGAAACAGATACAGATTTAGTAAGAGATGATAACTTCCGGGCAGTTCAGCAGAAATGAGGTTTGGGGAGAGGCCTCGACAGGACCTTTCTGGAATGCTATACGAGAAGATTTGGACCCAGGATCGGTCATATTGCACACACCCAGCAGACCAGAGTTCAGCATCGTCGACGAGACATGTTATGAGTGACTATAAGAGTTGGCCAGAGATCTTTAGAGGATGTGCCAGAGCGGACTACTTCCATTATCGTTTTCATATTAGACCGTTGAGCCGAGGAGCTATGTACTTAGTAATTCGCAGTGAGAGACGAGAGCCTCAGGGCACCAGGCGACAGTCCATGATCAGGAGGCAAGTAGATATCTTGCTCTGCTAGTATTGGATGTACCGACACCTTCTCGACTTTGAAGGACGGACATATCGACGACAGTATTTATGATTTGTGATTTCGTGAGTTGACTATCGCGTATCCGTCACTTTGGATTTCAGTATTTTTGGGTGATTTATTTCATGATTGAGTTTTGATGACCGAGTTTCATGATATTTGATTTCATGCCTAGGGCATGCATATGATATGACTTATGCTTTCGGCATAGTTTCATGCACTTTTAGTATTTTGATTTTCTTTTGTGCACGCCGATGCGCAGGATGGTGAGATTTTATACCACGGTATACCTGATTTGGATTTGGATTGAGATATGTTCTACACCATCGATTTTGATTGTGATATTCGATATTTGTTTTCGTGCACCTTGTGCACTTGACTTGGATTTTGCACATACTTGACACGCTTGATTTGATATAGGTGCACACTAGATGCACTAAATCGAGATTCTTCGTGCATAGAAAATGCACCTGGTTTTGCTGTCAGGCACACACGTTGCCTTTGACAGGTGTTTTCGTGCACACCCGTTGCACTCAGATTTTGTTTATATGCACATGTATGGCACATTCATGGATTTCGATTTCCGTGCACACAAGACGCACGTGCCATTCATATATATATTCGGGATTGATTTTTTTTGGAGCAGTATATTTTATGATACTTACTATTTGGTTTAGTACTGAGCAGGACTAGTCAGAGGACAGTACCTGAGTATATTTTTGCATGCATTGATAGTTATCAAAGGGATTTCCAAAAGAGCTATAGTCTCAGTATTTACCTACGTATCCAAGATGACACGAAACATTTTATAAAGGTAACCCTTCTAAAATTGCTTTCAAAACGGCGAGACGTGCATATTAAAAAAAGGATATATATATATATATATATATATATATATATATATATAGTTATATAGTTATTTTCTTACAATAGACGTCCGCCACTGTGCAGTGTTGCGAACATCACGCAACAATTTGGAAAAGGTTTGGCATGCATTGCTTCCAGATGTTTACCTGTATAGTTCTGACGTTTACATGTATAGTTTTGATGTATATCATATTGATTTTCGTTTTGGATCTTGAAATTGATGTCTTGCCCATAAGTCCGATGATTGCGGGATACTTGACGGAGTTTTGATTGTGGTTTATATATCTGTTTTTCATGCGCATGCATTGCGCTACGATGTGTTTTATGTATTTATGATTTCGGAGCCCCGACGACTTGATGGTTTTGCTGAATGTTTCAGTATTTGGGGGAGTTTTAATTTAAATTCGGGGACCGAATTTCTTTAAGGGGGAAAGATTGTAACGTTTTGAAAATCGTTCAGGTGAAATTTCGGTTAATCGGTAAAATAATGGGTGTTTTCCGTAAAAATCAAGATATAAATATCTTTTAATATAAAATTAAATATACATATTCTAGATATATAATTACTAATATTTGGTGTTTATTGAGCCACTTGTAAAATTTCTAATTTATTGAAATTTTTTCCGAAATTAATTATTTTAATATTAATTTATGCCGTCACTAATACATTTAATTAGGGAAAATTACAAATTGAAATGGGTTAATACAAATTTTATGTATCATGAAACACTAAACTAACATGTAAAATATTGTTTTTCAAATGAAATGAAACTGTCAAACGATGTTAGAAAATATCGAAGAAAAAAAGGCTTAAATAGTGAAATTAGTGTAAATAGAAATTGGGGTATAATATTTATCATTTTCTTTCCTCACCCACACTCACCCACACCCTTTCACCCCCCTCCCCATGTGCTGGCCGAGCCCCATGGCTTCCCCCTCACCCACACACCTCACACTTAAAGAAAAAGAGAAAGAAAACAAAAGAAAAGAAGAAAGAAAATAGATAAGTGAGTGGGCTTTGACTTTTGTGTTGACTTGACTCTATTTTCCTCAACTCACTCTCTCTCCTCTCCTCCCCATTTTTCTGGCTGAGCCCTCCCTCAACAGCAGCCCACCCCCACCCCCTAATTTCCCCTCTCATTTCCTCATCAAAAACCCTCACAAAATGCATCAAAAATCCACCAAAAATCCCACAAAATCAAAATCTAATCCCTACTCATTTCTCATTGGCCTATCTAGTATGGATCTTAGGAAAAAGTTGGAATTTTGGAGGCTTAGTTAGCATGTTGATCTCATGGTTGTGAGGTATAAAACTCAACCCATGTTTAAATTGTTGTTTAAATTGTTTCAATCTAGCATATTTAAGTGTTAAATTGGTTCTAGTTGTTAATTTAGAAAATTCAAGAGAATGGGTTGTGATCAAATTAGGGTTTTGGGTGTTTGGATCATGGATTGTGTGTTGTATTTGAGATCTTAAGACTTGTTAAAACTAATCTACTTGCCAATTACAAATTGTTACTTGTAAAATGTCCAAATTTAGCTTTTTTAGCAAACTAGATTTTTAGAAATTATTAAAAATGTGAAATTTAAAATTTAGTTATGTTTTATGTGACTTAGTTAAAATATTATGTGAGTAATATAGCCATTATATTGATTAAAACATCATGTTTTGAAGTGAAACGGTTAATGACCGCTTACTAGGTTTTTGGGAAATAAAACGACTTGATTAATTTTAAGGTTTTGATGAATTAAACCCTATTTCTTATATAATTAGTGAGTTTTGAAATCACGATCGGTACGTTTGAGTTTTTCTCGATAGTTTGACGTTTGTATATCGACATCGAGGGTTGGTTTGGTTATTCTTGCATGCGTAGGCGATAGGTTTTGACCTATGCGTGATACGCGTGCCGATTTGGTTTTCGTATGCCTTTTCGATTTCGAATTGGGTTTTTATGCGATACGATATGTTGTGACATGTAGGTACCCCCATGTGGACTTCGAGATGACAAGCAAGCTCATGGCAACGTCGACACCGGCGCACGAAGATCATGTGAGTTGATTTATATCTATGGGGAGAAGTCAGGTGGATGGCATATAGCACCCCCGCAGTTCGTAGTATATTTACGATATATAATTGGATATATATGTGGTTTATGATCCGTGGATGATTATCAAGTTATGATTATGTGTTTATGGTTAGTTTGATGTTATTAGAAGGGAACTAGCATAACTTCTTAGTCGCGAAACCTAGAATAGGTTTACACCCACACGCACACACCTGCCTTCATTTTATTACCTGTGCGTATATAGGGAAATGTATATACACACACACACACACACATGGGTATAGGACTACGTATATATATATACATACATATATATATACACGGATTATGAGGATAGTACTTGGGTTTGGAGATGAGTCGATGAGATTGGGCTTGAGGCCGTGGGATTGGTGATGTGATATGGTTCATATTTGAGATACGACGTGATGTTTTAGCGGGTCCTTTCGACGTGGTGTTATCAGACACACGCATGCATATACATATGCGGTATCAGTATTGTACTAGACGTGGATCAGTACCCCCAATCAAGATAATTGATAAAGAGGATACCAGATGAATAGTATGGTTGATGTGACTTTGACCCGTACCCAGATTTGGGATGCCGTACGACGGATTTACCGTACGAGCTATATTGATGATAGATATGCACTATTGACTCGAGGATGTCATATTATATAGGGTATCGTATGGGATACTATTGAGGCGAGATCACCGACTATTATATATATATATATATATATATATATATATATATATATCGACTCCGATTTAGGTAGTTTCCATACCCCTTCCGATTGGTTGTTAGTTAGATCTTTAGTTACCTAGTAGATGTTAGACTGGACCCGAGTCATACCTATTTCCAAAGCTAACGAATCGTGAGGATTTTAAAGACATGTCAAGGGATACTACAGATATTTCAAAATACGTACCTTTTCCTAAAATCACCGTAGCCCTTATTTTCGAAACACCACGATTCGTACTATTTCAAACGGCCAAACAGTATAACACGTGTGTAGCGATGTAGATTCCTTATTGTTACGTTATCATTCATGTTCCGCATATTATTGTTGCAATTGCTATTCATTTCCATTTATCATGTTGTTATCGTCTCATTGCATGGTTATTGTGTACTTAGTGATTATGAACCATGCTGTCAGGACACCAGCACCACTACCGATGATGCATATGTTCCATATACACCTACTTGCCGACTCACACACATCATCATCGGTAATTGCCATGTCACGTACACTTTAGCAAATACTATTTCATTGACATAGCTTGCTAGCTGATAGTTGCTACATGTTTTAGCTTTCATATGCTAGTTAATTTATTGCATGATATCAGATGCATCCATACCTTCATTTGGTTATACAGTATTATAGAGTTTTATGCCGCTTTTCATTGTTTATTGATATCATGATATTGATGATTTCGGATTTCCATGAGATTTCAGGATTTGGGGGGAAACCGCAAGGATTTATAAACTTATTATCCTTTTAAAAATGAAAATTTCGGTTTTCTCGTGATGTATGAGTCGTCCACCTTGATGTTTTATCGGTTCGAAGATGTTTTCAAGACCCGATTCGAGGAGTTGGATGAACCGTCTCGGGTATATGGTGGACCCGGTACGGTACCCCGGGGCAAGAAGCTCGAGTTGTAGACGATGAGCTCGGCAGGGGCAGACAGTCTACCGGTGATTTTACCTGGCACGGCAGATATCCGGAGGATACCGTTCGTGGTCGTGTGAATGATGATATGGGCCGATCAGCATTGACAGTGTAGGGTTCCTAGGCACACTATAGAGGTCTCACAAGGCATCAACCATGCCAATTTCAAATTTTATGGGTGCCGAGAAACCCTAATACGGATCGTCGACTAGAATTCTAGGCGAAACATTAAACTAGTTAACGACTTAACTAAAGGAGAGAGGCTACAACCTTTGTTGATCCGTTTCTCCACTTCCTTAGCTCCATGTAGGCATCCTCTCGCTGTCCATCTCGAATCCCGAACTCAATCGTCGGCTTCATCGGAGAAATGGGCGAGCTCGGTCGTCGGCTTCGTGCCGAAGATGATCTACGTCGAGGCATCACAAGTTCAAGCTCCAACTTCACCAAGTTGTGAAACTTGTGAAGAAAACACCCAAAACCACTTGGCAAGAGGTAGAGGATGAAGAAATAGGAGGTGGGTTCACTTTAGAATTGGATTTCTCACTCTTTAGCTCAAGGTGCCATTAATGGTGTCAAGCTTTTTCTTTGAAGAAGAAGAAGATGATGAAGATAGAATATGATAAGTGTTAGATTAAAAATGAGAATAACATCATTACTTATCATATACTAACCATGGTGAAGTGTAGAGAGCAAACTAGGGTTAGGTGCATGGTTAGGTTAAGAGAAGAAAACAAAAATGGTCAATTATTCAACTCTTCATGAAGCTTCATGAAAGAAACAAATAAAGCCACCATTTTTCTTTTCCTTTCCAAAATGAATAATCAATATAAATAAATGAATAAGTAAGTAAAACCCTAACCATTCATATAACCATGGTTTAATCTTTACACAAGCACAAGTTAACAATTATCATCAAACATGATACAAACATGTGTACACAAAAATATATCACATATACAATGTGCACATCAAGTGAGAAAATCCTTTTAAAATAAACCAATACTAGTTAATGCAAAGTAATATATCAAATATATAATTATACATCAAATCATTAAATCAACACTTGATTCAATGATCCGGTCATGTCGCACATAACCGACTAGTATACAACACATCGACTTATCGAATCAATCTTTGATTCGATAACTAGGTTATATCGCATATAACCAATCGAAACATTCATCGCGAGAATGGAATACGGTATCACATACACGCATTATTCTCGGTCCTGCACATATCTCATATGCGCTCCTATTTCGTTTCGCTTGAGCCAGGAAACCACTGTGTAGGACTCTAAAGACTCGTCAATACGCCGGTAGCAGATGATGATCATATCGATCGCCCACAAGCCGCAAGCGGTCTGCTAAACGTAACGGCCACCCAGGTATTGAGCGATCAGAAGATCGATGAGCTAGCCCTCTCACACTCCTGTGAATCCAATCAGTAACACTTACCGTACAGTCCGGTCTGTTCGTCTGATACGTCGCATATCAAGTCCAGGGGTGGTAAACGTCAGACCCGAATAACCGATAAGTCGTGCCGATGTGAGGCTCATAATGGGTCGAGAAACTACTGGTAACACTTACCAGCAAATCTCTGATCAGCCCTGTCCAAGGACTTCCCTGTTACGGCCAATCGAGCACAACGCAACATCAACCCCCAATACCGGGAGAGACGAAACCCCTCCTATCGCTCATTGCCTCCATGTGACTCGAGACTGTACCCAAAGACCACCGTTTTGCACGCCTTCATGGACGTGGTAAGGTGGAGATCAAAGCACAGTGGGAATCACACAAGACTCAATGACGATCTCGGGTCTACAGACTAACCTGTACAAGTGTCACCTGAGAACTGCCATCTGACGTGAGGTATAATACCATCTGGGAGTTCTCGGCGAGTCCGTCCAGTGTACCCAGTCTCCACTGAGCACCCGTATACCATCTCTGATGTCAAACACCAATGGATATGGGATCATCCATCGCCCATCTCATGGGTCGAGAAGCGTATACGCTAGTCTACACTGGTATATCGATGCCCCGTCTCGATACACCCACGACTAGGGACCTTGAAGGATGTACCTATGGACTACCATGTCCCCACTAGTATGATCTGCATCATAGTCTAGGTAGTCAAGTACACATCCTAAGGGCTTTACCAACATGTAACTATAAGACAGTTTAAAGAGACTAGTGTACTTGTTAAGATAAAGAGCAACCAAATAGCATACTATCATATCGAGCAAGAAAGTCATCTCTATATATGTCCAAGCATCCAATATAATATACATCATCTGTACAATACTGGCCTCTAGGACATACATACAACTAACAATCTCCCACTTGCACTAGGGACAGCTGCTGTAGTATCGCATACCGAGCATCCCGAAGAGTCTCTCAAACTGTATCTGGGGAATGGCCTTCGTGAGTGGATCCGCCGTGTTGTTCTTCGTGTCAACCCTCCTGACCTCGATCTCCCGGCGATCAACTATCTCCCGGATCAGGTGATACCGCCTCAGAATATGCCTGGATCGCTGATGGGACCTGGGTTCCTTGGCCAAAGCCACCGCTCCATTTTTATCGCAATACAATGGTATTGGATGCTCAATGGATGGAACCACTCCAAGTTCAGTAATGAACTTCTTGATCCAGACAGCCTTTTTGGCAGCATCGTTGGCAGCGATGTATTCAGCCTCCATCGTCGAGTCTGCTACGGTTTCCTACTTGGAACTCTTCCAGCTAACCGCCCCTCCGTAAAGGGTAAAGACAAATCCCGACTGCGACTTAGAGTCGTCCTTATCACTCTGGAAGCTCGAATCGGTAAAGGACTCCACTTGGAGTTCTCCGTTACCATACACCAAGAGCATCTCTTTAGTCCTTCGCAAGTACTTGAGAATGCTCTTCACAGCTGTCCAGTGATTCTCTCCAGGATCAGCTTGATACCTGCTCACTACACTTAGTGAGTATGCAACATCGGGTCTGGTACATAGCATCGCATACATGATAGAGCCTACTGCCGAAGCATAGGGTATCCCTTGCATGCGAGCTCTCTCCAAATCAGTCTTGGGAGACATCTCTTTGGAGAGAGTGACTCCAGAGATCGTGGGCAAGTTCCCACGCTTGGAATCTTCCATACTAAATCTTTTTAGTATGGTGTCAATGTACCTGGATTGGGACAATCCCAATATCCGTTTGGATCTATCTCTATAGATCCTAATTCCCAATATGCAGGAGGCATCACCAAGATCTTTCATCGAGAATCTTTGTGATAAGAAGAGCTTGACCGATTGCAGCATAGGAATATCATTTCCTATCAAGAGTATGTCGTCCACGTACAATACAAGGAAGACAACCTTACTCCCTGCCACCTTCTTGTAAATACAAGGTTCATCTGGGTTTTTAACGAAATCAAACTCTTTGATAACGACATGAAAGCAGATGTTCCAACTCCGCGATGCTTGCTTTAATCCATAAATGGATTTAAGCAGCTTGCACACCTTGCCGCTGCTCCCACTGTCTACGAAGCCCTCTGGCTGAGTCATGTATACGCACTCTTCTAAATCACCATTTAGAAAGGCGGTCTTAACATCCATTTTCCAGATTTCGTAATCATGATATGCAGCGATGGAAAGCATGATCCGGATGGATTTAAGCATAGCCACTGGAGAAAAGGTTTCGTCATAGTCCACACCTGGTCTTTGACGAAAACCCTTTGCTACAAGTCTAGCTTTGAAAGTCTCCACTTTCCCATCTACACCAAGTTTTTTCTTGAAGATCCATTTGCTCCCGATGGGTTTTACCCCTTTAGGAGCAACATCCAAAGTCCATACTTTGTTGGTGTACATGGATTCCATCTCGGACCGCATTGCATCCAGCCATTTCACTGAGTTCCTACTCGTGATGGCCTGCTCGAAGCTAGTTGGGTCATCATCCTCCATGATGCAATCCTCGCTCCCACCATCCATGAGAAAACCGTAGTATCTCTCAGGTTGGCGAGGAACCCTACTAGATCGGCGGAGAGGCTGAGGTTCGTCGGGAGCTACTGAATCCTCTGGTTCCACTAAATCTTCAGTTTGAGTTTGTGTAGCCGGAATTTCTTCCAGTTCTACCTTATCGCCACTAATTTCTTTTGCAAGAAATTCCTTTTCCAAAAAGGTGGCATGTCGAGAAACAAACACTTTTTGTTCCTCTGTATGGTAGAAAAGATATCCATGTGAATGTTTGGGATATCCCACAAACTTGCATAGAACTGACCGTGCCTCGAGTTTGTCCGGATTTTGCCTTTTGACATAGGCCGGGCAACCCCATATCTTAACTCGTTTAAGACATGGTCTCTTCCCACTCCATATCTCATATGGTGTGGTAGGTACAGATTTAGATGGAACTTGATTCAATAGGTATGCTGCTGTCTCCAGCGCATAACCCCAGAAGGAAATAGGTAACTCAGCTGTGCTCATCATAGAGCGCACCATATCTAATAGGGTGCGGTTCCTCCGTTCTGATACACCATTGTGCTGTGGTGTATATGGAGGAGTCAGCTGAGAGAGAATCCCATTCTCTTTTAGGAAGTCCAGGAATTCATTGCTCAAGTATTCACCTCCTCGATCAGATCGAAGGATTTTAATACTTTTTCCGGTTTGGTTCTTGACTTCTTGTTTATATTCTCTAAATTTCTCAAAAGCTTCTGATTTGTGTTTCATCAGGAACACATATCCGAATCTAGAGAGATCGTCAGTGAATGTAATGAAGTATGAAGAACCATCCCTGACATGTGTAGACATAGGACCGCATACATCACTATGTATCAGTCCTAAGAGTTCAGTAACTCTTTCTCCCTGTCCCGTAAACGGAGTTTTGGTCATCTTGCCTTTGAGACATGACTGGCAAGTGTCATAAGATGAAAATTCAAACGGATTCAAATATCCATCTTTATGCAACTTAGCCAGTCGTGTCGCATTGATGTGACCCAGTCTACAATGCCACAAGAAGGATTCGTTCAGTTCTGAACTCTTCCTCTTGTGTGTGTTTGTTATGCTCAGAACTGTTGATTGGTTTAGAACATAAATGCCATTGCACAACGTGCCTGATCCAACCAACTTTTGGTTACGGAAAATGTTCATAACATTATCCTGTAATACAAAATTATATCCCTCTTTATTCAATAAAGAAACCGATATAATGTTGCATATCAGGTTCGGCATGTAATAGCATTCGTTCAGAACCAATGTATTACCAGTTGGTAATATAAGGTGATATTCCCCGACAGTCTTAGCTGCAACAATTGCACCATTTCCAACTCTAATGTCTTTATCACCTTCTCCAAGTTCTCTACCTTTCCTAAGCCCATGTAACTGATTACATATATGGGATCCTGACCCGGTATCTAATACCCAGGACGTAGAGCAAATGGAGAAACAGTTCTCTGTAACGAACACACCCGAAGAAAATGCATCAACATGTACTTTCTTCATTCGGGTGGCATAGGAATCCTGGTATTCCCCTATATCCTGTTCATTCCTATAACTCTTATAAGAAAGAACGGAACCAATGTTCCCCAGCACAGTACAACATGCGGGTTCGGTCAATACATCCATATTATTATCTTTATTAGGGAATGAAATGGACGCTACCTGGAGAGAGAGAGAGAAGAAAACACTTTAGCGTATGCTCGTGCAAGATCAGATTGGTTTTTATCTTATCTAATCAGGATGGCTCCCACTGGTTTTTATCCAATCTTCCTTCAAACCCTAAAAGGAAAGACTAGCCGGGATTAATTACACACTACAAGTTCGCCAATCTTTCAGCCAGGCCAGTGTCGGTACTTTGAGGGAGGTCCCCCGTGCTTTCGCATGAACCTAATTAATGTAAACCTCGTTTTCCCAGAGGCGTAACCTCGTTAACACCTTTCTAGACACCTACTTGATCGGCTAATTGTAATGTGTAAAACTCTCCCAGGAGTAACTCTTACTCGCAGTGGGTATCGGGATCCAACTATCTCATAGAAGGTATGCAATCTCATTGCAAATTTCAACACTTGAAATTCCCGATAATATTTTGCCCCTAGTGTCCTATAACTTTGACAAAAGCCAACAAATCAGAGGATGCTAGTCAAGTTCAACCCGTCATTTCTTGATTGAATCAAACCCACCCGCACGACCCTTGACAAAGGCCAACAAGGTCGTACGACTACCCTGAAACAATCTGCATCACATGCATAAGCAGATAAGCACTATTCAGCTACCGCACACTACGCCTTGACAAAGGCCAACAAACGTAGCACGAATACTAAACAGTTCTTATCTGAAATGACGGAGGGCTACGACTGGTTTTTCTGAAAACCTATTGCGTAATGAACTTGATATCGTTGTAGAATCAAATGAATTTTGAAATGGAGTGTTTTTGAGGCTTTTCTAGTTTTGCTAAAGGAGTCACTCCCGGTGAAAGGATCGTCGGTCCTTTCCTCATCGAATGAGGTGCGGGATATATCATATATATCACTGTGCAAAGCAAAAACTCTTAAAAGCAATCAAAAGACAAACCGAGTGTGTAGCATCTGCCAGTTATTGCTAAAGGAGTCACTCCCGGTGAAGGGATCTCGGTCCTTTCCGCATCGAATAAGGTGCAGGGTATATCATATATACCGCTATGCAAAGCAAGAACTGTAGCTACCTGTTTTGTTTAAAATTTGATTCTACAACATCTTAGGTTTCTTTTCTTTCATTAATCACATTAATGATGTCCCATCATTTAAGTCACCTAAACATCACAGATAAATAAGACGTACACTTATGCCATCCGCATTCGCCTGGATGTCCCCTCGTGCACCGTTAGGTTAGGTAACTAACGACGGAGCAGGGCAGGGCTAGTGCGGATGCAAAACATAAGTAACGTCTATATAATATATCATATATACTATATACTGTATGTATCACAGAACATCATATGATCACATCACAGATATCGCAGCAGAAGAAACATATGAAACAATGGATATACTAGGACGTCCGTGTTTTCAATACGAGCCAGTATAAAACACGGATTCCACGGTCGTGATGAATAGCCAATCCCACACCCCTAGACCCCTACGAGAGCGGCAAGAAACCCTACCAATTCTGGGGTTAGGAGACCCAGACTCGACTCCTCGAGATGGTCTCCCACTGGACCCTAGAACCCGGTTACTTGTGCTCCCCTCCTTGGGTCTATCCTAATGCGGAAAAGTAAATAATATACAAAGGGTGACATCTTCCGCAACCTGGAAGTGCCCCAAATAAAAGAATATTACATACAAGTTTTTACATGAATGAAAATGAAAAACACTCATCTCACATAAAAACCCCCGGCTATTCAATCACGACAATCCAATATAACATATCGAGCAACACATAACATCACATGTCATCAACGTAAGTAAATATGCGCATCCCAATTGTCGTTGACATATAGCAACGAAACCGGCGATATCACATATTACACTTACGGTCACAGAAAAGAAAGTGTAAAACTACAACAATTGGAATCCGCAACATCTTTAGACATCACATGCCTAATCAAATGAAATACTTAGACATCACATGCCTAACAATTATAAACCCCGCATTTTAGTCTCATTATCGAAAACTCTTTTCAATATCAAGTGAGACTAAACTGCTAGATTTATAACATTCATTCAGTTATCTCATAACTGTTTGTGAATTCCAATTATTGTATCCTATTCCGGATAAATAGAGAATATTAAACTTTCCGATCGAACATTCGAACACCTAAGTTTTCCCGAAACCGATCAACACATGAAATAAGTTCAAAGACATTCACTTCATGCCTCAGTACCAATGGTCCAGCCGTAGAAGGGTCAAGCCAACGCCTCACATGTGGCATGCCGTACTGCCCCAAACCCGAAGATTCAAAGGGCAGTTCAAGACGGTCACATAATCGAGTTAAGGTTTGTTGTCTTCTAGAGGGACCATCGCGTTACTTGCACTACTTAGAACGTCATTAAACTACGGAAAAGTCCAACAATTGGAAATTTCCCGGCAGGGGAAAGATTGGGTATTTACATCCGGTCGAACTTTTTAACATATTCTAAAATATCCGGAAAAACACATAGACGGAGTCTGATAATCCGATCGAATCTACGAACTCCCAATACACCCCAGAAAAATCAACTCTTGAATAAATTTTAAAAATTCCCGGAAAATCCAACACCTGAAGAAATCAGTTACTGTGCAAAAATTATATGATAATTCAAGAAATTGGCCGCGGAACCGCTGCAAAAGCAAGGCTTCTGCGGCGGTTCCGCCGCACAGTAGACGCTTCATTAATTAATTTTTGCACCGTAATTCATAGATTTCCCTGCTGAATTTTTTAGCAATTTTTAATCTGGAAAAAACCCAGTTTTTGAAAAAAGTCCAGAGAGCATGGAAAAATAAGGCTTTCGGGTTCGATCGGGTTTTAAACGTCGTCTACCCTTTGCCTAAGGCTCTAGCTAGTCTCTGATACCACTGTAGAGTTCCTAGGCACACTATAGAGGTCTCACAAGGCATCAACCATACCAATTTCAAATTTTATGGGTGCCGAGAAACCCTAATACGGATCGTCGACTAGAATTCTAGGCGAAACATTAAACTAGTTAACGACTTAACTAAAGGAGAGAGGCTACAACCTTTGTAGATCCGTTTCTCCACTTCCTTAGCTCCACGTAGGCATCCTCTCGCTGTCCATCTCGAATCCCGAACTCAATCGTCGGCTTCATCGTAGAAATGGGCGGGCTCGGTCGTCGGCTTCGTGCCGAAGATGATCTACGTCGAGGCATCACAAGTTCAAGCTCCAACTTCACCAAGTTGCGAAACTTGTGAAGAAAACACCCAAAACCACTTGGCAAGAGGTAGAGGATGAAGAAATAGGAGGTGGGTTCACTTTAGAATTGGATTTCTCACTCTTTAGCTCAAGGTGCCATTAATGGTGTCAAGCTTTTTTTTTTGAAGAAGAAGATGAAGATAGAATATGATAAGTGTTAGATTAAAAATGAGAATAACATCATTACTTGTCATATACTAACCATAGTGAAGTGTAGAGAGCAAACTAGGGTTAGGTGCATGGTTAGGTTAAGAGAAGAAAACAAAAATGGTTAATTATTCAACTCTTCATGAAGCTTCATGAAAGAAACAAATAAAGCCACCATTTTTCTTTTCCTTTCCAAAATGAATAATCAATATAAATAAATGAATAAGTAAATAAAACCCTAACCATTCATATAACCATGGTTTAATCTTTACACAAGCACAAGTTAACATGTATCATCAAACATGATACAAACATGTGTACACAAAAATATATCACATATACAATGTGCACATCAAGTGAGAAAATCCTTTTAAAATGAAGCAATACTAGTTAATGCAAAGTAATATATCAAATATATAATTATACATCAAATCATTAAATCAACACTTGATTCAATGATCCGGTCATGTCGCACATAACCGACTAGTATACAACGCATCGACTTATCGAATCAATCTTTGATTCGATAACTAGGTTATATCGCATATAACCAATCGAAACATTCATCGCGAGAATGGAATACGGTATCACATACACGCATTATTCTCGGTCCTGCACATATCTCATATGCGCTCCTATTTCGTTTCGCTTGAGCCAGGAAACCTCTGTGTAGGACTCTAAAGACTCGTCAATACGCCGGTAGCAGATGATGATCATATCGATCACCCACAAGCCGCAAACGGTCTGCTAAACGTAACGGCCACCCGGGTATTGAGCGATCAAAAGATCGACGAGCTAGCCCGCTCACACTCCTGTGAATCCAATCAGTAACACTTACCGTACAATCCGGTTTGTTCGTCTGATACGTCGCATATCAAGTCTAGGGGTGGTTAACGTCAGACCCCAATAACCGATAAGTCATGCCGATGTGAGGCTCATAACGGGTTGAGAAACTACTGGTAACACTTACCAGCAAATCTCTGATCAGCCCTGGCCAGGGACTTCCCTGTTACGGCCAATCGAGCACAGCGCAACATCAACCCCCAATACCGGGAGAGACGAAACCCCTCCTATCGCTCATTGCCTCCATGTGACTCGGGAATGTACCCAAAGACCACCGTTTTGCATGCCCTAATGGACGTGGTAAGGTGGATATCAAAGCACAGTGGGAATCACACAAGACTCTATGACGATCTCGGGTCTACAGACTAACCTGTACAAGTGTCACCTGAGAACTGCCATCTGACGTGAGGTATAATACCATCTGGGAGTTCTCGGCGAGTCCGTCCAGTGTACCCAGTCTTCACTGAGCACCCGTATACCATCTCTGATGTCAAACACCAATGGATATGGGATCATCCATCGCCCATCTCATGGGTCGAGAAGCGTATACGCTAGTCTACACTGGTATATCGATGCCCCGTCTCGATACACCCACGACTAGGGACCTTGAAGGATGTACCTATGGACTACCATGTCCCCATTAGTATGATCTGCATCATAGTCCAGGTAGTCAAGTACACATCCTAAGGGCTTTACTAACATGTAACTATAAGACAGTTTAAAGAGACTAGTGTACATGTTAAGATAAAGAGCAACCAGATAGCATACTATCATATCGAGCAAGAAAGTCATCTCTATATATGTCCAAGCATCCAATATAATATACATCATCTGTACAATACTGGCCTCTAGGGCATACATACAACTAACAGACGGAGCCCGAGGTATTGAGATTTGAGACGCTGATATATATAGATTTGATGATACAGGCCAGTCCGGATAGCCGGAGCCTGAGATATTGAGATATTGAGGTTTATGTTTTGTGTCGATGCTTGACACGGATTTGATGTTGATTTCTTTGATGATATCTCGATTTATATACATACAGAAATCTCATTGATTAAAGAAAAACAGTTCTTTGATTCATGATGTACTTTGTTCTTATTATATGCATCTGCACATCATTTTAGTGATATATTGCTACATGACATTTGTACATCATATTAGTGACATGTTGTTACCTGAGGCACTGACACGAGTTCTTGGTATTACACTATATGGATAGATGTTTACCCTTTACCGTTATATTATGCTTCTGGCCATATTATTATTATTTGAGGATATTACTGATCGTATGACCTAGGATTGCGTTATACATGCGATTTCTGCTGGTAGATGTTTTCTACTCACGAGTTGGCAACTCACCCCCGTTGTGCCACAGTTCCTTGCAGGTGTTGCCGTACAGGTTCTTTGCCGCTTTGCTGGCATACTGTTCCTTCCGGATGATTGCTTTGACTGGTGGGTTCTTTGCATCAGGACCACCATTGTATATTGTTATTTCAGTTGTATCTAGTAAAACTCCATCAACCAGATTGTATATTTGATAGAGATAGAAGACCAGACTTGTTATTTTTCGACCTTAGAGTCGCGCGTTGTATTATTATGGTTTTCATGCTGATTTTGGGTTTTCTTTTGAGTTTTGATCCTCGCCCTTCGGCGTTGAATATTATATTGCTTGCGTGGTTGTGACCGTCGATTGACGAAGAGCTAGCTCCCGCTTGGGGATGCCTTTTTATTTATTTCATATACAATTCATGTTGTATCCCGTTTGGTGCCAGTATTTACAAAGGAGGCTATGCCGAAATTTTCAAGAAATACTTGTGATTTTAAAAATACATACTTCGGCCTATATTGATTAAAACTACTTGCTTTCAATTGGTTTTTCCTTCACTCTACTGCTTCTTTGGTTTTGATTTTTGGGTTTTGGTTTACTTAGATTACGTACGCTTCGAGACGTCTCGTAATTTAAGTGTCGGTCATGTTCCGCACTTTTCGGGTCGTGACAACCAGTTCTTTCTTTGCCATCTGGATCGGGCGACTTTGTTGTTTAACTGTGATGTTTCACGAGTGGGGCTCAATTTTGCGTTGATGAGGCATTTTAGAGTTATCGCTTTTGCTTCCCCACAGTTGGAGGAAGTACGAGCAGGATATCCCACTCTTGATCTAGAGATGGCCGCGATAGTCGTGCGTTGAAGATTTGGAGACACTACTTGTGTGGGGAGTCGTGTCATATTTTCACGGACCACCAGAGCTAAATGTACATCTTCCTGCAGCGGGTTTTGATTGTTGAGACAGCGTCGTTGGATGGACCTTGTAAAGGATTGTGTTTGTGAGATCCACGTTAACCGTGGCAAGGCGATTGTGGTAGCTGACACTGGAGTCGGAGGCCCGGGGTTAGCTGGTTCCAGTTGTGCGCAGTTCAGAGACAGTCTTCTGCAGATTTGCAGTTCTTGTGCGATCGTTGAGTACAGCTTAAGTTCGCCTCTACTGAGGGGACAGCTTGCTCATCTCCGCGCCCGTCCATTTTTCCTTAATCGTTTTCGCGAGGCACAGCCCGCCGATGCTCGTTTGTCAGAGATTCTTGAGCATACTCGGCTGGGTAAAGATTCAGAGTCCTTTATTTGTGACCAGGGTATGCTACGTTTAGGGACGTGTTTGTGTATACCTGATACTGATGGGTAGAAATGCAAAATCCTAGGGAAGGCACATCAGTCAGCTTTCTGTGTTCATTCAAGTTCCACAAATATGTGACGTGACTTGTGAGATAGTTACGGGTGGGCAATAATGAAGAGTGAAGTTTCGGATTTCATTTCAACGTGTCTGTCTTGTTGTGAGCTAAGATTGAGCATTTGAGACCTGCTGGAGAGTTGCAACCTTTAACCGTTCCGGAGTGGGAATGGAAGCAGATCTCCATGAATTTCGTTATGGTGACTACCCAGGTCTAGTCAGGGTATGACTCCATCTAGGTGTTTGTTGTCCGGTTATGCTCAGTTTGCTCAGTTGTTCTTTGTGAAGTTTATACGTTTACACGGAGCTCCTTCATGTGTTATATCCAATAGAGGCACCCAGTTCGCTAGCCGTCTTTGGCAGAAGCTTCAGGAACCCTTGGGTACTGGTTGAGTTTTAGCGCTGCGTTCTATCTGTAGACCGATGGTTAGTGAGAGTGGGCTATACAGACTCTGGAGGATATGATTGTGCGTACGTACTAATTGTTTGTTGGCGGTTGGGATCGTCACTTGCCATTGAGAGGGTTCTCCTTCGATAGCTGTTATCAGGAGACATTCCAATTGGCAACCTTTAGGCCTTGTGTGGTAGGTTGTGTCGATCGCCAGTCTATTTTTCTGACTCTGTGAGAGTAGCATTTTTGGACCCCAGCTAGTCATGAGACTACGGAGAAGATCCAGTTGATTCAGGTCAGGATGAGAGCAGCCCAGTGCAGACAAGAGTCGTATGCCGACAGTTGTTGTCGCAGACTTGAGTTTGCAGTGGGAGATCGTGTATTCCTACGGATTTTTCCGATGAATGGAGTGTTGAGTTTTAGGAAGCTTAGTCCCAGATTGTAGGTCCTTTTGAGATCCTTGAAGCGAGTTAGTACCGTTACCTATAATTTGGCACTTCCACCCAGATTTCTGAGTATTCACCTCGTATTCCTTGTGTGGATACTTCGCAAAAACCGTCATGACCTTTCTCACATGATTCAGCACCAGACCATTCTTTTAGACGCGATCTTTCGTTCACCAGCAGCCGATAGTGTTAGTGGATCGGCAGGTGGAGAAAGTTCGGTCAAAGGTCTTGCTATCTGTGAAGGTTCTTTGGCGTAGCCGTCCGGTGAGGTGATCCCTTGAGAGGCTGCGAGCGAGATGCGAAAGGATTTGTTTTTCCCTCATCTCTTTGAAGGTACGCGTAGATGAATTTTAAATTCGGGGACCGAATTTCTTTAAGGGGGAAGATTGTAACGTTTTGGAAATCGTTTAGGTGATATTCCGTTTTTAGGTAAAATAAATTATATTTTCCGTAAAGCCTAGAAGCGATCTTTTAGCAGTATAGAATTCACTGCACCTAGTTTAGCTAGGAATTTGCTAGTTTGCGGGTTTTTGTAAGCCACTTGTAATTTTTGTGCATTTTAATATTTTTCCCTAATTAAAATATTATTTTAATGCTTTATTTATGCACTTAATTAGTGGTAATTACATTTTTTCTTGGGTTAATTATTACTAATGTGGATCTATGTTAAGTTAATCACTAGATTAGCACTAATCCATCCTTGAAATTATCCTAGGAAAATATCTAGATATTTGTTGAATTAATGGAAATTTTAATTAGAAATGAAATTTTATTAAGAGGTGGCATTTGCATTAAATGAGTTTTAATTGATTTTTGCTAGAAGTTTCCATACTTTTCCATAAAACACCCTCCCCCCTCTCCTTGTTTTGGCCGGCCCTCCCCCTTGCTGCCCTTCATCTTTTTCCATCCCATTTCAACTCTTTAAACCTCAAATAAATCCTCAAAATTCATCAAATATTCACACAAGCTCTTTTATAAATCAAAACCCATCATTCTTCTTCACAAAAATAGCTTGGATCTTCATGGAAGTGTTCTTTTTGGAGGCTTAATTTTGAAGTCTAGTTGCTATTTTTGTGGAGGTATAAATCCTAACCCTAAACTCTATTTGTTGTTTTAACACATTAATTAGCTTGTCAGAAGTTTAATTAAAGCTTTTAATTGCTTGTTTAGAATTTATAGAAAAGGGTTTTGGTGATCAAGTTATGTTTTGTTAGTTGTGAATTGGATAAGTCTGATGTTTTGACAAATGAAAACTTAACCTAGTTGCTAGAATTGTTAAAAGATATTTTTCCTAATTATCTAATTAGCTTAATTACAAACTAGACTTTTACTAAATCCTAATTAAGTGAGATTAAATTTCTAGTAATGGTTTGGATGGTTTATTCATGCTATATTATGACGTTGGTGATTTCTAGTTTTGGTAAAACTTGTAGTTTTGAGCTAAAAATGATATAAATTGCTTACTAGATTTCCAGATATTTTAGGCGTGGGTTTCTTTTGACGTTGCGACGTTATTTATATTAGATTCCACGTTTATTATTGTGTTGTGAATGCGCGATCGGTACGATCAGGGTCTAGGCTTGATGGTTGTGTTTTGTAGCGTTCCTAGCTAGGGTTGTGCCGATATCATTCGTGTCTTTGTGTAGTTTTTGCTCTTGAGTTGGTTTCGTAGTGTCGCTACACGCGTTAGCCACTAGACGGACACTTGAGAGTATGTTGGAGTTGGTGCGTCGGTTAAACGTAGTTTGTACGTGTTATTGGTCGATTGCTAATATACAGTTGTTATATCGTTATATGCTTTCAGGATTGCAGGCGGGGACTTCGGGCGATGCGAAGAAGGAAAAGAGAGTGGTTGGCTTTACTTAGCCAGGATTGTTGTGAGTAGATTTAACATCTACAGGGAAATCGTCCGCATGGCATTATGCGTCTGGGCTAGATTAAATGATATGACTATTAGTTATAAGTATATGGATATTGATTGTGCATGTATAACTTTGTTGCATATCTCATTTCATATTGTGTATGGACTTAGTACTAATGAGACACAACACCATTATTGACGGTTCATGTTTCACGAGCACTAATTGTATGCTACACACACCGTCGATAATTGCCATGACATGCACAACACACATACATATATGATATTGTTTGGTTAGGGACATTGAGACCTGATCCTTATATTCCTTTTCGCATGTGACATATAGTATACCTTTATACCTACATGCTTACATATATGCCTTGACATGCTTACATGTTAGTTACACATACACCTATATGGTATGGTACCATTAGTGATAGGTATATACACATATGAGATATAGCTACATGTACATCTTGCATACATATTTACACTTATACCTGGAGGGTATTACATCTTTACTGATAGGTAGATACATATACCTTGCTATACTTACATGTTTACACATATATCTGGTTATAGCTACATGTTCACCTTTATTTGATATTATATGGACTTGGAGAAATTAGGAACCACATGATATATATATATTAACTTGTTGCAGTTAAATAGCAGCTTTTCCTTTTTATGCTCACATTACAGTTTTATGTTGCATATATTATATTCATGGATTTTCGCATTGAGATATGGATTTTTCATGATGTTTTCTGGATTTGAGGACCGTGGTAGTTTCAAGAAATTATGCATTATTTGAAATACCCGGTTTCTCTTGATATGATATTTCAGCAGCCACCATGAGATTTCTCGATTCCGATATATATACCCCATGCGAGAAATGGAGGGGGCTATGTGCGAGTACATGGTGGGGCCCGGAGGTACCCCGGGGCAAGAAGTCGCAGGTAATGGCAATGAGTTAGTGGGGGAATCATACCTACCGGTGACAATATTTAGACTCGACGATTATCGTGGGTATACCGACCGGAGTTATGTACGTATGGATATGTCGAATTTCGAGGGTCGAAGCTGAGCGCTCGGGTTTTCGAGATAGCGTATGATACGTACCTATCAGGGCCAGTCGTGGTGACAGCACCTGATAGATCAGTATTTATGTGTCGATGCTAGACACTTGTTTTCATGATATTCTTACTCCTAAGTATATATAACAGTGGAATGGGACACTGTTATATATGCGCACACACACACACACACACACACACATATATATATATATATATATATATATATATATATATTAGTGGAATGGGACGCTAATATATATGTATACATATCTAATTTATATACATCATCATAATGATTCATGGAAATATACTTATTCATATATGAGATTTACTTGATTTTGGACACTCAGGATATATGAGATTTATATGATATTGGACACTCAGGATATATGAGACTTACAGGATATGAGAGCCAATTTGGGGGCTGATTTGAGAAAATTGGGATTTGGATTGTCTTGATAGATTTTGGTCCTGCCACGAGGTCAGGATTCCGTGAGGATGACATGTTTTATCCCATACTCCGCATTTATTTTATATGCATTGCTTCATGTATTAGTAGTACCTGATAGAGTACCTTTCATGACTGTTGCATATACATATTATCATATTATTGCATCATGTATTAGTTGTACCAGCTAGAGTACCTTTCATGACTGTTGCATACATATGACCATTTATTGCTATCCTCTTGCATATGTTAGATTCGCGCTTTACGTGCATACTTGCGATTACCTACATATGTTATTTACTATTCACGAGTTGGCAACTCACCCCCGTTGTGCCACAGTGTTTTGCAGGTAGTCCCTCTGGGCAGTCGAGGCAGGGTTTCTACCTATCATATCATCTTTTGCAGCGGATACCGCTACGGCTAACTGTGTACGGTTTTGCTATAGGTGGGTTTTGCGGTTATCTGTTTATGTATATTGTAACTTGTTGCATCTTGTACTCTCCATCTACCATTATCATGTATTGACTTAGAGACTTGATGTGACGACGATATTGTATATTTTTGGTGACTTGGATGTCTTTTATGCTGTTTTATTTATATCGTCTTTTATTTCTTCGCTACGGCGTCTTATATCTGTTGTGGTGGTTGTTTCCGCCTTTGGACGTGGATTTTGCTCCCGTTTGGGATGCTTTACTTATATTTATGTTGTACCCATTTTTGGGGTTAGTTTTTACAAAGGAGGTGCTGCCAAAATTTTTAAGAAACTAAATTGGACTTTAAAGAATTTGTACTCGAGATTTTCAAAAGTTTTAACAATGTTCTTATCACTTACTATTTTTTATGGTTTAGATTGCTTGGTTTTCGGCTTACTTGAATTGCGTTACGCATGTAGACGTTGCGTAGTTTAAGGGCCGTCAAATGCCAAATTTCGGGTCGTGACATCCCCAAACTAAAACCTTAACCATTCCATCACTAAACCAAGACAAATCTTCACTAAACTTCATTAAAACCCTCCCAAGGTCAAGTTAAGCCTCCAGAGATGACTTGGAGCATGGAAAGCTAGGGTTTTTGAGCAAGTTTGGTAAGGTAGTGATCTCTAACTGTTAATTAGGCTCTTAAGATGTTGTGTTGCTTATTAGTTGCTGTTTAGAACACTAAAGTTATAGTTTTTGTGCAATATCGTATTTTTAGTGATAAATTGGAGTCTCTATGATCTGCTATCACTATATTAGGTTACTGTAAAATCTAGCAATGTGGTAGTATTGTGTTAGAAGCCCTGAGTGTTCACCTGAAACCCGGACCCAACCCAACCTAGTTGACCTGGCGAGATTTGATGAAAGTCCGGCGCCGCCGGATTTTTAGGGGCCTGGGGAGTTGTGGTTTTGAGGGTAGTTGTCTGTAGGTTATCCTTGGTGTTTGGTACTGCTTGATTTTCCTATTTTGACTGTAGGCAAAATCTGGGACCACTTTGCTAGTTTCTAATATTTCGGCAACGCGCCTTACAGTATCCGACACGGTTCGCATACTTTGTGTAGCTTGCTGCACTTAGGATTGATTTGGGATGTCGCTACACACGTTAGTCACTAAGCTAACACTTGAGAGTTGTAGGAGTCGATGCGTTGATCTGAACGTAGTTTGTATGTATTATTGGACGGTTTCTAAGTTGCACTTGTTATGTTTTGTGTGATATTAGGATCGATTGCGGGGACTTCGGACGCTACAAGGAAGGGAAAGCAGATGGTTGGATTTACCTAGCTCGAGATCATCGGTGAGTAGATTTAACATCTACGGGGGAATCGCCTTATGGCGTTAAGCGTCGAGGGCTAGATATGATGTTATAGCCACATGTTATATGCATATGTGATTGCGCATGAGCATCATTGCATACCATTACTTGTTGTATCTTGACTTAGTACCTATTAGACACTGCATTATTACTGATGGTTCATGTTGCACGAGCACTAAATTGTATGCCATACACACACTGTTGGTAATTTCCATGGCACGCACAACATATACATATATGTGGTACTGCATTCGTTATTGACATTGAGGCAGTTGTTCTTGTACCACCTTACTAAGGGAATATGTATTGTTCCGCCTTCACTATTATCAATAGCTAGACATTGATTCTTGTTCTATTGCGCACATGTAAGGCATCATGCATACATACCTACATGCATACATACATACCTTGCTATAGCTACATATACACCTTTATATGATGTTGTATTTGACTTTGGGGAATGTGGGAACCGCATGATATTCTTAAAAACTTGATTCATTTGAAAGAGCGGTTTTCTCTTGATATGCTCATATTACTGTTCTATGATGCATACATAGTATTTCATGGATTTACGCATTGAGAAACGGATTTCATGTGATTTATGGATTTGAGAACCGTGGTTATATTTCAAGAAAGTATGCATTGTTTTGAAAACCCGTTTTCTCTTGATATGATATTTCGATGCGTCCACCATGAGTTTTCTCGGTTCTGAGATTTGTTTTAGAAACCCGATTCGAGGAGATGGATGATCCGTTTGCGGGTTCATGGTGGACGCGGTATGGTACTCCGGGGAAACAAAGGTATGTTGTGCAGTAGACGATGATCCTGGCAGAGGGACTACTACCTACCGGTGATAGTTTGGACCCGGTGGTTATCCGGAGGATACCGACTGGAGTCGTGAGATCGATATGGGCCAAACCAGACCGACGGAGCCCATGGGCCGATCCGGACTGACGGAGCCCGAGTTATGTGGATTTATGTGTCTATGCTGGACACGGGTTTTCATGATATTTCGAGCATCGATGTTGGGCACTGATGTTCCATGAGATTTACGGATATGAGGGCCGATCAGAGTGACGGCGCCTGAGGTATTGGGATTTGGGGTGTCGTTGATGGACACCGGGTTTTTCCATGATGATGATTCATTGATGATGTTATGTTTTATCCCACACTCAGGATTTATTAGATATGCATTGTTTCATGTAGTTATAGTACCCTGATGGTGTACCTTGATCATGATTGTTGCATATCCATATTGCCATACTTATGCTATCAGACTGCATGTTTTAGATTATCGCTGTTCGTGCATACCTGCGATTATCTTTATCATGTTACTTACTATTCACGAGTTGGCAACTCACCCCCATTGTGTCACAGTGTTTTGCAGGCTTGACCCTCAGAGTAGTCGCGGCAGGGCTCTTTATTGTATCTATTGTTAGTTATATGTATGCCCTAGAGGCCATGACTGTACATGTGATGTATATTGTAGTGGATGCTCGGACATATATAGGGAGGACTTTCTTGCTGGACATGGTAGTATGCTATCCGGTTGCTTTTTATCTTAACATGTACACTTATTGTATCTCTATTACATGTTGATAAAGACCTTAGGATGAGTACTTGACTATCGGGACTATGATGCAGATCATACTAATGGGACATGGTAGTCGATAAGTACATCCTTCAGATGTTCCTAATCGTGGGAGTATCGAGACAGGGCATCGATAATCTATAGTAGACTAGCGTATGCGCTTCTCGACCCATATGATGGGCGATGGATGATCCCATATCCATTAGTGTTTGATATCAGAGAAGGTATACGGGTGCTCAGTGGAAACGGGGTACACTGGACGGACTCACCGAAAACTCCTAGATGGTATTATACCTATCTTCGGATAGCAGTTCTCTGGTGACACTAGTAAAGGTTAGTCTGTAGACCCAAGATCGTCATAGAGTGTTGTGTGATTCCCACTGTGCTTTGATTTTCACCATACCACGGTCAAGAGATCGTGCAAAAAGGTGGTTTTTGGGTACATTCCCTAGTCATATGGAGGCAATGAGCGATAAGAGGGGTTTCGTCTCTCCCGGTATTGGGAGTTGATGTTGCGCTATGCTCGATTGGCCATAACGGGAAATCCCTGGCCAGGGTTGCTGAGATCTACTGGTAAGTGTTATCAGTAGTTTCTCGAACCGTTATGGACCTTATATCGGCATGACTTATCAGGCTATTGGGGTCTAACGTTATACAACCCCCAGGCTGTGATATGCGACATATCAGACGAAGTGACCGGACTATACGATTGTGTTACTAATTGGATTAGCTGGAGTATGAACAGGCTTGCTTGTTGATCTTCTGATCGCTCAATACCCGGGTGGCTGTTACGTTTAGCAGACCGCTTGTGGGTTATGGGTGTTTGATATGATCATCACCTACGGCCGGCGTATTGAGGAGTCTTTAGAGTCCTATACAGAGGTTTCCTGGTTCATGCGAAACGGAGTAGGAGCACATATGTGATATGTGCGGGACCAAGATTAATGCGTGTATATGATATCACATTCTATTCTCGCGATATATGTATTGATTGGTTATATGTGATATAGCCGGGTTATCGCATCTAGTGTTGATTCGATAAAAGGATACATTTGATATTAGTGGTTATATGAGACATAGCCGGTTATTAAATCAAGTGTTGATTTAATAATTTAATGTAGAATTATATATTTGATATATTAAATTACATTAACTAATATTAGCTCACTTAAGTATTCATTTTTCTCACTTATAATACATTAATATATATGTGATATACGTTAAATGTATTGTATTCTTTTTTAGCACAATATATATGTGTGTGATATATATTTATGTCATGCAAGGTTACACATGCAACTTGTATGTATGAGACTAACACCATGCCAGGTTAAATATGGATTAATATTTATTATTAAGTAATTTAAAAGGTTTGGAATTAGTCATGGTGGAGCTTGGAAGAAGCTAATATAACCATTGACTTAGTCCATATCTTTTGTCTTGCTTAAGATATTTGTTAACCCAACTTTAACCCTACACCATGGTTTAGTCTCTACAATGGTTTGTGTATGATAAGAACTCACCATGGTTGCATTTCTAACCTCATGTTATTGTTCAACACTTCATCTTCTTCCTCATGATTTTTGCTCTTTAGCTTTTGTTCATGTGATGAAAAAGTGTGAGAAAAATAAATCTAAAGTGAGCCCACTTCCTACTTCATCATCCTCTACTATTATCCATTTAGTTTAGGGTGTTTGCTTCACTATTCTAACCATTAGTGAAGAGGTAGCATGAGCTCGGGTCTCCTCGACGTAGATCATCTTCGGCCTCGAAGACATTGAGCAAGCTTGTTCATTTCTTCAAGTGAACCCACTCTAGAGTCCAGGAGTTCACCATTCACAGCAAAGGGACTACAACATGGAGCTTTAGAAGTGAAGGACCGGTCTACAAAGGTTGTATTCCGCATTCACTTTGTATGTAAAGTGTTTACATTTCATATCGTATGATTTTCTAGTATCGATTCTAGGGTTAGGATTAGCTAATACGGCAATTTTTTAAAATTGGCATGGGTGATGCCTCCTGAAACCTTGCTACCATTCTAGGAAACCCTACATCTATTTCTTCGGATACCGCTATGGTTGGCTATGAGGCCTTTTTGGTGTAGGTGGGTTTGCGGTTATCCGAACATATCTATTATATATCTCATTATATCCAGTACTCTCCATCTACCACTTTCATGTATTGATTTAGAGACGAGTTTGTGAGGATCGATATTGTATATCTTGTGACTCTGGGTGTCGTGCTCGTGTGAGCCGTCTTTTCTTATGTGGATTTATCTCTTTTATACTGTTTTCACTTTTTTATTGTCTATTTCTTCGCTACGGCGTCGTATATATGCTTGTGGTGATTGTTTCAGCCTTTGGGCATGATTTGCTCCCATTTGGGAATGATTTATTCATATCCTGTGTTTGTACCCGTTTCGGGGCTAGTTTTACAAAGGAGGTGCTGCCAAAATTCTTAAGAAAATAAACTTAAGCTTTAAGATTTTTACTTGAGATTTCCAAATGTTTTAACAATGTTTTATCACTAACTTCTTTTTATAGTTTAGATTTCTGGGTTTTTGGCTTACTAAATTGCGTTACGCCGGTTGACGTCACGTGGTTTAAGTGCCGGTCGCGTTCCTAAATTGGGTCGTGACAGCATCGCACAGTGAAACAGAAATATGAAAATGTTTTGAAGGGGTAGCCGGGTATTCCTAGTAATGCCACTTCCATTATCCAGATTCATGAATGTAACCGTATATTTCCTTGCCATCTCTCCAATCCCTTTATTTGTCTTTACTTATTACCTTCTGTACACCACCCTTAGGCTAAATGGTTTTCTTCGTTTCCTACCGTTCGGCACCAACCTATGGTTTGGAAGAAGACTATCCAATAAGCGTAATAGGTGTACCCTCCTAATCCTAGTAGCCCTCGCAACCTGAGAGAAGGTAAAGGGAAAAGACAACTGAATAATCCGTATTCTATTTCTCCTTAACCAGAATCCATCCTCGAACTGGAACAAGTTCCTTCGAGTTCGTATGTAACTATACGATGGCTTATCAAATAAAAGTGTGTCTTCGTAGTGATATGGAATGTTCCGGAGAAATGCAAAGGTGAAGTAGGAGTGGCAGGGGTATAAGAGA
Organism: Agapanthus africanus; assembly: GCA_030015575.1. Taxonomy (NCBI): domain Eukaryota; kingdom Viridiplantae; phylum Streptophyta; class Magnoliopsida; order Asparagales; family Amaryllidaceae; genus Agapanthus; species Agapanthus africanus. Next base: position 410,461,795 of record JASDDO010000001.1, read on the forward strand.
TTTTGTCATGAATGATAGTAGTCGCAATGTCCTTTGCCTTCAATCTAATCCCGTTATATGTCTTTCCTTATTACCTTCTGCACACCATACTTAGGTTTAATTGGTTTTCTTCCTTCCCTACCTTTCGACACCTGCTTATGTTTTGGAAGAAGACTATCTAATAAGCGTAATAGGTGTACTCTCCTAATACCAGGAGCTCTCGCGACCCGAGAGAAGGTAAAGAGAAAAGAAGACTGAATATTCCGATTCAATTTCTCCAGAACCAGAATCCATCCTCGAACTGGAACGAGTTCCTTCGAGTTCGTACGTAACTATACGGTGGAATATCAAAGAAATCTGCATCTTCGTAGCGATACGGGGTGTTCTGGAGAAACGCAAAGGTGATATAGAAGTGGCAATGATATATGTGACTAAGTGACAATCCAAAAGCAAAAGTGTTTTATGAAGGTTCGGTTAACTTGGTTCAAGAGTTTTAGTTTAGGGTCAGGTCATGGTCGCAGCCAAAGAAAGAGAAAGGAAACACTCAGCGTGCACTCTAACCTAGATCAGAATGGTTAATGACTTTATCCAATCAGGATGGCTCCCACTGTTTCCTCGAATTCTCCTCTAAACCCAAAAGGAGAATTAGTCGGGATCATCTAAAATCACCCGAGGAGTAGCACCTACTCATCAGTAGGAATCGGGATCCAACTATCATCACATGATAACTTGATGGAAGCCACTCAACTCACCACACTCCAGAAGGTATGCGCATGCCTGGCAAGTTTCCTGTATATTTGAAACTCCCGATGTAGTTTTTTCCCCAAGCGGCTTATGACCTTGACGAAGGCCAAAACATCATAAGTTGCAAGTCAAGTTTAACCCGTCATTATATAGATTAATCTAAATCCATTCGTACAAGCCCTTGACGAAGGCCAAAATAGTTGTACGTCTGTCCTAGACCAATGCATCTATCTATGCTACAGATAAGCACGCACTAGCTACCAAACACTATGGCTTGGCGAAGGTCAAAACACATAGCATGAATACTAGTAGATACATATCTGAAATGACGGAAAGCTACGACTGTTTTTTGGCAAAAAACCTTTAACGTAATGAACTTGATATCGTTGACGGAACCGGATAGCTTTTTAAAGATATAGTGGCGCAAACTTTTGCTAAAGAGGTCACTCCATGTGAAGGTATCTCAGCTCTTTCCTCGTCGAATGAGGTGCAGGATATTCCTAACCGAATACCACGATGCAAAGCAAAATAAATGATTATAGTGAAGTTATTACGCTTATGCAAACTTTTGCTCGAGAGGTCACTCCCGGTGAAGGGATCTCGGCTCTTGCCTCATCGAATGAGGTGTTGGATATTCATAACCAAATACCATTATGCAAAGCAAAAGAAAACGTCTGTAATATCATTTTTAAAATTAGTTCCAACAACATCAAATAGGTTTATTTTCCTTGCATTGATCAGAATCAACGCAGTCCCATCAATTAATCACACCAAAAAAAACGAAAATAAAATGTACGTATATGCCATCCGCATTCGCTACTGGACCCCGTCATCACCCGTTAGGTTACTTAACTAACGACAGAGCGGGGGCTGGACTAACGCGGGTGAAAATCATATACAACATCTACTAGTATATATAAATATATATAACAATCGTCCCAGGCATGATATAAAGAAAAATCTCATAATCACAGCCAAGCAACACAGAGTGGTGGATAATCCTGGAGCCCCGGGTTTCATTTAAGCCGCAAATGAGACCCAACGTTCCATGTCGTATGGATAGCATGTGCAATGAAAACCTAGACCCCTACGAGTGCGGTAAGTTACCCGCCAATCCCAGAAGCGATGCAACCCCAATCAACAACGTGAATGGGTCACCCAGCACTTCACGGAATCCGGTAACTTGAGCACCCCTCCGTGGGTCAACCTATACCCTCTACGAGTGCAGCGAATAACCCGCCAATTCTAGAGTAAGGTCCCCTCCATCTCAACGCTATGAGATGCGGACCCGTTGCCCTCTAGAAACTGGCTATTCGTGCACTCCACCACGGGGTAATCCTAGTACAGAAAAGAAAATAATATGAACAAGGGTGACATCGACCTCAACCCGGCCGTGCCCCAAGCAAATAATATACAAGCTGGCAGTGACGGCAGTCCACATGTCGGACGCTCACCCCGCAATATCAAATGTACAAATGAGTCTAAACTGTACTACCATTGCACTAAAGCTATCCACCACGACGATCCAACCACAATCACAGCACAACACAGAACATCAACGTGAATGTCACATTCACAAACTCGTCTAAAAGAACATATAGCAGTTAAACGAGTTATACCGCTCTAATGACATTCACGGTCGCAGATAGCAATGTATGTACTGTAAATATTTAAACAGTGTTAAATCATCAACTTCGAAACACCCCGAATTGCCCCTGAACAAAAGAACATAATATCCAAAATGGGCAAAACAAGCAATACCAGTAAACCAATATTCCAGATACTAGATTACCCTGCAAAATTCAAGTCCCAACTCCAACAAAAAACCGGTGGCACCCATTTTTTTGCAATTCTCACCGGGTCAAATCCGGTGGATGGGACTCGTTTTTGTAAGGTGTTCTAGTTGTCTCATAAATAGTTTGAAGACTCTGAAAAATTGACAGAACCTGAAATATGCAATGTACTGTTTCGGGGTTGTTTCGGTTTCGATACTTTAACATCGTCTAAACTATCTAGCTAAGGGTTTAAGGGTTGGCTCTGATACCATGTTGGGTTACGGCAGCGCCCCGGCCATCATACCATGGCTAAATGCGGAAAAAAAATTTACAAAACTGGCGCTACCACAACCCGATACCCGGACCTTCCCTAAACCCTAAACTAGCAAGCAATATAAAGTGTTAGGAATGGTTATACCGAATGAACGATGACCTTCGGGTCTTCAACCATCATCCCAAGATCCTAGTGGTTGCAGATCGAGTTTGGTTGCCAGTCTTCCTCCATCTACGATGATCCACCCGAGAGAAACGACGCAAGATTCAGCCTCGGCAAGCGAGGCAACCGACGCTCCAAGGTTGCTAGCAATGGAGAGTGGAGGTGTAAGTTTATCTCACTATAATTTTTCTCTCATCACAAATGCTCAAAGAGCAACCATAGAAGATGGAGGAGGTGAGAAAAACATGTGCCATGAACAACTAAAGAAATGGCTAAGTCTCCAAGTGAGTGGGAATGAGAGTGAGTTATGAAGCAAGTGAAGAAAAATAATGAGAAAGCCATATCCCAAGCAAGTGGCTGCCCCATCTCTCTCTCAATCATGCACACAAAAATATCTCATCTCATTTTTCAATAAAATAAAGCCATGCCATACCTCTCTGCATGCTTAACAATGTTCAGGCCACCTCACTCCTCCACCTCATTTGTAAAACAAATGAATTTCCAAAAATAAAATCATACAAAATGAGGTGTCCATCTTCTAGAAACTATTCTGTATAAATACGGAATGCAACCCGGTACACGTATCGAAATACATATACACGTATTCGTACAAAAATACAAATACCCAAGAGAGAAAATGAATAGTGAACAATAATACTAGAATACATATATATATATATAAATTATCAAAACCTGATTTAATAATCCTTCTTAATCCAAAGCCGCTAGTATTATCAACCGTCCGATTAATGTCAATGCAGCCTGTACACATATTTAATCGGACACCTGTATGTACCAACATACGTCATCTACACCATATCGCCTGAACCATGAAAACCCTCTGTGTGGGACTCTAAAGACTCGTCAATACGTTGGCAGTGGGTTTAACCATAAGCACGTCAGCGGCACTAGCTGTAAGTAACGGCTACCCAAGTATTGTGCGAAAGGAAGGACGACGAGCAAACTCATCCGTACCCCTACTGAGCCTGACAGTGCCAATCTCCGTACAGTCTGGTCTGTTCGTCTAAGAGTATCGCATATCGAGTCTAGAGGGTGGATAAAGTCAGACCCCTAATAACGCGATAATTCGTGTCGGTATGAAACCCACACCACCTGAGAAACTACTGATCCTAGATCAGTAATTCTCGACTACCTTGGCCAAGGATTTCTGGTGATGGCCACCCGTGCACTGCGCGACATCAACCCCAATACCGGGATAGACGAATCCCCGACGATCCACTCACTGCCTCTATGTGGCTCAGGACTGTACCCAACTAAAACCTGTTTTCAGGACTCCTTTGAGCCATGGTAGGATAGTAATCAAAGCACTGTGGGAACTCACACGAGACAAATGACGATCTCAGGCCGACAGACTAAGCTGTACTCATGTCACCTGGGAACTGCAATCTGACAATAGGTATAATACCATCTAGTAGGTTCCCGGCTAGTCCGTTGATTGGAAGAATTAAAGTTAACCGCAATCAAGACGGTGTCGCTATGCAGCTAGCCGGTTGAGCACGGGTCGGTCCACAGGGAGATGGTGGTATCTTACCTTCTTGTTTTAGACGAGTAAATAAAGAATCTGTATGAGTTTGTTCTAACCTATGTGTTTATCTGCAAGTATAAAGTTGTTAAGAAAAGATACAAGATTGTAAGCTAAGAAATCCGTACTCAAAACCTTTGAGCCGAGTCTTGACCAATTGAAGCTAAGCAATTGGCAACAACGTGGATTAGGGGATTTAAGCGCGGTATTCGTGGAATACGGCTTATTTACCCTTGTCCTTCCGTTCTTGTCTCTTGCTTTGGCCTCCGGCCAAACCGAACGCAACCGGTCGCGGTTAGGAATCACCGTTACCTTGTCAGGGTACGGAGCCTAACGGAGCGCTTGCGTATGGTTTGGGCGAAGTTCAAATGGAAAATAACGGGAAAAGGAATTGGCAAGGAAACGTTAACTTACAATACCGTATTAATTCTTAACAACAACAATAATTACAACATTCACAAAATGAACAAAAGAGAACAAAAAGAAAAGAACAAAGAAAAGAAAAGATACAAGTAATAAAGTGCATGAATAAAATTGCAAGTAATAAAAAGACAAGTAATAAAAAGCGAGTAATAAAAAGAACAAGAAAAGAACACGGAAGTAGAACCCAAGCCAAGCATGTGCTCAATAGCCAACCCTTAAACTTGCAAGCTCAATGAAGAGGTTGCAAGATCAAGGGAAGGGTAGAGAACGCATGTGAAGTGAAGAACTAGTCCCGGGGGAAAATACGACCTTTGAGATCAATAACTAACCCTTACCCATTCAAGCTCAATAAAGAGGTTGAATGAGCAAGAGAAAGCAAGAATCTCAAGGGGAAGAAGAAACACACAAGAATGATACAAAACCCTCATCTTTATTCATATCCACAAAAAGCTCTCACTACAATTCATGGAAGAGGAATGAAGAAGAAGAAGAAAAAGAACTAAAACTACAAAAGAAAGAGGAACAAAAGAATGCAAAGAATGACCCTTGGCTTTGGCAAGTTCTGCTGTATTTATAGGCAGGGAAATAGAGTTCTAGGGCAACCAGCAGAGCATAGATGAAATCCCAAAAGTACCCCCAAAAGACGACATGATGATCCCACTGTATGGCCGCGTTTCCGCGGCCAATACCCCCTATTGGCCGCGGAAACGCGGCAGTATAGGGGAATTGGGAAATGGTTTTTGGCTGGGTTCCCTGGTTTGGTGTCCCCTGTTGTCTGGTATACATATTTTCTGAAAATACTTTTACATTTCTTCCAGAATTTCTGTTGAGGAAAGGTGGACTTTTGTGGATGCTTTTGTCATGATTGCCTCGAGCTCCGCGTAGATCTCTTGGATTTTGTGCTACCATTGAGCCTTGTGCATGAGGATGACATTGATTTGACATTTTGTCTTCCTAAACTGGTATCTGGCAGCATACAGATGAAGAGCGGAGACCGTGTTTTATCAGTGGATGGCAGGAACCCGGATTTTGTCGTGTTTTCTATGAATTTCACCGTTTTAGAACCGAGAACCTGTATCCTGCAAATATGTAATAAACACGGATAAAAAGCACCTACCTATAAACACACAAGCGTAAGAATGGGCGGTATAAAATGCAGTATTCTGTTATGAACAAATACCCCCAAACTTAACTTTTGCTCGTCCCGAGCAAAACCAATTATTCACTAAAATAAAATGATAACCGCACTTTCGCAGGGAACGCGATTGCACTGAGCGCGTGCAACAAGCCGTTAAACCTCTAGGTGTCCCTAGTAGGAGGAGTGTTGTCTCCTGAGGGTTTTCAGCGGATTACACCCACAAAATCCCGTCAAGCTAGTTTGTAAAATGACTAAGATTCAAACCCTAAAGTTTTGTTTTTAGAAAATAACAATTCTATAATCCTAAGTCTAGACCATCGAACCTTTAGTTTTCACACCTCGCTTCTTATTTAACTACAGGTTTTATATGTCTTTACGTGTAGTGCAAATAGTGCCGTTAAGTTCCAGAAAGGTCGATTAAAGTCATCATGTCGCACAATAAAGCCCAGATAACAATTTTAAAAGGATCACATAAGTTTTATAAAGAGTTAAGCATTTTTCAAGCTTCGTTTTCCAGTAAGGTTTCAACTTCAGAATTTCTATCTTCCCTAACAGGAAACTAGGTCTTATTCTTCACTCCACCTTTTTCTTGTTTTCATTTCATACACACCTCTGTGAACGTGCAATAGTCTTTATCATAGAATAAAACCTTTATATCTCCGTTAAAATTTTTATAAAAGCCAGTCTTTTATCAAGATTATTCTCACACAAAGAACCGTTAGGAATTTTAACTCGGAGAGAACACTTGCTTGACTTTGTTTTAAAACTGGACTCTCTAGGCTTCTTAGCGAGCTTTGGGCCAATGCATCCAAACCAGTTGGTTTTAGGGCATTAGGTGTAGAAACACCCCAGCGGACTTAATTACTCAAGTTACCTAGGTCCAGAAAACAAAAGACAGTTTTGTCGTGAAAATCAGATGATTTAATACGAACGAAGGTATAACCGGTAGTTCAAATATTTTTTTGGATAAAAGACGTGTTTAGTGGGTTTGGTGTGTAATCATTCCAATCAAGTTTTAGATGGGTTATTTTTCAGACTTAGCTCCAATTACGGCATCAATAACATTCCTTCATATTCGCTTTACTTCATAAACTATTCTTGACATTACTTATTTCAGAACAAACCTATTTGATCCTCAGAAAATCATTTATCTATTTAAAAGTTTTTTTTTTTTAAACATAAAAGACTTGTCATTTAATTTCCAAGACTCACAACACGTGTAGTGTAATGTAAAGACGTATATCAGCCATAGTTAACTTCAAAGGAGAGTTATCTTTCAGGTTTTCAAAATCTAAACATAAGATTTAGTTATTCCTATTTTTCCAAACAAAAGCCGTCGAATGTTGAATCAGAGTTCTTCCACAATCTAACTCGACAAAAAAGAAAGTTTTTATATTTTTAGAAAATTTTCAGATTTTTATGGGTTTTATTGATTTAATATGCAGATGCAAAATATACATATGAATGCGAAGGAAGAAAGCTTACCGAGCACACCCCCAAACTTAAACTTGACAGTGCCCTCACTGTCAGGCTATACCAAGAGGGTCAAAATAGTCGGCGCTCCTCCTAAAAACAAATTATATACAAAAACAAAAAAAATATATACAAAAAAAGTGTCCCCCCCAAACTTAAGTAAAACAGTGTTTCCACTGTTAAGCGATGAAGTTCAGGATTAGGGGGGAAAAGAACAGTATCCATCTATACAAGGCCTTACACAGGCCAAAGGTTAACACCAACCATTCAAAGATTTTATCATGGTACAACAGTGGTTGGTGAAAGAAGGTGAAGAGGTAAGAAATGGAGATTACGCGAGACCGCTTGGGGATAGAAGTGGAATGCGGTCTCGGTAGATGAGAAGAAGAAGAATGGCGGAAGGGAAAAAGAAGTGGAGTACGAACTTGAGGGTGCAAATGGAGTAAATAGATTAGCACAATTTGTGATGAGCGATGTGTAAAAAGCGATTGTGCTAATATATTTACCCGTCGAGAGATTGGGTCAAATCCCTCAAGGTTCGTGAGAAACCATGGGTACGCCGAACTCGGTAAACCAGACATAGGAAGTGAAAATGATACGGTTTCTTGCAAGGTCGGAACGATGGAAAGAATGGAGGGAAGTGATCGAGGAGGGGTATCGGTTAAAGGTTCAGGAGGGTGTACACAGTCAATGACAGGGACAGGATGAATGGGAAAATCCGACTCATTAATTAAAACTGTTTCATCCTCAGTACTATCCTCAATATTCTCCTCAAAATTTATCTCATCCATGCAATTTTCAACAAAATCAAGACGTATATGGGGTTCGGGAAAAACATTTAATGACTCGGGATGATGATTTGAAGAGAAAAACTCAGCCAAATCTATGGGTTCATCATCCAAAATATTCCCAGCGTCAATATCCTCAATCAAGTGAAAATCAATATTCTCAGACACCTCAACAAAAGCATGGATTTCAATCGATTCGGGTTCTAGAGTGGAGGTGTAGAGGTCAAAAGGTTTAGGATCGGTTTCACTTGGATGAGTCCCTTCACAATCGGGCAAATCAAACACTACGAAGTCGCACAACTCATTAATCATTCTATCTTCAACTGATAATTCATTTAGGACACTTGATAGACTTTCAAAACAAGAGTTGTGGGATTCAACTTGAGACGGGTAGGTTTGATTTGGAAGGGGGTACATCTCACTCTCTCCACTCAAATTCACAGCCTGTCCTGCCGCCTCATCATACATTGAAAAAGTTGGAGCTAGTTGAAAACTAGCTACCGGATCACTAGGTTGTATGAGGGCGGCCATGGACGCATTCAAATCCATCATTTGTTGGCTTGACGCTATCCTAAAGTCTTCCAACGACTGTTCTAGACTAGACATTGGTTGTGAAGGGGTTTCAGTGAAAGATTCACAGTTGTATGGATACTGAAAACTCCCAAAAGACGGTTCTGAAGCAATGTCTAGGGAAGGTGCATAAGTAGGGTAGGATTGGTAGGAATTGAATGGCTGGACAGGAGTGGGGTCAACATTGGGATAAGAAGGTGAATGGAATTGTTGATCCCAAGAATTTGAAGTGGTGAAAGGAGTGAAAGATCGGCTACGAGATTGTTCAATACGTTCTGCAATAGACATAGGTCTTGGAATTGCAACATGACTCGAAGAAGGGGTATCAACGTAAGAAGGGGTGACTGTTTGAAATGGTTGATATGAAGTGGATTGCGGAGTCAAATTGTTTGTCCTAGACGCGTCTATCCGATCTTTCAAAGAAATTTTTGGCATGGAGGGGTCGTTCGATGTTCGGCCAAAGCAAGAACCGTAAGAAGTAATGTCTGGTTGTGGGTACCAAAGTTCGGCAAGAGTTTTGCGAGGTGGAGTACCCATGATATGAAGAGAGAGTGAAAGAAAGGAAGAGAAAAGGAGGGGAAAAAGAATGTGATTTTTTTTTTTGTTTTTATTTAGTTAGTTGTTAGCAAAAGAATGAAGTATACACAAAAAAGAATATGGACAAAAATCACGACACAAAAATACCACACACCTTATCGTTCTAGGGTTCACTTAGGTCAACTAGACCTGCTCGAGAACTTGATTGTCGAAGTAAAACTGTGTCGAGAAACAGGCTCAAGATACACTGATCACGAGGCCAGGTAAGTGCAGAGATAAGGGGAGGTTTTCCAACGCTTTCGCGAAGTTCCTTAATTAAATAACCCTTTCTCTTTTGGCGGTTTCGCCGTTAACACTTTCCTAGACACCCCGTAAACAATATACCGTTAAGCAAGCTTCTAAATACAGTTAACTTCTCCTAGTGAGCGCGAAGACCTTAAGGCTTAAAGTCTAGTTTCTTTTAAAATTTGTGCGGGTTATCGTTATGCGCAAGTTCGTGATTTGTGGGCCACGGAAAAGGTGATGAAATCCTTTACCGTATGTTGTGGGGTTCGCTTGCCCTTAAGTCCGTATTAATTGATGCAATGCGCAATTCAAAAAATTCTTATAAAGAATCAAAACAATCGTTTTTTTTTTAGTTTAAGCGCGGCGCTGCAACAAATACGGGTTAGTCAAGTTTTAGCGTTTGCTAGCGAACTTGCAAAGAATCCTGCAAAGAATAGTATATTGGAAGCGTCGGATTTGAGAAGAAGGTGTTAGTAAAGTACGTACCGTTTAAGTTTTGGGTTAGGAAACCCCCGTTGAATCAAATCCGGTAAGCTTGAAAGGTTCGCTTGCGCGGGTCAAACTACCCGGATCTTTGGCACTGTACTTCGTAATCACCTTAACGTTGAATGTACACTTTGCTTCCCCACTATCGCAGTTTGCAAATACGCAAAATTCTGCACACTTGCCCACAAAAATATTGTCCAAAAAACAAAAAAGAATATATATTTTTCTTATATACAAAAAGAATATTAACCCGAATAACAAGAAAGAAAATACGCTACCGTCTCCCCGGCAACGGCGCCATTTGATTGGAAGAATTAAAGTTAACCGCAATCAAGACGGTGTCGCTATGCAGCTAGCCGGTTGAGCACAGGTCGGTCCACAGGGAGATGGTGGTATCTTACCTTCTTGTTTTAGACGAGTTAATAAAGAATCTGTATGAGTTTGTTCTAACCTATGTGTTTATCTGCAAGTATAAAGTTGTTAAGAAAAGATACAAGATTGTAAGCTAAGAAATCCGTACTCAAAACCTTTGAGCCGAGTCTTGACCAATTGAAGCTAAGCAATTGGCAACAACGTGGATTAGGGGATTTAAGCGCGGTATTCGTGGAATACGGCTTATTTACCCTTGTCCTTCCGTTCTTGTCTCTTGTTTTCGCCTCCGGCCAAACCGAACGCAACCGGTCGCGGTTAGGAATCACCGTTACCTTGTCAGGGTACGGAGCCTAACGGAGCGCTTGCGTATGGTTTGGGCGAAGTTCAAATGGAAAATAACGGGAAAAGGAATTGGCAAGGAAACGTTAACTTACAATACCGTATTAATTCTTAACAACAACAATAATTACAACATTCACAAAATGAACAAAAGAGAACAAAAAGAAAAGAACAAAGAAAAGAAAAGATACAAGTATTAAAGTGCATGAATAAAATTGCAAGTAATAAAAAGACAAGTAATAAAAAGCGAGTAATAAAAAGAACAAGAAAAGAACACGGAAGTAGAACCCAAGCCAAGCATGTGCTCAATAGCCAACCCTTAAACTTGCAAGCTCAATGAAGAGGTTGCAAGATCAAGGGAAGGGTAGAGAACGCATGTGAAGTGAAGAACTAGTCCCGGGGGAAAATACGACCTTTGAGATCAATAACTAACCCTTACCCATTCAAGCTCAATAAAGAGGTTGAATGAGCAAGAGAAAGCAAGAATCTCAAGGGGAAGAAGAAACACACAAGAATGATACAAAACCCTCATCTTTATTTATATCCACAAAAAGCTCTCACTATAATTCATGGAAGAGGAATGAAGAAGAAGAAGAAAAAGAACTAAAACTACAAAAGAAAGAGGAACAAAAGAATGCAAAGAATGACCCTTGGCTTTGGCAAGTTCTGCTGTATTTATAGGCAGGGAAATGGAGTTCTAGGGCAACCAGCAGAGCATAGATGAAATCCCAAAAGTACCCCCAAAAGACGATATGATGATCCCACTGTATGGCCGCGTTTCCGCGGCCAATACCCCCTATTGGCCGCGGAAACGCGGCAGTATAGGGGAATTGGGAAATGGTTTTTGGCTGGGTTCCCTGGTTTGGTGTCCCCTGTTGTCTGGTATACATATTTTCTGAAAATACTTTTACATTTCTTCCAGAATTTCTGTTGAGGAAAGGTGGACTTTTGTGGATGCTTTTGTCATGATTGCCTCGAGCTCCGCGTAGATCTCTTGGATTTTGTGCTACCATTGAGCCTTGTGCATGAGGATGACATTGATTTGACATTTTGTCTTCCTAAACTGGTATCTGGCAGCATACAGATGAAGAGCGGAGACCGTGTTTTATCAGTGGTTGGCAGGAACCCGGATTTTGTCGTGTTTTCTATGAATTTCACCGTTTTAGAACCGAGAACCTGTATCCTGCAAATATGTAATAAACACGGATAAAAAGCACCTACCTATAAACACACGAGCGTAAGAATGGGCGGTATAAAATGCAGTATTCTGTTATGAACATCCGTCCAGTGTACCCATAACCCAATGAGCACCTGTATACTATCTTAGGTGACTAACTGACACCAATGGCTTGTGAGACCGGCCACCGCCCCTCGTCGGGCACTCGATAAGTATACACTAGTCTGTTCTGGAGTACTGATGCCCAGTCTCGATACTCCCACGACTAGGGACATTTAAGGATCTGCTTATAGACCACCCAACTCCCACGTATATGATCGCCATCATAATGCTGGTAGTCAAGAAAGAATCCTATGGGCTATATCAATATGTAATGATGATAAAGCCAAACCATATAGCATACTATCATCTCGAGTAAGACTGTTCTACCGGTATAGGTCCTCCCTCAATCATCACAATCGCGTGCCTGCGATTCAATAATTGACTTGAGGGCACTATAGCCAACACAAACTACCCGGATCTTTGGCACTGCATTTCACTAACGTCTTGAAATTGAATTTGAGCCTCGCTCCGCACAATCGTTGGTCGTAATTCCATTTAAAAACCTGAAATGTCGGAAAATACGATATTTAGTGCCAAAAGCGATATATATGTCCCAATTCCTGAACACTCAAAATTATCAAAATCAAACAATACCACTAGAATACTAACTAGCTACTAAAGATACCACAAAAGAAAAAATTCCCAAACATCAACAATACCCAGCGACGACGGATATTTTAGCAATGTCGCCAGACTTTTATAGGAGTTAGGTGCTCGAAATTTTGGTGGGTTCTCTAGGCTAGTTAAGTGTTCTTATGGTATAACATGATTTCTAAACTAAATTTCAGGCTTTTAGCGGTCTGAAGGACAGAGAACAAAGTAAAAAAGAATGTTTGTTGTGTTAGTTTTGAAAAAATTGAGTTAAAAAGTTAGTGAGTTAGTACGAACCAGAAATAACAATTCTTAATGACTACCAATTCCCCGGCAGCGGTGCCAAAAACTTGTTGGGGCCTCACCCGCGCGCGCAAATGCGTATGTTTTGAAAATGGAATCGTTTTAAGGAAATAATACGCACGCGAGCTCAGTCACGTTTTAAAAATTTATAAACCGCAAGTGCACGGCGCATTGTAGCGAGCCGGCAAGTACGGGTCGATCCGCAGGGAATTGTGTATTAGGTTTTGTTGTTTAAGGTTCAACAAATAATGAATTGGTTGGTTTTTCACAAAAATATAAAATATGAAAACAAAGAAAACAAGTTAAGAAAGAAATGGCCGTGGCTTTAGCTCGGATAGTCGAATCGTGACGATTCCTTCGACGCTCCCTTGTTCATGAGTTGTCCGTCCTTGTATCGATCCCGGCGTGAAGCATGACTTGTCAATACGGTTGCGTAGCACATGTTATCAAAATACCGATATTCAAGGCAAAACACAAAACGAGTCTGTATTGTTCACTTACCGTTTGTATGTCCAAGCTTGAGGTATCTACACTAAGCACAAGGGTTAGCAAGCATACCGCAACATCAAAAACACAAATTAGTGAGTGAGAGCAATTAGTTTTATTGTTAACTTTGCTAAGGGTTTGTGATAGTATAAGGTATATGAAAAAAGAGGGTTTGTCAAGCACTTGGTCACAAAATACCGTATCTAAACTTAGCAAATTTAACACCAAATAGATCTTAACTTAAACATTGTGAAATGGGGAAAGGGAGTGAGTATGGTATATGAAGAGGTTACAAAGTAACCATGGTTTCAACATACCATATCACATCAATACATAAACAATCTTTAAGTTAGAATCATGTAAAGCAAATTAAATATAAACAAGAGGACGAGAAAGGCAAAGCCATTCATCTCACTTCCTTACCATCACCACAACCAAAGAAATTAGTTACACATAATGAAAAAAAAGTAAGTAAAGAAAAGAAGCAAGTAAACAAAGCAAGAACAATATTATTAACACTTGATGAAGTTGAGGTACAAGGTATTGGTAACTTGTTCAACCTCCATAATGAAGCTCTCAAAAGAAAGCTTTATGAGGGAAGAAGAAGAAGAAGAAGAAGAAGAAACCAAGTTAAAGCCCACTCACTATATAGCCTAAACCAAAACAAAACTATAAAATGAGGTATATACATATGGATACTTTGCTCAATATTTATTTTGGTATTTATAGGCTCAACTCCAGAATAAAAAAACAATATAGATGGACTGATGTGACCCTAATAAATGACCATAAGAAAAATTGGGACATTTGGTGCAAAGGGGTCCGGTGAAATCGGGATTATTGGTAATCTCGTCGGCCCAAATCCGAGCATATGGGCTCGTTTTGGCATGGTGGTCTTGTGTGCACTCAACAAGTCTACTAGTACTGTTTGATTTCATAATATCAGCTTGGGTTATACTCAGTAGACTTGGAGGGAAACTTGATGCTTTAAATCACATCACAACTTTATGCATTTAACACACATCATCTCATATGTGCCCACTTTCACAATTTGTGGTGCCAAGGCATCCCCACCATGGTCCATGTGCCAAAGAGTATGTGCACACTTGCATTGTGTTGGACCAAAATAGTGTGCACACATTTATTTGCAAAAGAACTCTTAGGACATCGGTCAGTTTCCTGTTCTGATTGCAGTGTCAGCTCCCAAGCGTTATATCCGTGATTTTGAGTGTGTTTCTAGTATTTTATCATGAATACCTGTAATCTATATTTACTGAGCAAACACTGGTTAAAAATACCGATATATAAAAAAATAGATAATGAATGAGCGGTATTAAAATGCAGTTTTCTGAGATGATCAGTAGTTCATAAGCACATCCTTTAACAGTTCCTAGCCGAAGGAGTATCGAGACAGGGCATCGATATCCCAGAGTAGAGTAGTGTGTACGTTTCTTGACCTTGTATAGGGTGATGGTTGATCCCATAACCATTGGTGTTTGACATAAGAGATTGTACACATGTGCTCATTAGAGAATGGATACACCGAACAGGACTCGCCGAGAACTCCTAGATAGTACCATACCTATCGTCAGATACCAGTTCTCTGGTAACAGTGGTACAAATTAATCTGTAGACCCGAGATCGTTATAGAGTCTTGTGTGGTTCCCACTGTGCTTTGATTTCCTCCATACCACGGCTCAATGGAGCCGTGCAAATAGGTGGATTTTGGGTACAGTCCCGAGTCACATGGAAAAAATGAGCGATATGAGGGGTTTCGTCTCTCCCGGTATAGGGAGTTTATGTTACGCTATGCTCGATTGGCTATAACAGCAAGTCCCTGGCCATGGCTGATGAGATTTACTGGTAAGTGTTATCAGTAGATTCTCGAACAGTTATAGACTAGACATCGACATGACTTATCAAGTTACTGGGGTCTGACGATTCCACCCCTAGACTTGATATGCGACATATCAGAAGAAGAGACCGGACTGTACGGTAAGTGTTACTTATAGGCTTCATGGGAGTTTGGACAATTTTTTTGTTGATCTTCTATTTGCTCAATACCTGGGTAGCTGTTATGTCCAGGTTGTTCCGCTGGTGGCTTGTGCGTAACTGATGCGATCATTACCTATTGCTGGTGTAATGACGAGTCTTCAGATTCAAACACAGAGGTTTCCTAGCTCAAGCGAAACGAAGTAGGGCACATATGTGATATGTGCGGGACCTTGATTAAATATGTGTATGTGATACCGTATTCTAATCTCGTGATATATATTATCGGTCGGTTATATGTGATATAACCGGGTTATTGAATCAAGTGTCAATTCGATAAATTGATATACATATAAAAGATATTAGTCGGTTATATATGATATAGCCGGATTATTAAATCAAGTGTTGATTTAATAATTTGATATATATATTTATATTTCATATATTAATATATATTAACTAATATTAGCTCACTAAAGAATTTCTTCTCTTGAATATATATATGTTGATATATATATATATATATATATATATATATTTATGTAACGTAAATACACACACACACACATACACACACTAACTAACTATTGTGTCATGGTGGACGATACATAGAACATGGATGTATGAGACTCGTACCAAACTAAAGGTAATTTGGGTAAACTAATTATAAAGAGAAAAACAAAATGAGTGGAAATGAGCATGGCCTTAAAATGCTTGTAAAAGCATGTAGAAGCCATGACTCATTCCACTAATTTTGTTTTACTCTAGATATTTTTAAACCCAACCATTTTATTTTTAGCCATGTTTAACTCTCTACAAATATCACTTGAGATATTTTCCTCACCCTAGTTCACTAGTAGTTCATCTTCTTCCTCCTCTTGATTTTTCTAGAGTGAAAAAAAAGAAAGAGAAAGAGAAAGAGAATTCTAAAGTGTGCTAAATTTCTATTTCTTCAATTTATACCAAACTAGCCCTTTAGTATAGGTTGTTTCCTTCACTAATTCCTTAATTAGTGAAGAGGTAGCTTGAGTTAGAAATTCTTCAAGGTGGATCATCTTCGGCCTCGAAGATCCTTAAGCAAGTTCGTTCCTTTCACGAAGTGGAGCCTAAGAAGAGTTTTAGAGACTACTACTTAGAGCTTTAGAAGTGAAGGACCGGTCTACAAAGGTTGTATTCCCTTTTCACCTAGTATAGAATGTCATTACTTGTTTACAAACCTTAATTCTCTAGTTCGATTCTAGGTTAGCATGCTTTAGCACACTAGATTTTTTAAAATTGTATACTCGATGCATGTTTAAACCTAGTAGTGGTGCTAAGGCATACTTTCATAAAGACTCGTCAATACGCTGGCAGTAGGTTTAACCACAAGCACGTCAGCGGCACTAGCTATACGTAATGGCTACCCAGGTATTGAGCGAAAGGAAGGCCGTCTAGCAAACTCATCTGAACCCCTACTGAGCCTGTCCATGACAATATTCGTACAGTCGGGTCTGTTCGTCTAAGAGTATCGCATATCGAGTCTAAGGGGTGGATAAAGTCAGACCCCCAATAACGCGATATTTCGTGTCGGTATGAAGCCCATCACCCACTGAGAAACTACTGATTCAAATCAGTAATTCTCTTCTACCTTGCCAAAGGATTTCTGGTGATGGCCAGCTGTGCACCTCGCGACATCAACCCCAATACCGGGAAAGACGAATCCTCGACCATCCGCTCATTTCCTCCATGTGGCTCCGGACTGTACCCAACTAAAACCTGTTTGCACGACTCCTTTGAGTCATGGTAGAGTCGTAATCAAAGCACGGTAGGAACTCACACGAGATAAATAACGATCTCAGGTCGACAGACTAACCTGTACCCATGTCACCTAGGAACTTCTATCTGACAATAGATATAATACCAACTAGCATGTTCCTGACGAGTCCGTCCAGTGTACTCATAACCCAATGAGCACCTGTATACTATCTTAGGGGACTGACTGATACCAATGGCTTGTGAAACCGGCCACCGCCCCTCGTCGGGGTCTTGATAAGTATACACTAGTCTACTTCGGAGTATCGATGCCCAATCTCGATACTCCCTCGACTAGGGACATTTAAGGATGTGCTTATAGACCACCCAGCTCCCACGTATATGATCTCCATCATGATGCTGGTAATCAAGAAAGAATCCTATGGGCTCTATCAACATGTAATAGTGATCTGTAATACCACATAAAGTATGTACATGATGATAGAGGCAAACCAAATAGCATACTATCATCTCGACTAAGACTGTTCTATCCGTATAGGTCCTCCTTCAATCATCACAATCGCGTGCCTACGATTACAATAATTGACTTGAGGGCACTATAGCCAACAATCTCCCACTTGCACTTAAGGATAATTATTATGGTGTCACATACTCACAGCCCGTGTGTTACCGAATACCCAACTTCTCTACTAATCAGTCTCGCAAAGCCCGTTTTCTAAAATATTGCGTTCGAGAAATAGCCTCAGTGAGTGGATCCACTCCAATGTTTTTATCTTTATCTCTCTATATCTCAACTTCGCGGAGAAAGACTATCTCCCGAAATGAACAATACCTGTCTTAGAATTTATCTGGATATCTGATGGAACCCAGTTCACAAATGAAATCCAAATCCAACAAACTTCTTAGACCATATCATCCACTGAATTTTATTAGTATCCTGTGCCATGCTTTCTTCAGTATCTGCTTGGACCACCTGTCCAACATACTGGCCTTAAAAAGGGGGGAAACTATAAGTCTGACAGTCACACTATCATCCAGGTCACCTTGGAAGCCTGAAATGATAACCGCCTCCTGAAGGAGGCTGCCGTTACCATATACCAAGAACATCCACTTATGTTTATAACTGCTTCCTGATTGATCTTCTTCGTGTGTATTTGGAAAAGTTTTAATCACAACCAAGGAAATTTATACCGCAATCAATTAACGGTGTCGATGTAGCGCGTTAATGAATACGGATCGTCCACTGAGATGTGTGTTTTGATCGATCTTATTTTAGATGAGTCGAAATGAAATGATAAAAGAAATTGCAAGAAAATTGATTCAAGATTTGTAAATTTTAATTTCAAGAAACATAAAGAAACTAAAGATCTAGAATCAAGAAATGCTAAAGATCAAGAAGATGTCCAAATCGAATGAATTATCAAGATTTATAAAGAGGCTTGTAGGAATCGATCCAATCGATAGTGATGATGAAGAATAATGATTACAAATTCTTATCTATTGAATATTTGTTGCTAGATCGATGATGATCAACGAGGTTTAGGGATCTATTGAAGAAACTAGGGTTTCTCCATCCTCATCCCTTGTCCTTTCGTTGATTAACATTCAAATTCTAGCCTCTAGGAAATTCAATCGTCGATCGTTGATCTCTAATTTGGATCGAAAATATTCAAGAAAGCATCTCGCTCAAAACTAGATCGTCGATGATTCAATTTTCTAGAGTTGACAAAACACATAAGACTGAAGAATCGTTCAAGAATTTAATCATCATCATCTATCTATTTTCTCGATTCCTCCACAAGCGGAGTTTTCACTCAAACATCATGAAAAAGAAAACAATCAAGAATTGATAAATCTTCATAATGCTTAAATGTAAAGAAAAGCAAGATCAAGAATTTTCACCTTTCATTAATCAACGTTTCGTTACAATTCACTCAAAGACTACAAGATTTTGAGGAGAAAACCCAATCGTCGAAACTAGCTTCGCATCGTCTTCTTGAGTCGCGGATCGTTGTGGATCTCTTGCTCGGATGAAGATCAGCGTTTCTTTAAAAGGCTCGTTGAAAGCTTGCTTTGGCACGGCACTCGATGATCTTGACTTGGATCAAATTGTCACTCAATTCGATCAAGAAATGATTTTGATCTCACTAGAATTTTTACCACTCAAATTCAAGCCTAATTAATTTCCCTCCAAATTCAACAACCTTAAAACCCTAGATCTAGATCTCATTTTATAACCTCTCATTTGAATCTTCCTTCCAAAGCAGGTTGTTAAAGAGAGTCTTCTAGAAGAAGTTTGTTGGAGGGAATATTCTAGAATAAGGAATATTCTAGGATGAGGTTGATAGGCCGAGCCTTCTGGATAAAGCCACGTGGTATTTAGAGAGTCTTTTGGAAGCTTGGCTGTTACAAGAAGCCAAGTGTGCGGATTTCATTTGATGATGTGTCCATACTGCCGCGGATCCGCGGTGGATCGGCCAACTCGGCCGTGGATCCACGGCTGTGTGGTGGGCTTTCTGGTTGAATTCTCCAGGGTTGTTTTATGTTGGAATAATTGAATTTTCCTGATATCTGAAATCTTATAATTCTTTCTAGTTCACTGTCAGATCTCAGGTCTTGGAGTTGATGTATTTTATCAGCACTTTTATCTATTCCGGCTCTTTTACCTGGAGAATTTCCTGCACACAATCTCGAGACAAGGATTGATATAAACAAATCACGCGAGTTGTAATAAACACTTAATTTCCCATTAGAATGTCGATTATAACTATAACACAGGTTATTTGGTATTTTCCGGATGAATTCGTAATCTGTGTTATAATTACAAATAAACACCTATATATGAATGATAAGAGTAGAGAAATTAACGTGTTGAGAATGCACTATTTTAGAATGATCAAATTCCCCCAAACTTAATTTTGGTCGTCTCGAGCAAACTTCTTTTATTTTTTATTTAAGAGAAGGAGAAAATAAAAAAAAGAGAAAAACTAACTAGCACACTTTCGTAGGCAACACGATTGCACTGAGCACGTGCAATAAGCCTTTAAATCCCTAGGTGTCCCTAGTAGGAGGAGTGTTGTCTCCTGAGGGTTTTCAGCGGATTGCACCCACAAAATTCCATAATTAAAGGAAGACCGTGAAAGTTACATATAAAGATAAGAACTGTAAAAGAAAGACTTTGAAAATCAGAGTTTCCAGCTATACTAGCTTTTCGGTTGCCATGAGCCCTATCTTAATAGTCATGAAAAAACGTTAGAAATCACATCATCCCTCAATAAAACTTCGTCTTCTTTCTTCATTCCTATCATTCTTCCAAATATCGATCATATGCCCCTACGTGTGTGTAAAAGACATCCCTACACTCGGAGAATTCAATTCAAGCTATCATACTCTTGTCCATCTACCTCAGCACTTTTTAATTAATATTTAGATGGATTTGCTCACACATTTTTTCATGCGACCATTAATACTTCATGAGGTACTAACCGACCGATTACTCATGTGCTTACTTAATAGGTGACTTCAATATTTTCCTCGTCTTGCACCACCTAAAGCTTAGCAGTGACTCCCAAACCAGTTGGTCAAGGCACTAGGTGATGAAGCACCCTCTCTATATTTTTTTATTGCTGCCTTGGTGATTACAAAACCAGTGTTCATTTTTCTACACCATTTTATCTTTTATTTTCCATTCATTATTTCCTTCATACATTGGCTTTTAGACAAGAGCATTTCAAGGTATCCTCTACTATCCCGATCTTCAAGACGTGTGTAAGTGCGTATAGTTAGGTATCAACGTTCAAATGTTTGGCTTCCAGAATAGCAACTATTTTTCAAACTTATTTTTATCCTCAGATTAGTGACTTCCTTCATCTTACTAACTCTTGGGACAACGGCTCATAACTACTTATTACTAGTTTCGTTTAAGAAAACTCCTAATTTTAATGGTTTCCTTAAATTTGTTCTATCTTTTGGATGTAATTTTTCACTATCTAATCTTTTATTATCTTATTTATGCACACAATTTTTTTTATTATATGTTTTGTGCATATGCAAAGTATGTGAAGTGATGCGTAAATAAGCACAAACCTCCCCCCAAACTTGTTTTCAACAGTACCCTCACTGTTATCTTCTTCTAAATCTCAAAAAACCTGTAAGCTTGGGATGACATTATTAATGGGGGCAAGAATAAGTGAAAGTGAAAATCCTCCCCCAAACTTATTTTTGGCTCACAATTTTGAGGACAACTTTTATTTTCAAGAGCCAAATATACCCCCCAAACTTGAGTTAAACAATGTTAATCTTTTAAAATCACAAGAGGGGGTAAAGTTATTGGTCAATGCCAAACCTTGCAAAGACCGAAGGTCAACACCATCCACACGAAGATTTTATCAGTGTAGTGCACGGGTTGGTGGAAGAACATGTTGTATAGAGTCAGGAAGAAGTAGGGAAGAGATAAGTGGTGTAAAAGAAAGGGTTTGCGTCTCGTTCTGGAGAGACGACACAGTGATAGTGATGGATAACTTGCATTCTTGTGAATGTCAAAAAGTAGGGGTGGAGGATCAATTTCTTTGTTTTGAAGATGATTCATCTCAACACCCGTGTTTTCTAAAAATGCGAGTTCATCAGCGAAACTTTCAACGATATCCCGAAGAATAATGTCATTGGAAAGAACGGGATGATACACAGACTCCATAAAAAGTTCATCATCGATGTTAGATGTTGACCTGGACAACTCGAAAGAAGGGTCTGTATGTATATGATACATATCTGGGTCAAACAACAACGTATAAAGGAAGTCCGGATCTGTATCGTGAAGCTGATCAAATTCGCTGCTGTCGACATCCATTAATTCGACAAAACATACTCGAGCATGAGGATCGGAGGGTTGACTTTCCAACTTGTAAATGTTGAGCTCAATTGACCTATTCCCGAAAGATAGGTTCATAGAGCCGTTTCTACAGTTGATTACAGCGTTGGAAGTAGCCAAAAAGGGTCGACCTAGAATCACCGGAATTTGGTTTCGTGGGTTCACTACAGGCTGTGTATCAAGAACAATAAAGTCCACCGGGAATACAAATTCCCCGATTTTTATCAACATATCCTCAAGTTCACCCCTAGGTTTGGTGATTAATCGGTCGGCCATCTGGAGAGTTATGTTCGAGGGCTTTAACACTCCGATACCTAATTGCTCATAACGAGTAAGGAAGCAAGTTCACACTAGCGCCAAGGTCAAGTAAAGCACGGTTAATGTGTTTATCCCCAATAGAAATAGAAATAGTAGGACAGCCAGGGTCCTTACGTTTTCTTGGTAATTGTTGGGGAAAAGCTGTGTCTACAGTACTCGACATGAACACTGTTTTCTGCACTTGAGTCTTCCTCTTCATAGTGCACAAGTTCTTAAGAATTTTCGCATATGATGGAGCTCTATCAATAAGTGTTGAGTCCAACATTTATGGAGAACTTTGTGGGGGTGGGAAGGATGGAGTGGGTGGAGAGTTCGAGCCTTTGGGAAAACGGAGAATAGGCTCAGAAGAAGAAGGTAAATTAGGAGAAATAGGGTAAGAAGCAGAAGTGGGAGTGGGAGTGGAAGTGGAAGCCGCGGTGTTAAAGATCAATTCATCATTATCAATTTGTTCACCCACATGATTGTCTAGCACTCTTCTAGATCCCAACGTGGTAAGTGCATTCACATTAGTGCAATGTGAAGGGCCAGGATAAGGTAAAGGTTGAGCTGGAAGTTTCCCTTACTCTCTAGGCTATTAACTGTGCAATATGTGATTCCATCGATTTAATAATCTCACCTTGGAAAGCGGAGTTTTTCTTTATATCATCAATAAAAGACTTAAAATCAGCCGACATTTGAACAGAATTTGTCAGAAGCAAACTCATGGTTTGTTCAAGTGCAGAGGTGTTATTGGTACCGGCAGAAAATGGATCAAAATTGTTGGCCGGGTTTTGAAAATTTTGTGGTTGGTAGTGTTAGTGTATATGCCCTAGAGGCCATTACTGTATCATACTAGTTTGTATATTACTTAATGGAAGCTTGGGATATTCACAGTTGTATAGACAATCTTGTTCAAAATGGTAGTATGCTACTTGGTTTGTTTCTACTTTAATATGTGCATGTGTTTCTTTTAGCATATTGCTTATACATATTAGTGAAGCCCTTAGGATCTTGCTTGATTACCAGCGTTGTGATGGCAGTCGCACTTGTGGGGGCTGGGTAATCTATAAGCACATCCTTATACAGGTCCCTAGTCGTAGGATTATCGAGACAGGGCATCGATACTCCGGAGTAGACTAGCGTATGCGCTTCTCATCCCAGCAGGGGAGATGGTCTGTCCCACAGCCATCAGTACGTCATACTGGAGATAGTATGCGGGTGCTCGTTAGGTTACGAGTACAATGGACAGGACTCGTCGGGAACTGTTGGTTGGTATTATACATATCGTCAGTTATTAGTTCCCAGGTGACATGAGAACAGCTTAGTCCGTTGACTTGACACTGTCACTTCGCCTCGAGTGTGTTCCTACTGTTCTTTGATTACTACCCTACCACGGCTCAAAGGAGTCGTGCAAACAGGTAGTAGTTGGGTGCAGTCCCGAAGCACTTAGAGGCAGTGACGGTTAGACAGGATTCGTCTCTCCCGGTATTGGGGGTTGATATCGCGTTGTGTCTAGGAGAGCCATTACACATAGTCGTCCCTGGCCAGGGCAAGCGAGATATACTGGTAGGTTTCCAGAGTTATCTCAGGGTGTTTTGGGCTACACTCCGACACGACTTGTACCGCTATTAGGGGACTGACGTTCGCCACCCCCTAAGCCCACCATGCGATATTCTTAGACGAACAGACCGGACTGTACGGAGATTGTCACATACAGGCTCAGTAGGAGTTCGAATGGGTTTACCTCATCGGCCTTCTTATCGACATCTACCTGGGGACCGTTACATACAGCTAGTGCTGCTTGCGGTCTGTGGTTAACCTGTAAGTCGATGTGCAACACCCCACGACTTGCGGGGAGGCGGAAATATGAAAAACGATCTTGTTCTTTGCTTAAACATCGACTAACCGCATGAATCGAAGCTAAACGATAACTAACAACAGTCATAGAAGTTCTAAACTATTATGTGAAGTGATTATACCTCAAGAACCATGTCCTTCGGGTCTTCATCGCTGTCCTCCGCTCCTCGTAGGCTCCTTGGAACATCGGCACCTCAACGACCTCCTCGAATCAAAGACGATCCACCTGAAAGTTCCTACGCCAAGCTTAATCTCAAACTTGAGATAACTAGTTTTCTCAAATCGCTAATCTAAGCTAACTAGGTGATATAGAGTGAGGTTATGGATGTATTAGTCTAGCTAACCCTTGTACTCAACACATGAGAGGGGAGGATTAGGGTTTGAAGAGAGAGAGCTTGAGGAGAGAGAAGATGAACATGATAATGATATGAGAAAAATGAGCTATCATAATATATATCAAGCATTATTGTTTTTCAAGAAAAGAAAAGAAAATGATTTACAACCAAGCTTGATAAATATCTTATGGTGATTCATCTCCATGAGTCATTAAGCAATTATGAAGCATTAATGACATGGATGAATCATCCATATGACTCACTAATCTCATTCAATGTATATGCCACCTTAACCCCCTAAGTCACCATCTTCTAGAAGGTTCCCGACAAATTACGAGAACGCCCCTCCAATCCGTGAAAAACACGAAAAAACTTTAGACTGTATAAATCCAATAACCCGATACTAGAATCTGGCTTAAATCAAAGCCGGCTAGTAAAAACTGTTCGAAAAGTCGTATGTGCATAAACACACGTACGCATCCGAACCCTTGTCGTAAAACCATACGACCTCTATATTGTTTCTCCTGGAGTAGGGAAACTCTCTATGTGGGACTCTAAAGACTCGACACTACGCAGGCAGTAGGTTTAACCACAGACCGCAAGTGGCACTAGCTGTACGTAACGGTCCCCAGGTAGATGTCGATAAGAAGGCCGATGAGGAAATCATCCGAACTCCCACTGAGCCTGATGTGACAATCTCCGTACAGTCCGGTCTGTTCGTCTAAGACTATCGCATATCAAGCCTAGGGGCGGCAAGCGTCAGTCCCCTAATAGCTGTATAAGTCGTGTCGGAGCGAAGCCCATTACATCCTGAGAAGCTACTGGAACCTACCAGTATATCTCGCTTGCCCTGGCCAGGGACTTTGCGTAATGGCTCTCTGACACAACGCGATATCATCTCCCAATACCGGGAGAGACGAATCCTATCTAACCGCCACTGCCTCCAAGTGCTCGGGACTGCACCCAACTGCTACCTGTTTGCACGACTCCTTTGAGCCGTGGTAGGGTAGCAATCTAAGAACAGTGGGACACACTCGAGGCGAAGTAGCAGTGTCAAGTATGCGGACTATGCTGTACTCATGTCACGTGGGAACTGATAACTGACGATGGGTATAATACCAACCAATCAGTTCCTCGGTGAGTCCTGTCCGGTGTACCCGTAACCTAACGAGCACCTGTATACTATCTCTAGTACGACGTACTGATGGCTGTGGGACAGACCATCTCCCCAACTGGGATGAGAAGCGTATACACTTAGTCTACTCTGGAATATCGATGCCATATCTCGACAATCCAACGACCAGGGACCTGTATAGGATGTTGCTTACAGACTACCCAGCCCCCACTAGTGTGACTGCCATCACGACGCTGGTAATCAAGCAAAGATCCTATGGGCTCTACTAATATGTATAAGTGATACGTTACAAGAAACATATGCACATATTAAAGTAGACTCAACACCAAGTAGCATACTACCATGGTTAGCAAGACTGTTATATACAACTGTGAATATCCCAAGCTTACATTAAGTAATATACATGCTAGTATGATACAATAATGTCCCCTAGGGCATATACACTAACAATCTCCCACTTGCACTAGGGCCATGAGCTGGCATATCGTAGACCTATTATCTCGAATAGCCTCTCGAACTGCGTCTGAGGAAGGGCCTTTGTGAATGGATCAGCAATGTTATTCTCTGTCTCTACTCTCTTCACCTCGATCTCCCGGCGATCTACGATCTCCCTGATCAGGTGATACCGCCTTAAGATGTGTCTGGACTTCTGATGGGACCTGGGTTCCTTCGCTAAAGCTATAGCGCCGTTGTTGTCACAATACAGAGGTATTGGACTAACACTGGAAGGAACCACCTGAAGTTCTGTGAGGAACTTCTTCATCCAGACAGCTTCTTTTGCGGTATCGCAAGTAGCTATGTACTCTGCTTCCATTGTTGAGTCAGCAACGGTCTCCTGCTTGGAACTCTTCCAACAGACCGCCCCTCCATTAAGGGTAAAGACATAACCCGACATGGACTTGGAGTCATCTTTGTCACTTTGGAAGCCGGAGTCGGCAAAGGCCTCCATCTGGAGGTCTTTTCCGCCATACACCAAGAACATCTCCTTAGTCCTTCTCAGGTATTTGAGAATGTTATTTACTGCTATCCAGTGCTTCTCCCCTGGGTTTGCCTGATACCGGCTTACAACGCTTAGTGCGTATGCTACATCTGGTCTGGTACATAACATCGCATACATTATAGAGCCTACCGCAGAAGCGTAGGGTATAATCGACATGCGATCCCTTTCCAAATCAGTCTTGGGAGACATCTCTTTGGAGAGGGTGATTCCGTGACAAGCCGGTAGGTTACCGCGCTTAGAATCATCCATACTGAATCTCTTCACTATGGTGTCTATGTACCTGGACTGTGAAAGTCCCAACATCCTCTTTGATCTATCACGATTGATCCGGATTCCTAGAATGTAGGTGGCATCACCTAGGTCTTTCATGGAGAATTTATGTGACAAGAATCTTTTGACTGACTGTAACATAGGAATATCATTTCCTATTAGGAGAATCTCGTCCACGTATAAGACGAGGAATACTACAGCTCTCCCTACAATCTTACTGTATATGCATGGTTCATCTGGATTTTTGATAAAGTCAAATTCTTTGACAGCATCATCAAAACAGATGTTCCAACTCCGCGATACCTGCTTTAGTCCATAAATGGACTTAAGCAGCTTGCATACTTTACCGCTGCTCCCACTCTGAATGAATCCTTCTGGCTGATCCATATAGACGCTTTCTTCTAAATTACCATTTAGAAAGGCCGTCTTTACGTCCACTTGCCAGATTTCATAATCGTGGAAAGCAGCAATAGCAAGAAGGACCCGAATAGATTTAAGCATAGCCACTGGAGAAAAGGTTTCGTCATAGTCCAAACCCGGTCTTTGACGGAAACCCTTTCCAACAAGTCTAGCCTTATAGGTTTCAACCTGTCTATCTACACCAATCTTCTTTTTGAAGATCCATTTGCATCCTACGGGTTTTACCCCATTTGGAGGAATGTCCAAACTCCATACTTTGTTGGTGTACTCCATTTCGGTCCGCATTGCATCCAGCCATTTTACTGAGTCACCGTTCTGGATGGCTTGCTGGAAGCTAGTAGGCTCATCATAATCAATAGTGCAATCCTCTCTATCCCCATCTATGAGAAAACCGTAGTATCTCTCGGGCGGATGAGATTGCCTACTACTCCTGCGGAGTGGCGTCAGGATGTCCTGTTCTCCTGAACATTCTCGTTCTACCAAGGTTTCAGTAAAAGCTTGTGGTTCTGGAATTTTTTCCAGTTCTATTGCGCTCCCACTCTTCTGATTTTCTAAAAACTCAGTTTTCAAGAAGCGGGCATGTTGAGAAACAAAGACCTTTTGTTCCTCTGCGTAATAGAAACAATATCCTATTGAGTTCTTTGGATATCCCACAAACTTACACTGTACTGAGCGTGCCTCGAGCTTGTCCGCATGCTGCTTCTTTACAAAAGCTGGATATCCCCATGTCTTAAGATACTTAAGACAGGGTTTCTTCCCACTCCACATCTGATATGGTGTGGTAGGCACAGTCTTGGTTGGAACTCGGTTTAAAAGATATGCAGCTGATTCTAGTGCATATCCCCAGAATGATCGCGGCAACTTAGCGTTATTCATCATGGAACGTACCATATCCAATAGGGTTCGGTTCCGTCTCTCTGATACACCGTTATGTTGTGGTGTGTATGGAAGAGTAAGCTGAGAGAGAATTCCATTCTCTTTTAAGTAACCTAGGAACTCGGCACTTAAGTATTCACCACCTTGATCAGATCTTAGTGTCTTGATACTTTTGCCGGTTTGTTTTTCCACTTCATTCTTGTATTCTTGGAATTTCTCAAAGGCCTCGGATTTATATTTCATTAAGAAGATATATCCATACCTAGAGAAATCATTCGTAAAAGTTATGAAGTAGGAATAACCACCTCGCGCATGTGTAGACATCGGACCGCACACGTCACTGTGTACGAGTCCCAAGAGCTCGCTTGCTCTTGCTCCGTGTCCAGTAAACGGAGTCTTTATCATCTTTCCCATGAGACAAGATTCACAAGTAGCATAAGATTGATATTCGAACGGATTCAAATATCCTTCTCTATGTAACTTAGTCAACCTTCTCTCATTGTTGTGACCTAGTCTACAATGCCACAAGAAAGTCTGATTTGTTTCCGGAGACTTTCTTTTAAGTGTGTTCTGGACACTGAAAATCTGAGCTTGATTTAATATGTATATTCCGTTTTCTAATGTACCTGACCCAATCAAATCTTGATTTAGTTGGATGTGAACCACATCTCTTGTAAAAGCAAAATCATATCCTTCCTTAGAAAGTAAGGGTACAGATATGATATTACAAGTCGTACCTGGTACATAAAAACAGTTACGCAGAATCAATATCTGCCCAGTTGTCATTCCAAAATGATATTCTCCTACGGATTCAGCGTCCATGCTCATTCCGTTAGCAACTGTGAGGGTCATATCACCTATCCCGATAACCCTACGATTTCTCAGAGCCTGTAATGAATTACAGATGTGAGTTCCTGATCCGGTATCCAATACCCAGGAAGTAGGGTTAACTGACATACAGTTCTCAATAACAAACACACTTGAGGCTGAAGCCACAACATGCTTCTCATTCTGGTTACTGGCATCTAAAGCCCTGCAATCATTCTGCCAATGTTCATTCCTGTAACAATAGGAACGTCCCTGTTTTACTATATCCAGTCCCGAAACTTTTGCCTTTCTCTTTCCTTTTCCTTCCCTGGTTTCCTTCAGGGTAGAAGGCAGAGACTGTAGAATCAAGTCAGTGTTTGACTCGTTTCCTAACGCGGTCTCCAGGTCCTGGAGCTCATCAATACAGCTAGTCATTATAAGGACGTTGTCCCCTACAGATGACTCGTCAGCTAACCTCGCTTGAATTAATTCGTTCGAGGTTTCATATCTAGTGATATGAGATTGCTCTCCATATAAATCATTATTATGGAGAAAGATGGAAACTAAATCCATCTTCTCGTGCTGCTTCTGGTATACACCATCAACTGAAGCTAACACGAGGCACTTAGCTTTCGCTTTATCTTTTTCCCTTGTCTGACGGATATCCATATCCGCGACAGTGGAAACTGGACCTGAGACGGCGGGATCTGGAGTAGTAATAGGGTGGTCCAGCTTGTCATAGCCAATGGACATCTGGACAGACCTTTGCCAGTCATATAAGTTAGATTCAGTCAATTTGTTATCTAGATGTAACCTATGTGTGGTCACAGGGTCGCTGCAATTAAGAGAGAGAGAAGAAAACATTTTAGCATGATGCTGTTGCAAGTTTAGATTGGTTTTAAGTTTATCTAAACAGGATGGCTCCCACTGTTTCTCGAATCCTTCCACAAACCATAAAAGAAGAATTAGCCAGGACAATTCTTACCGTACAATACTTGCTTAACCGTTCAGCCAGGCTTGTGTCGATACTTCGAGGGAGGTTTTCCAACGCTTTCGCGAAGTTCCTTAATTAAATAACCTCTTTTCTCTGGGGGCGTAACCCCGCTGACACCTTTCTTGGCACCTACTTGGTTTATAGCATTGATCGTTAAGTGACGAATCTCCTGATAAGTAGCATGTACTCACAGTAGGATCGGGATCCAAAATATCATCGTATGATAATGTTGAAGGAATCCTACCAACATTCATCAAACTCCAAAATGGTATGCTCTCTCTGCAAATTTCAGTTTCTTTAGAAATTCCCGATGTGGATTCTTGCCCCATGCTCTTATGAATTTGACTTTAGTCAACAAATCATAAGTCATATGTCAAGTTCTACCCGTCATTGTCCAGGTTAATTTGAACCCACCCGTACATACCCTTGACTATAGTCAACAAGGTAATACGACTGTCCCAAACCAACGCATCTATCTATGCTACATATAAATATCCAACAGCTACCAAACACTGTGCCTTGACTTTAGTCAACAAACACAGCTTGAATACTATTGACTATCTATATGAAATGACGGAGGGCTACGAATGTGAAAGTCCATGCTACCTCTCCCGGTACTTTCGGGCATGCGGAATTTGATAAAAAACGATTTTCTTAGAGGTGGTAACATGGACTTAAAACCCGGATCTTTGTTAAACATCTAACTAACAACCTAACTACGAGTTGCTAACTACTCGGTTAGGAGGTTATACCTTTCTTTTTCTCGAACTCTTTCGTCTTCAAGCTTCGATGGTCGTCCGAATCGGCTTCTCCCCGTCGTCTCCTTGCGCCGAAGATAGATCCACCTGAAAGCTTCAACCTTTGGCTCCTTCTTCGAACTTTGAAGAAACTAGTTCACTCGGTTTGCTAAACCTTGTGAACTAGAGTGAGTAGAGAAGAGTTTGTATGGGATTTTATCTATGGTTCTTGGTTCTCAACTCATGAGACAAGTGAACCATAGAGTCAAGAGAGGGAGAGCAAGAAGAGGAAGATGAGAGCTCAAGAACAAGAGAGAGAATGAGCATGAAAGAATGAGAGAAGACTTTTCTCATTTGGCTCTCATAATCCAAAACCATCATCACAAAAATAATAATCAAGTATTGTGTAAAATGGTTCAAGTCAAAATGGCTAAATCATTTCATGCACTCATTTCTCATAAAAGAAACAAGCAAGTAAAAAGTCTTTGCCATGAAATGATAGCCATAGTCATCATGATGGTCAACTAGTCCAACCTAGTCAACCGGTCAACAAAGTCAACAAGTCAACAAAGTCAACCCCTCAACAACCATGTCACCATAATATTTAATTAATATAATTGTTAATCACATATCATATTCTCATTAGGGTTGACCAAAAAGTCAATAGTCAACAGTCAACGGTCAACAACCCTAATGAGAATCCTCTGCCTCTGTCTCTCCGTCAACTGTGCATACACACCCGCATCCGCGTTCCGAGGAACACGAATACATACTGGATAAATCCAATCCTAAAAGGTACACTAGGATCTGGCTTAAACCAAAGCCCGCTAGTGTAAACTGTCCGGACACTGTACGTGCATAAGTGCACGGATGTGACCGAACCCTGTCGCAAAACCATGCGGCCTGCCGCAAAACCATGTGACCTCTACTCTTTTGCCTAAAGGAGAATAGCTTTCTGTGTGGGACTCTAAAGACTCGACACTACGCTGGCAGTGAGTTTAACCACAGACCGCAAGCGGCACTAGCTGTGCGTAACGGTCCCCAGGTAGATGCCGACAAGAAGACTGACGAGGCGAAACCCATCTGCACTCCTACTGAGCCTGAATGTGACATTCTCCGTACAGTCCGGTCTGTTCGGCTGATACATCGCATGGCGGGCCTAGGGGGCGGTAAACGTCAGTCCCCCAATAGCGGTACAAGTCATGTCGGAGTGAAGGCCAAAACACCCTGAGATAACACTGGAAGCCTACCAGTATATCTCGTTTGCCCTGGCCAGGGACTACTCGTGTAATGGCTCTCCTAGACACAGCGCGATGTCAACCCCCAATACCGGGAGAGACGAATCCTGTCTAACCGTCACTGCCTCCAAGTGCTTCGGGACTGCACCCAACTACCACCTGTTTACACGACTCCTTTGAGCCGTGGTAGGATAGTAATCAAAGTACAGTGGGAACACACTCGAGGCGAAGTGACAGTGTCAAGTCAGCAGACTAAGCTGTACTCATGTCACCTGGGAACTGATAACTGACGATAGGCATAATACCAACTAGTCAGTTCCCGACGAGTCCTGTCCAGTGTACTCGTAACCCAACGAGCACCCGCATACTATCTCAAGTACGACGTACCGACGGCTGTGGGACAGACCGTCTCCCACACTGGGATGAGAAGCGCATGCGCTAGTCTACTCCGGAGTATCGATGCCCTATCTCGATAGTCCTGCGACCAGGGACCTGCATAAGGATGTGCTTATAGATTACCCAGCCCCACTAGTGTGACTGCCATCACAATGCTGGTAATCAAGTAAAGATCCTAAGGGCTCCACTAATGTGTATAGGCGATATACTAAAATAAACACATGTACACATTGAAGTAGAAACAAACCAAGTAGCATACTACTATTTTGAGCAAGATTGTATATACAAGGTGAATATCCCAAGCTTCCATTAAGTAATATACATACTAGTATGATACAGTAATGGCCTCTAGGGCATATACACTAACAATCTCCCACTTGCACTAAGGCCATGTACTGGCGTATCGAAGACCTATCATTTCGATCAGCCGCTCGAACTGAGTCTGGGGCAAGGCCTTGGTGAATGGATTTGCAGTGTTATCTTCTGAAGCGACTCTCCGAACCTCGATCTCCTGGCGATCCATGATCACCCTGATCAGGTGATATCGCCTTAAGATGTGTCTGGATCTCTGATGGGACCTGGGTTCCTTCGCTAAAGCTATAGCCCCGTTGTTGTCGCAATACAGAGGTATTGGATCAACAATGGACGGAACCACCTGAAGCTCTTTTAAGAACTTCCTCATCCAGACAGCTTCTTTTGCGGCATCAGATGCAGCGATGTATTCCGCTTCCATCGTCGAGTCTGCAACGGTTTCCTGTTTGGAACTCTTCCAACACACCGCCCCTCCATTGAGGGTAAAGACAAAACCCGACATGGAATTGGAATCATCCTTGTCACTCTGGAAGCTGGAGTCAGCAAAGGCCTCGATCTGAAGGTCTTTTCCGCCATACACCAAGAACATCTCCTTAGTCCTTCTGAGGTACTTGAGAATGTTCTTTACTGCTATCCAGTGTTTCTCCCCAGAGTTTGACTGATACCGGCTTACCACACTCAGTGCATAAGCTACATCCGGTCTGGTACACAACATCGCATACATTATAGAGCCTACCGCAGAAGCGTAGGGTATAATAGACATGCGATCCCTCTCCAAATCAGTCTTGGGAGACATCTCTTTAGAGAGGGTGATCCCGTGACAAGCCGGTAGGTTACAGCGCTTGGAATCTTCCATACTGAATCTCTTCAGTATGGTGTCGATGTACCTGGACTGTGAAAGTCCTAATATCCTCTTGGATCAATCACGATGGATCCGGATCCCCAGGATGTAAGAGGCATCACCCAGGTCTTTCATGGAGAACCTGTGTGACAAGAACCCCTTGACAGATTGTAGCATAGGAATGTCATTTCCTATTAAGAGAATGCCATCCATGTATAAAACGAGGAATACTACAGTTCTCGCTACAAATCTACTATAGATGCATGGTTCATCTGGATTTTTGATAAAGCCAAATTCCTTGACCGTCTCATCAAAACAGATGTTCCAACTCCGCGATGCCTGCTTTAGTCCATAGATGGACTTAAGCAACTTGCACACCTTTCCGCTGCTCCCACTCTGAATGAAACCCTCTGGTTGGTCCATATAGACACACTCCTCTAAATTTCCATTTAGAAAAGCGGTCTTTACGTCCATTTGCCAGATCTCATAATCGTGGAAGGCAGCAATGGCAAGAAGGATCCGAATGGATTTCAGCATAGCCACTGGAGAAAAGGTTTCGTCATAGTCCAAGCCAGGTCTTTGACGGAAACCCTTTGCAACAAGTCTAGCTTTATAGGTCTCAACCTGTCCATCTACACCAATCTTCCTTTTGAAGATCCACTTGCATCCTACGGGTTTTACCCCGTCTGGAGCAATGTCCAACGTCCATACCTTGTTGGTGTACATGGACTCCATTTCGGTCCGCATTGCATCCAGCCATTTTACTAAGTCAACGCTCTGAACGGCCTGCTGGAAGCTAGTAGGCTCATCATAATCTATGATGCAATCCTCTCTATCCCCGTCTATGAGAAAACCGTAGTATCTCTCGGGCGGATGAGACTTCCTACTACTCCTGCGGAGCGTCGTAGGAATGTCCTGTTCTTTTGAACCCTCTGGTTCCACTAAGCTTTCAGTAATAGCTCGTGGTTCTGGAATTTCTTCCAGTTCTACTGCGCTCCCACTGATTTCCTTTTCTAAGAACTGGTGTTCTAGAAAGTGGGCATTACGAGAAATAAGGACTTTTTGTTCCTCTGCGTGGTAGAAAAGATACCCCCTGGTGTTCTTTGGGTATCCCACAAACTTGCACAGAACTGAGCGTGCCTCGAGTTTGTCTGCATGCTGCTTTTTGACAAAAGCTGGACATCCCCAGATCTTCAGATATTGAAGATAGGGTTTCTTCCCACTCCATAACTCATAAGGTGTGGTAGGCACAGTCTTAGTGGGAACTCGGTTCAAAAGGTATGCAGCTGATTCTAGCGCATACCCCCAGAATGATCGCGGTAACTCAGCGTTACTCATCATGGACCGTACCATATCCAATAGGGTTCGGTTCCGTCTCTCCGATACACCGTTATGTTGCGGAGTGTATGGAGGAGTAAGCTGAGAGAGAATTCCATTCTCTTTTAAATAGTCCAGGAACTCGGCACTCAAGTATTCACCACCTCGATCTGATCTTAGAATCTTGATACTTTTGCCGGTCTGTTTTTCTACTTCATTCTTATATTCCTGGAATTTTCCAAAGGCTTCGGACTTATGTTTCATCAAGAAGACATAACCGTACCTTGAAAAGTCATCCGTAAAAGTAATGAAGTAAGAATAACCGCTTCGCGCATGTGTAGACATTGGACCGCACACGTCACTGTGTACGAGTCCCAAGAGCTCGCTCGCCCTTACTCCGTGTCCAGTAAACGGAGTCTTTGTCATCTTTCCTTTGAGACAAGATTGACAAGTGGCATACGATTGATATTCGAACGGATTCAAATATCCTTCTGTATGCAACTTCGTCAACCTTCTCTCATTGATGTGACCCAGTCTACAATGCCACAGGAAAGTCTGATTTACTTCCGGAGACTTTCTTTTGTGTGTATTCTGGACATTGAAAATCTGTGGTTGGTTTAATACGTATATACCATTGCTCAATGTACCTGACCCAATCAGAACTTGATTAAGGTGAATGTTTACAACATTGCTTACAAACGCAAATTCATAACCTTCTTTAGAAACTAAAGATACAGAAATGATATTACAAGTTGCGTTGGGTACAAAAAAGCAATTACGCAAAACCAAAACATGTCCATCTGACATTCCCAGGTAATAGTCCCCCACGGCTTTAGCATCCATGCTAGCTCCGTTCGCAACTCTGAGGGTCATGTCACCTGCTTTCAAAACACTACGGTTTCTCAACGCCTGCAAAGAATTACAGATATGAGATCCTGATCCGGTATCCAATACCAAGGAAGTAGAGTTTATTGAAAGACAGTTTTCAATAACATACACACCTGAAGCTGAAGCTGTAACCTGCTTCAATTCCTGTGTCCTGGCTTTCCAAGCCCTGCAATCATTCTTCCAGTGTCCTTTCTTATGACAATAGAAGCATTCTTCCTTATCCACAAGCTTCCCCGCTTTCTTTGTTGCTTTAGCTTTTCCCTTCGTATCCACTTTACTAACACCGCCTCTTGGTTTGGCGAGGGCTTTCTTCTTCTTTCCCTTGGCTTTCGCCTTGGACCTAGAAGAAGATGATCCTCCTACAAACAAAGTGGATGTTTCCCTATCTTTCTGTAGGGTGCCCTCTGCGCTCCTCAGCATGCTGAGGAGCTCTGAAAGTTCAACTTCTTTTTCTTGTAAGTTGAAGTTCAGTATGAACTGGGCGTAAGTGGAAGGAAGGGACTGGAGAACTAAGTCCGTATAGAGCTCACTCTCCAATGTGGTCCCTAGGTCCGCGAGCTCCTCAATGTAGCTGATCATCTTAAGCACGTGCTCTGCTACTGATGATCTGATGGCCATCCTTGCCGAAAATAACTTTTTCGACGCTTCGTATCTTGCGATACGAGATTGCTCTCCATACAGTTCTTTTGTATGAAGAAATATGGATTCCAAGTCCATATTCTCGTGCCTCCTCTGATGTTCATTGTCCATAGAGGCAAGTACGAGGCATTTGGCCTTCGCGCTATCAATCTCCCAAGTCTTACGGATTTCCTTATCCGCGACGCTGGAAGTAGGACCAGGGACAGGGGGAGCTTTGGTGGTAAGAAGATACCCCAGCTTCTCGTAAGTGATTGCCATCTTGACATTCCTGAGCCAATCTTTGTAATTTGGCCCTGTCAGTATGTTTTTATCTAGAAGTAACTTAAGTCCAGTCATGTCGATTGGTCGCTGCAATTAGGAGAGAGAAGAAACACTCAGCTTGATGCTCTTGCAAGTTTAGAATGGTTTTTAGTTTGTCTAAACAGGATGGCTCCCACTGTTTCTCGAATCCCTCCTCAAACCAAAAAGGAAGAACTAGTCGGGATCAATCCCACCGCACAATACTTGCTTAACCGTTCAGCCAGGCCAGTGTCGGTACTTCGAGGGAGGTTTTCCAACGCTTTCGCGAAGTTCCTTAATTTAAGAACCTCTTTTCCCTGGGGGCGTAGCCCCGCTAACACCTTTCTAGGCACCTACTAGGTTTATAGCATTGATCGTTTAGTGAGAAATTTCCCGAGGAGTAGCATATACTCACAGTAGGATCGGGATCCAAATATCATCGCGTGACGAAACTGAAGGAATCTTACCAGAATCATCACACTCCAAGTGGTATGCAAATCTAGCAAGTTTCAGTACTTATGAAACTCCCGATGTGGATTTTTGCCCCATGCTCTTATGACCTTGACTTTGGCCAAAATATCATATGTCACATGTCAAGTTCTACCCGTCATTATCCAGGTTAATTTGGATCCATCCGTACCTACCCTTGACTTTGGCCAAAATGGCAGTACGACTGTCCCAAACTAACGCATCTATCTATGCTACACATGAATACCCAATAGCTACCAATCACTATGCCTTGACTTTGGCCAACATACACAGCTTGAATA
This sequence comes from Agapanthus africanus, assembly GCA_030015575.1. Classification (NCBI taxonomy): domain Eukaryota; kingdom Viridiplantae; phylum Streptophyta; class Magnoliopsida; order Asparagales; family Amaryllidaceae; genus Agapanthus; species Agapanthus africanus. Next base: position 410,499,361 of record JASDDO010000001.1, read on the forward strand.
CTATTGACTATTCATGTGAAAAGACGGAGGGCTACGAATAGTTTTGGCAAAACCGTGAACGTAGTGAACTTGATATAATCGATGGAACGAGATATCTTTTAAAAGGAGTGGCTCAAGCTCCGCATTTAAAAGTTAGTTTTGAAAAGAACCGAGTGGTTTTTCGAAAGTGTTCCAACGATTTTAACTTGGTTTATTTTCTTGCATTAGTTCTTTTAATGCGTGATATTCTTGCATTAGTTCTTTTAATGCGTCCCATCATTTAATCCTACCATTGCAGAAAACAACCAAAATATGACGTACGCTTATGCCATTCGCATTCGCCACGGGGCCCCGTCATTACCCGTTAGGTTACTTAACTAACGACAGAGCGGGGGCTGGGCTAGCGCGGCAGAAAAACATAAGCAACGCCTAAATAATATCATATATAGATATATTGCAATAATAGCCATTTCAGATCACAGATGAACACATTGGATATACTAAGAATCCGCAATTCGTACGAGCCTGTAACGAAAAGCAGATTACACGGTCGCGGTGAATAGCCAATACCCCACCCAAGACCCCTACGGGTGCGGCAAACTACCCGCCAAGTACCCGAAGCGAAGCAACCTCCCTCATCCCCGTGAGTAGGCTACTCGGCACTTCGGCATATCCGGTAGTTTGTGCACCCCCTCCATGGGTCTATCCTAGGAGCAAAAACAGTAAAAAGAAATTATACAATGACGGCTACAACCCCGACCCGGTTGTGCGGCCATACAAATAATTATTACATCAATTTACAAATTTACATGAATTGAAAGAAAAGAAAACTCTCGTCTCACAACCCCCGGCTATTCACCCGCGACAATCCAACATATTCATATACACATTCCAATAACATTACTGATCACAGATTTGTATAACCCCCACTAATCGACATATAGCGATTAGCAGACGTTCAATACAAATATCACATCACAGAAAAAACCCGTCAACTTAAGTCTTTTAGAAGTTCGATCAAAAATACGGATTTTCAGGACCCCAAATATAAAATTTTCGTTCTGGAAAATCTGGGCAGAAAATATATATTCCAAAAATCCCAAAACAACCCCAGAAAAATACTGCACCAAACTTGGACCTCGGCCGAGTCAACTCGGCCGCGGATCCGCGGCGGGAGCGTGCTCCCGCCGCGTTTCCGCAGCGCTTTGACTCGATTGTTGGACCAAATTTCGTGGGTGATCACAAAAAAGCCTGAGCCGATTTTTAAGATAAAATTTATCAATTTTTTAACAGAAAAAAAATCGGCAGAAACTTATCATATCGGGTTCGTTTTGCGACTTTTTCTTTGATCGATCTTCTAGCTACTTTGCTAACATGTTAGATAGAGTTTAACTAGGCTCTGATACCACTGTAAGTCCATGCTACCTCTCCCGGTACTTTCGGGCATGCGGAATTTGATAAAAAACGATTTTCTTAGAGGTGGTAACATGGACTTAAAACCCGGATCTTTGTTAAACATCTAACTAACAACCTAACTACGAGTTGCTAACTACTCGGTTATGGGGTTATACCTTTCTTTTTCTCGAACTCCTTCGTCTTCAAGCTTCGATGGTCGTCCGAATCGGCTTCTCCCCGTCGTCTCCTTGCGCCGAAGATAGATCCACCTGAAAGCTTCAACCTTTGGCTCCTTCTTCGAACTTTGAAGAAACTAGTTCACTCGGTTTGCTAAACCTTGTGAACTAGAGTGAGTAGAGAAGAGTTTGTATGGGATTTTATCTATGGTTCTTGGTTCTCAACTCATGAGACAAGTGAACCATAGAGTCAAGAGAGGGAGAGCAAGAGGAGGAAGACGAGAGCTCAAGAACAAGAGAGAGAATGAGCATGAAAGAATGAGAGAAGACTTTTCTCATTTGGCTCTCATAATCCAAAACCATCATCACAAAAATAATAATTAAGTATTGTGTAAAATGGTTCAAGTCAAAATGGCTAAATCATTTCATGCACTCATTTCTCACAAAAGAAACAAGCAAGTAAAAAGTCTTTGCCATGAAATGATAGCCATAGTCATCATGATGGTCAACTAGTCCAACCTAGTCAACCGGTCAACAAGTCAACAAAGTCAACCCCTCAACAACCATGTCACCACAATACTTAATTAATATAATTGTTAATCACATATCATATTCTCATTAGGGTTGACCAAAAAGTCAATAGTCAACAGTCAACGGTCAACAACCCTAATGAGAATCCTCTGCCTCTGTCTCTCCGTCAACTGTGCATACACACCCGCATCCGCGTTCCGAGGAACACGAATACATACTGGATAAATCCAATCCCAAAAGGTACACTAGGATCTGGCTTAAACCAAAGCCCGCTAGTGTAAACTGTCCGGACACTGTACGTGCATAAGTGCACGGATGTGACCGAACCCTGTCGCAAAACCATGCGACCTGCCGCAAAACCATGCGACCTCTACTCTTTTGCCTAAAGGCGAATAGCTTTCTGTGTTGGACTCTAAAGACTCGACACTACGCTGGCAGTGGGTTTAACCACAGACCGCAAGCGGCACTAGCTGTGCGTAACGGTCCCCAGGTAGATGCCGACAAGAAGACTGACGAGGAGAAACCCATCTGAACTCCTACTGAGCCTGAATGTGACATTCTTCGTACAGTCCGGTCTGTTCGTCTGATACATCGCATGGCGGGCCTAGGGGGCGGTAAACGTCAGTCCCCCAATAGCGGTACAAGTCGTATCGGAGTGAAGCCCAAAACACCCTGAGATAACACCGGAAGCCTACCAGTATATCTCGTTTGCCCTGGCCAGGGACTACTCGTGTAATGGCTCTTCTAGACACTGCGCGATGTCAACCCCCAATACCGGGAGAGACGAATCCTGTCTAACCGTCACTGCCTCCAAGTGCTTCGGGACTGCACCCAACTACCACCTGTTTACACGACTCCTTTGAGCCGTGGTAGGGTAGTAATCAAAGTACAGTGGGAACACACTCAAGGCGAAGTGACAGTGTCAAGTCAGCGGACTAAGCTGTACTCATGTCACCTGGGAACTGATAACTGACGATAGGCATAATACCAACTAGTCAGTTCCCGACGAGTCCTGTCCAGTGTACTCGTAACCCAACGAGCACCCGCATACTATCTCAAGTACGACGTACCGACGGCTGTGGGACAGACCGTCTCCCACACTGGGATGAGAAGCGCATGCGCTAGTCTACTCCGGAGTATCGATGCCCTGTCTCGATTGTCCTGCGACCAGGGACCTGCATAAGGATGTGCTTATAGATTACCCAGCCCCACTAGTGTGACTGCCATCACAATGCTGGTAATCAAGCAAAGATCCAAAGGGCTCCACTAATGTGTATAGGCGATATACTAAAATAAACACATGTACACATTGAAGTAGAAACAAACCAAGTAGCATACTACTATTTTGAGCAAGATTGTATATACAAGGTGAATATCCCAAGCTTCCATTAAGTAATATACATACTAGTATGATACAGTAATGGCCTCTAGGGCATATACACTAACAGAATGGTCTTGGCAAAACCGTGAACGTAGTGAACTTGATATAATCGAAGGAACCTGATACTTTTTAAAGGAGTGGTTAAAGCTCCGCAATTAAAAATTCTGATCTTTTAAAATAACCGAGTGGTTTATTTTAAATTTGTTCCAACGATTCAACTTTGGTTTATTTTCTTTGCATAATAATGCGTCCCATCTTTAATCTTATCATTGCAGAAAACAACGAAAATACAACGTCCTCTTATGCCATCCGCATTCGCCATGGGGTCCCGTCATCACCCGTTAGGTTACTTAACTAACGATAGAGCGGGGGCTGGGCTAGCGCGGGTGTAAAACATAAGTGACGTCTAATAGCTATCATATATAGATATTGTACATTTGTCAGACGCAATAATAAGCATTCCAGATCACAGATGAACTTTATTGGATTTATTAGCAATCCGCATTTGCTTTGAGCCTGCAATAAAAGACGGATTACACAGTTGTGATGAATAGCCATTACCCCACCCAAGACCCCTACAGGTACGGCAAACTACCCGCCAAGTACCAGAAGTGAAGCGGTCAGCCTCAACACTTCAAAATACCCGATAGTTTGTGCACCCCACCTTGGGTCTATTCTAGGAGCAAAAACAGTAAAAAGAAATAATACAACGGTGGCTACAACCGCATCCTGGATGTGCCCCGCAAAATAATATTACAACTTATTACATTTACATCAAATGAATTAAATAATAACCCATCACATAACCCCGGCTATATATCACAACAGTCCAACACAGTTCATATACACAAACAGATAAAATCCATTACAAAAATGTACAACCCCCTGCCAACCGACATACTAGCAGTTAGGGGAGGTTTACGAACACATTATACAAACACATATATAATCCAACAAGCAAATACAGTATAATTTCGATCGAATAAACACATTTAATTTTGCTCCAATACTTCTCTGTAAATCTGAAACCTGAGCAAAAATTAAAAAATTCCAGAAAATACCAAATATCACACAGGACCCACACAGGAAAACTGGGCAGATGAATCGGCAACTCGGCGGCGGAATCGCGGTGGATCGGTGGGATCCGCCGCGGTTCCGCGGCGATTTAGCCGATTCATGAGCCCAGTTTTCTTGGGTGTTCTAATACTATCATTTAGGGCTTTCTGAACCTCCCTGAAAATTTTTTGGACTTCATTTAAAAATCGACAGAAACCCATGATATCGGGGTTTTCCGGTTTTGTTTTTTCCGTTCGAAATTCATACAATTTTGCAAGTGAGTTATTTATTATTTAGCGAGGCTCTGATACCACTGTAAGTTGATGTGCAACACCCCACGACTTGCGGGGAGGCGGAAATATGAAAAACGATCTTGTTCTTTGCTTAAACATCGACTAACCGCATGAATCGAAGCTAAACGATAACTAACAACAATCATAGAAGTTCTAAACTACTATGTGAAGTGATTATACCTCAAGAACCATGTCCTTCGGGTCTTCATCGCTGTCCTCCGCTCCTCGTAGGCTCCTTGGAACATCGGCACCTCAACGACCTCCTCGAATCAAAGACGATCCACCCGAAAGTTCCTACGCCAAGCTTAATCTCAAACTTGAGATAACTAGTTTGCTCAAATCGCTAATCTAAGCTAACTAGGTGATATAGAGTGAGGTTATGGATGTATTAGTCTAGCTAACCCTTGTACTCAACACATGAGAGCGGAGGATTAGGGTTTGAAGAGAGAGAGCTTGAGGAGAGAGAAGATGAACATGATAATGATATGAGAAAAATGAGCTATCATAATATATATCAAGTATTATTGTTTTTCAAGAAAAGAAAATAAAATGATTTACAACCATGCTTGATAAATATCTTATGGTGATTCATCTCCATGAGTCATTAAGCAATTATGAAGCATTAATGACATGGATGAATCATCCATATGACTCACTAATCTCATTCAATGTATATGCCACCTTAACCCCCTTAGTCACCATCTTCTAGAAGGTTCCCGACAAATTACGAGAACGCCCCTCCAATCCGTGAAAAACACCGAAAAAATTTAGACTGTATAAATCCAATAACCCGATACTAGAATCTGGCTTAAACCAAAGCCGGCTAGTAAAAACTGTTCGAAAAGTCGTACGTGTGTAAACACACGTACGCTTCCGAACCCTTGTCGTAAAACCATACGACCTCTATATCGTTTCGCCTGGAGCAGGGAAACTCTCTATGTGGGAATCTAAAGACTCGACACTACACTAGCAGTGAGTTTAACTACAGACCGCAAATTGCACTAGCTGTACGTAACGGTCCCCAGGTAGATGTCGATAAGAAGGCCGATGAGGAAAATCATCCGAACTCCCACTGAGCCTGATGTGACAATCTCCGTACAGTCCGGTCTGTTCGTCTAAGACTATCGCATATCAAGCCTAGGGGCGGCAAGCGTTAGTCCCCTAATAGCTATATAACTCGTGTCGGAGCGAAGCCCATTACATCCTGAGAAGCTACTGGAACCTACCAGTATATTTCGCTTGCCCTGGCCAGGGACTTTGCGTAATGGCTCTTTGACACAGCGCGATATCATCTCCCAATATCGGGAGAGACGAATCCTATCTAACCGCCACTGCCTCCAAGTGCTCGGGACTGCACCCAACTGCTACCTGTTTGCACGACTCCTTTGAGCCGTGGTAGGGTAGCAATCTAAGTACAGTGGGATACACTCGAGGCGAAGTAGCAGTGTCAAGTCTGCGGACTATGCTGTACTCATGTCACGTGGGAACTGATAACTGACGATGGGTATAATACTAACCAATCAGTTCCTCGGTGAGTCCTGTCCGGTGTACCCGTAACCTAACGAGCACCTGTATACTATCTCTAGTACGACGTACTGATGGCTGTGGGACAGACCATCTCCCCAACTGGGATGAGAAGCGTATACACTTAGTCTACTCCGGAATATCGATGCCCTATCTCGACAATCCAACGACCAGGGACCTGTATAGGATGTTGCTTACAGACTACCCAGCCCCCACTAGTGTGACTGCCATCACGACGCTGGTAATCATGCAAAGATCCTATGGGCTCTACTAATATGTATAAGTGATACGTTACAAGAAACATATGCTCATATTAAAGTAGACTCAACACCAAGTAGCATACTACCATGTTTAGCAAGACTGTTATATACAACTGTGAATATCCCAAGCTTCCATTAATTAATTTACATGCTAGTATGATACAATAATGGCTCCTGGGGCATATACACTAACAAAACCCACTGCCAGGGTAGTGTCGAGTCTTTAGAGTCCCGCATAGAGAGTTTCTCTGCACTGAGCGAAACGTGTAGAGGCTGTATGGTTTTACGACAGGGCTACGATCACTTACGTGCACTTGTGTGCGTATGCTGTTCGGGCAGGCAATACTAGTGGGCTTTGGTTTAAGACGGATCCTAGTATTGCATGGATGGATTTGTTTTGTCTTATGTTCATTCGCATTCTACGGAATGCGGATGCGGGTGTGTATATACAGTTGTGAGGAGCGAAGAGGAAGGAGGTGCCTCATTAGGGTTTTGACAGTTGATTCGGTCGAAGCCATAATGAAGCGGACTCATTAGGGTTTTGGCAGTTCGTTCGGTCAAAACCATTATGAGCCGGGGAAATTATTTACTAATCCTTTTTAGTGATAATTATGTGATGGCTAATTGCTTTAACCATTTGCCCATACTTGACTTTGTTAACCATTTGACCAAAGTTGACTTGGACCTTCATGAGAGGTCTAGAGTTTTCCTTGGTTTTTTTTTTATTCTTTGGATTATGAAAATGGTCAAGTCATTAGTAGCCATCAACTTTATCATGAAATGATTAGTAATGATGATATTAGTGTATTATTGCAACCATGGTTCATTCTCTCTAGTATAATTCATTTCTCATTCTCTCTCTTGAAAAGGAAATGAGAGAGCTCCATGGTTGTTCTCCTTCTTCTTCCTCCTTTTGATTATTCCTTTGATCTCATGTGTTGAGAGAAAAAGGATCCAAATAGACAAACACTTCTATCTATCTCTTCTACACATCTTAGGACATCAAGACTAGCGATCTTGTTGCCCTAGTTGCCTCGGCTCGAGGTGGAGCTCGGAGTACATTTCCCGGGTGGATCGTCTTCGACTCAAGAAGGCCGCGGAGGTGATCAAGATCCGGATCGACCCTCGGAGCGTGGATGGACGAGCCGGACAGCGAAATGAAGACCCGAAGGACCGGTGTCGTGAGGTATAATCTCTATGACATAGTAGATAGAACCTCAAGTAGTTTGCTAGTTTGTAGTTTAGCAAAGATCCTCATTTTAGTCCATGTTGCGTTGAGTTCTAAAAATCGATTTTTTATACCGTTTCCGCCTCCCCGTAAGCACCGGGGTGGGCAACGTGGACTTACAGTGGTATCAGAGACTAGCTAAACACAAACTAGCTTATTAGCAAAGTATTTAGAATTTCGATCGGAAAAAATTCGCATAACAAGTCCGGAAAAATCAACTTTCTGCCGATTTTTTATACTGCTCTAAAAGTGATTTAACATACATGAAAAATCGGCTCAGGGTTTTCTAAAAACACCCACCAAAAACGATCCATTGACTCGGTCAAAGCGCTGCGGTTCCGCGGCAAGAACATGCTTCTTGCCGCGGATCCGCGGCCGAGTTGACTCGGCCGTGGAACGTTTTTGGTGCAATGTACTTAGTTGGATGTTTTGGGATTTTTAGTATACTTTGTTTCTGCCCAGATTTTCCAGACAAATTTGTTTTTGGGGTGGTTACAAATCCGTATTTTGATCGAAATTCCATAGACTTTGGCTAATGGATATTATCTGTGATGTGATATATGTATTGAACATCTGCTAATCGCTATACGTCGATTAGTGGGGGTTATACATATCTGTGATCTGTAATGTTGATGGTATGTGTATATGAACTCGTTGGATTGTCGCGGATGAATAGCCGGGTGGATGTGATATGAGAGTTTCTTTTTCTTTCATTCATGTAAAATTTGTAAATTGATGTAATATTATTTATTTGGCCGCACATCTGGGATGAGGTTGTAGCCGCCATTGTATAATTTCTTTTTACTGTTTTTGCTCCTATGATAGACCCAAGGTGGGATGCACAAACTACCAGGTATCTCGAAGTGCCGAGTGGCCTATTCACGTTGTTGAGGGAGGTTGCTTCACTTCGGGTACTTGGCGGGTAGTTTGCCGCACCCGTAGGGGTCTAAGGTGGGGTTTGGATATTCATTGCGACCGTGTAATCCGTCTTTCGTTGCAGGCTCGAACGAAACGCGGATTCCTAGTATATCCAAAGTGTTCATCTGTGATCTGGAATGGCTATCATTGCATCTGACGAATGTATATATCTATATATGATATCTATTTAGGCGTTGCTTATGTTTTGCATCCGCGCTAGTCCAGCCCCCGCTCTGTCGTTAATTAAGTAACCTAACGGGTGATGACGGGACCCCGTGGCGAATGCGGATGGCATAAGCGTACGTCATATTTTCGTTGTTTTCTGCAATTGTAGGATTAAATGATGGGACGCATTAAAATTAATACAAGAAAATAAACCAAGTAAAAGTCGTTGGAACAATTTCAAAACCACTCGGTTTCTTTTCAAAAACAACTTTTAAACGCGGAGTTTAAACCACTCCTTTTAAAAGCTATCAAGGTTCCTTCGATTATATCAAGTTCACTACGTTCACGGTTTCGCCAAAACCATTCGTAGCCCTCCGTCGTTTCGTATGAATATTCAATAGTATTTAAGTTATGTTTGTTGACCTTCATCAAGACATACTGATTGGTAGCTGTTAGGTGTTCATATGTAGCATAGATATATGCGTTGGTTTGGGACAGTCGTATTACCTTGTTGACCTTCGTCAAGGGTATATACGGGTGGGTTCAAATTAACCTGGTCAATGATGGGTAGAACTTGACATGTGACTTATGATTTGTTGACCTTCGTCAAGGTCATAAGAGCATGGGGCAAAAATCCACATCGGGAGTTTCTAAAGAAACTGAAACTTGCTAGTGATGCATACCATTTGGAGTGTGATGATTCTGGTAGGATTCCTTCAGTTTTATCACACGATGATATTTGGATCCCGATCCTACTGTGAGCATATGCTACTCCTCGGGAACTTTCTCGCTTAACGATCAATGCTATAAACCAAGTAGGTGTCTAGAAAGGTGTTAGCGGGGCTACGCCCACAGGGAAAAAAGGTTACTTAATTAAGGAACTTCGCGAAAGCGTTGGAAAACCTCCCTCGAAGTACCGACACTGGCCTGGCTGAACGATTAAGAAAGAATTGTACGGTGAGATTGATCCCGACTAATTCTTCCTTTATGGTTTGAGGAGGGATTCGAGAGACAGTGGGAGCCATCCTGTTTAGATAAATTAAAAACCAATCTAAACTTGCAAGAGCATCATGCTAAAGTGTTTTCTTCTCTCTCTCTTAATTGCAGCGACCCAGTGACCAGACATAGGTTACATCTAGATAATAAAATGACTGAATCTGAATGTTTTGACTGGCAAAGGTCTGTCCAGATGTCCATTGTCCATGACAAGCTGGGACACCTCTTGACTGATCCAACCCCTGCCGTCTCAGGTCTAGTTTCCCCTGTCACGGATATTCATATCCGCGAGACATTGGAAAGGGACTGTGCGAAAGCCAAGTTCCTCGTGTTAGCCTCAGTTGATGGTGCATACCAGAGGCAGCACGAGAAGATGGACTTAATTTCTATCTTCCTCCATAACAAAGATTTATATGGAGAGCAATCTCGTATCGCAAGATATGAGACCTTGAACGAATTGCTTCCAGCGAGGTTGGCTATCGGGTCATCTGTAGGGGGCAACGTCCTTATAGAGACCAGCTATTTTGAGCTCACGGACCTGAAGACCACGTTGAAGAACGGGTCAGATGCTGACTTGATTCTACAATCTCTACCTTCTTCCCTGAAAGAAACCAGGGAAGTAAAAGGAAAGGAAAGGGCAGAAATTTCGGGACTGGATGTAGTAAAAGAGGGACGTTCCTATTGTTACAGGAATGAACATTGGCAGAAGGATTGCAGGGCTAGCATAGCCAGTAGCTAGGATTCGAAGCATGTTGTGGCGGCTTCGGGTGTGTTTGTGATAGAGAACTGTATGTCAGTTAACCCTACCTCCTGGGTATTGGATACCGGATCAGGATCTCATATCTATAATTCGTTACAGGCTCTGAGAAACCGTAGGGTTATCAAGATAGGTGATATGACTCTCAGGGTTGCTAACGGAATGAGCATGTACGCTGAATCCGTAGGGGAATATCATCTTGGACAGACAACTGGGCAGATATTGATTCTGCGTAACTGTTTTTATGTACCAGGTGCGACTTGTAATATCATATCTGTATCCTTAATTTCTAAGGAAGGATATGATTTTACTTTTGTAAGCGATGTGGTACACATCCACCTAAATCAAGTTCTGATTTGGTCAGGTACATTAGAAAACGGAATATACGTATTAAATCAAGCTCAGATTTTCAGTGTCCAGAACACACTTAAAAGAAATTCTCCGGAAATAAATCAGGTTTTCTTATGGCATTGTAGACTGGGTCACATTAATGAGACACGGTTAACAAAGTTATATAAAGAGGGATACTTGAATCCGTTTGAGTATTAGTCTTATGCCACTTGTGAATCTTGTCTCATGGGAAAGATGACAAAGACTCCGTTCACTGGACACGGAGAAAGAGCAAGCGAGCTCTTGGGACTCATACACAGTGATGTGTGTGGTCAAATGTCTACACATGCGCGAAGTGGTTATTCATACTTCATTACTTACACAGATGATTTCTCTAGGTATGGACATGTCTTCCTAATGAAGCATAAATCCGAGGCCTTTGAGAAATTTCGGGAATACAAGAATTAAGTTGAAAAACAAACAGGCAAAAGTATTAAGACACTAAGATCTGATCGAGGTGGTGAATACTTGAGTGCCAAGTTTCTGGGCTACTTAAAAGAGAATGGAATTCTCTCTCAGCTTACTCCTCCATACACACCATAACACAACGGTGTATCGGAAAGGCGGAATGGAACCCTATTGGATATGGTTCGTTCCATGATGAGTAAGGCTGAGTTGCCGCGATCTTTCTGGGGTTATGCACTAGAAACAGCTGCATATCTCTTGAACAAGGCTCCAACCAAGACTGTGCCTACCACCCCATATCAGATGTGGAGTAGGAAGAAACCTTGTCTTAAGTATCTTAAGACATGGGGATGTCCAGCTTTTGTAAATAAGCAGTATGCAGACAAGCTCGAGGCACGCTCAGTACTGTGTAAGTTTGTGGGATACCCAAAGAACTCCAGGGGGTATCTTTTCTATTCCGCGGAGGAACAAAAGGTTTTTGTTTCTCAGCATGCCCACTTCTTGGAAACTGAATTTTTAGAAAATCAGATAAGTGGGAGCGCAATAGAACTGGAAGAAATTCCAGAACCACAAGCGATTACTGAAACCTTGGTAGAACCAGAAGGTTCAGGAGAACCTGAATCCCAGCGCCACTCCGCAGGAGTAGTAGGCAGTCTCATCCGCCCGAGAGATACTACGGTTTTCTCATAGACGGGGATAGAGAGGATTGCACCATTGACTATGGTGAGCCTACTGGCTTCCAGCAAGCCATTCAGAGCCGTGACTCGGTAAAATGGCTGGATGTAATGCGGACCGAGATGGAGTCCATGTACACCAACAAAGTTTAGACTTTGGACTTTGCTCCAGAAGGGGTAAAACCCGTAGGCTGCAAATGGATCTTCAGAAAGAAGATTGGTGTAGATGGGCTGGTTGAGACCTATAAATCTAGACTTGTAGCAAAGGGTTTTCGTCAACGACCTGGTTTGGACTATGACGAGACCTTTTCTCCAGTGGCTATGCTCAAATCCATTCGGATCCTTCTTGCCATTGCTGCCTTCCACGATTATGAGATCTGGCAGATGGACGTAAAGACGGCTTTCCTAAATGGAAATTTGGAAGAGTGCGTCTATATGGATCATCCGGAGGGATTCATTCAGAGTGGGAGCAGCGCTAAAGTGTGCAAGTTGCTCAAGTCAATCTATGGACTGAAGCAGGTATCGCAGAGTTGGAACATCTGCTTTGATGATACTGTCAAGGAATTCGACTTTATCAAAAACCTAGATGAACCATGCATTTACAGTAAGATTGTAGGGAGAACTGTGGTATTCCTCGTCTTGTACGTGGATGACATTCTCCTAATAGGAAATGATATTCATATGCTAAGTCAGTCAAAGGATTCTTGTCACAGAGGTTCTCCATGAAGGACCTAGGCGATGCCAACTACATTCTGGGGATCCAGATCTATCGTGATAGATCTAAGAGGGTGTTGGGACTTTCACAGTCCAGGTACATAGACACCATACTGAAACGATTCAGTATGGAAGATTCCAAGCGCGGTAATCTACCGGCTTATCACGGAATCACCCTCTCCAAAGAGATGTCTCCCAATACTGATTTGGAAAGGGCTCGCATGTCATCTATACCTTACGCATCTGCGGTAGGCTCTATAATGTATGCGATGTTATGTACCAGACCAGATGTAGCATACGCATTGAGCATTGTAAGCCGGTATCAGTCGGACCCAGGGGAGAAACACTGGATAGCAGTAAAGAACTTTCTCAAGTACCTGAGAAGGACTAAGGAGATGTTCTTGGTGTATGGAGGAAAAGACCTCCAGATCGAGGCTTTTGCTGACTCCAGCTTCCAGAGTGACAAGGATGACTCCAAGTCCATGTCAGGTTATGTCTTTACCCTCAATGGAGGGGCGGTTTGCTGGAAGAGTTCCAAGCAGGAAACCGTTGCTGACTCAACATTGGAAGCGGAGTACATAGCTGCTTGCAATACCGCAAAGGAAGCTGTCTGGATGAAGAAGTTCCTCATGGAGCTTCAGGTGGTTCCTACCATTGTTGATCCAATACCGCTGTATTGTGACAACAACGGAGCTATAGCTTTAGCGAAGGAAACCAGGTCCCGTCAGAAGTCCAGGCACATTTTGATGCGGTACCACCTGATAAGGGAGATCGCAGATCGCCGGGAGATCGAGGTGAAGAGAGTAAATTCGAAGGATAACACCGCAGATCCATTCACGAAGGCCATACACCAGACTCAGTTCGAGCGGCTGATCGAGATGATAGGTCTTCGATACGCCAGTACATGGCCTTAATGCAAGTGGGAGATTGTTAGTGTATATGCCCTAGAGGCCATTACTGTATCATACTAGTTTGTATATTACTTAATGGAAGCTTGGGATATTCACAGTTGTATAGACAATCTTGCTTAAAATAGTAGTATGCTACTTGGTTTGTTTCTACTTTAATATGTGCATGTGTTTCTTTTAGCATATTGCTTATACATATTAGTGAAGCCCTTAGGATCTTGCTTGATTACCAGCGTTGTGATGGCAGTCGCACTTGTGGGGGCTGGGTAATCTATAAGCACATCCTTATATAGGTCCCTAGTCGTAGGATTATCGAGACAGGGCATCGATACTACGGAGTAGACTAGCGTATGCGCTTCTCATCTCAGCAGGGGAGATGGTCTGTCCCACAGCCATCAGTACGTCGTACTGGAGATAGTATACGGGTGCTCGTTAGGTTACGAGTACACTGGACAGGACTCGTCGGGAACTGTTGGTTGGTATTATACCTATCGTCAGTTATCAGTTCCCAGGTGACATGAGTACAGCTTAGTCCGTTGACTTGACACTGTCACTTCGCCTCGAGTGTGTTCCCATTATTCTTTGATTACTACCCTACCATGGCTCAAAGGAGTCGTGCAAACAGGTAGTAGTTAGGTGCAGCCCCGAAGCACTTGGAGGCAGTGACGGTTAGACAAGATTCGTCTCTCCCGGTATTGGGGGTTGATATCGCGCTGTGTCTAGGAGAGCCATTACACATAGTCGTCCCTGGCCAGGGAAAGCGAGATATACTGGTAGGTTTCCAGTGTTATCTCGGGCTGTTCTGGGCAACACTCCGACACGACTTGTACCGCTATTAGGAGACTGACGTTCGCCACCCTCTAGGCCCGCCATGCGATATTCTTAAACGAACAGACCGGACTGTACGGAGATTGTCACATACAGGCTCAGTAGGAGTTCGGATGGGTTTACCTCATCGGCTTTCTTATCGACATCTACCTGGGGACCGTTACGTACATCTAGTGCCGCTTGCAGTCTGTGGTTAAACCCACTGCCAGCGTAGTGTCGAGTCTTTAGAGTCCCACATAGAGAGTTTCCCTGCACTGAGCGAAACATGTAGAGGCCGTATGGTTTTACGGCAAGGCTACGATCACTTACGTGCACTTATGTGCGTATGCTGTTCGGGCAGGCAATACTAGTGGGCTTTGGCTTAAGCCGGATCCTAGTATTGCACGGATGGATTTGTTTTCTCTTCTGTGCATTCGCATTCTACGGAATGCGGATGCGGGTGTGTATGCACAGTTGTGAGGAGCGAAGAGGAAGGAGGTGCCTCATTAGGGTTTTGACAGTTGATTCGGTCGAAGCCATAATGAGGCGGACTCATTAGGGTTTTGGCAGTTCGTTCGGTCAAAACCATTATGAGCCGGGGACATTATTTACTAATCCTTTTTAGTGATAATTATGTGATGGCTAATTGCTTTGACCATTTGACCATACTTGATTTTGTTGACCATTTGACCAAAGTTGACTTGGACCTTCATGAGAGGTCTAGAGTTTTCCTTGGATTTCTTTTTATCCTTTGGATTATGAAAATGGTCAAGTCATTAGTAGCCATCAACTTTATCATGAAAGGATTAGTAATGATGATATTAGTGTATTATTGCAACCATGGTTCATTCTCTCTAGCATAATTCATTTCTCATTCTCTCTCTTGAAAAGGAAATGAGAGAGCTCCATGGTTGTTCTCCTTCTTCTTCCTCCTCTTGATTATTCGTTTGATCTCATGTGTTGAGAGAAAAAGGATCCAAATAGACAAACACATCCATCTATCTCTTCTACACATCCTAGGACATCAAGACTAGCGATCTTGTTGCCCTAGTTGCCTCGGCTCGAGGTGGAGCTCGGAGTACATCTCTCTGGTGGATCGTCTTCGACTCAACAAGGCCGCGGAGGTGATCAAGATCCGGATTGACCCTCAGAGCGTGAATGGACGAGCCGGACAGCGGAATGAAGACCCGAAGGACCGGTGTCGTGATGTATAATCTCTATGACTTAGTAGATAGAACCTCAAGTAGTTTGCTAGTTTGTAGTTTAGCAAAGATCCTCATTTTAGTCAATGTTGCCTTGAGTTCTAAAAATCGATTTTTTATACCGTTTCCGCCTTCCCGTAAGCACCGGGGTGGGTAACATGGACTTACAGGTAGGGGTGCTGACTCAGTTGTGGTGGTTGCTGTTGCTGTAGAGGGACCCATTGAAAGTTATTCTGGTTTGGATCAGTGTATTGAGTTTGGTGTTGGTTCCAAGCAAAATCAGGATGATTCCTCCAACCTTGATTATATGTGGAAGAAGAAGGATCGTTTTTAGGTTGTTGCTGAAATGCAGCATTAGTGTGACCTCGAAACGGTACATTCAAAGGACATTCTTCCGTCAAATGTGATGGGTTTGAACAGCAACCATACACAGTTTTGGGAAGTGTATATTGGTTTATGGAGGCTGAAGAGATTTTGTTTTCTATAACGTCAATCTTCCTTTGTATTGAGGCCATTTCGGCTCACATTGTGATGGAAACATCGAGCTGATTGATATCTTCCCTAGGCGATGGTGGTCTAACACTTTCCCATTATAATGTGTTTTGAGCTAAATCTTCTAGGTATTTCCAAGCTTCACCATCATCTTTAGATAGGAATTGGCAATGACACATGGTTTCAAGCATCTGTTTAGTTGTGAGATCAATACCCTCATAGATAACTCAATACAGATCCTATCTAGGGATTCTGTGATGAGGACATTGTAAAAGAAGATCCTTGAACCGTTCAAAGCATTTCCAAAATGTTTCATTGGGAAGTTGGGTAAATTTGAAGATTTCGCTCCGAACACGGCTGGTCTTGTGATTGGGATAAAATTTCTTAAGGAATGCTGCAAAAAATTCATCCCATTTTGAAATAGAATGTGCGGTTGTGTTATAAAGCCACTTCTCGGCTAAATCGTACAATGTGAATGGAAGAAGACGTAAACGCAGAGTATCCAAAGACAGTTGTGACGTTCCAACCATTGCGCATACGTTTTCAAATTTGGTGATAAAAACATATGCATCTTCATACTCAAGAACGTGAAATTTGGGTAACAGTTTGATAAATTGGGGGTTGATTTCAAAATTTTCTCCATTGGCAGGTGGAATAGAAAGACGGGTGGGAAGGGGAACATATGTAGGATGGCATCTCTCTTGAAGAGAAATGCGTGGAGGATTCTGCGCACCTGCGGGCGGTGGCAGAGTGGTGTTAAAGTGTGATGGATATCCGTCCATTGCGGTGGTGGTGGGAAAAAGAAAATGTTTAAATACCGACTTTGGCGTCGATAGGAGGAACGCGGACAAGACGGGCACTAGAATCCCGTGTCCAGCCTAGCTTGAACTAAAGGGTTTAGCACAAGTGGCAGCGTTGTGATAATTAAGGGAAAGATGGTTTGGTGTTTGTTTTGAAAAATACGGGTTTTGAAAAATCAAATCACAAAAAAATGCACACACCACCCTAGATCTAATGGTCACCTAGGTCAAGTCACTAAACCGCTCCTAGACTTCCAGAAGACAAATCGCAGGATAAATCCTCTACTGCCTCTTTATCCCTTCTGTGGCCAGGTAAGTGGGAGGTTCTCCACTACGTAAGTAGTGGGCCTAATTATGTAACCACTTGCCTTAGACACACTTGCCTTAGACACCACAAAAGAAACGCGGATAAGCAATAGATTACCCACGATCTCCTTCTGTCCTAAATGAGCGCAACGGTTCTTAGAGTCTTATCTAGATATTTTTTTAGTTAATGAGGGTGATGCGGATGCAAGTTTGTGATTTTTAGGGCCTAGGAAGGGTAATGAACTCCCCACCTAATCTGAATTTGGTCTTTGCCCCTTAATTTTCGTATTAAAAATATGCAAAACAACCAATTTCAATAATCGTAACAAATTTATTTTTTAGCGGCGCTGAAGTTTTGCAAAGAATCCTGCACAAAATTGATATTGGACAAGATCAGAGAGAAGAGGAGAGTACATAGAGCAAACCTGAGAAATTTCACACCGTGAAAACCCTAAACGGCGACGGTTCCGCCGCCAAAACGCCTCATTGGCCGCGGAACCGCGGCTTTAAGGCGGGATTAAGGTTTCAAAATTTTTGTGCAGGTCTCTGTGTTTCTCTTGATTCTTCAGATGTTCTCTGAATCTTGATCTTACTGCTGAAATGATTCCAGATTCTCTTGCGAAAATTCAAACACTAATCGTTAAGCGCTTGTTGCAATTTTGATCTAAAATTCTGATGGAATAATAATTTTTCAACTCAAATAACAAAAACGAACAAAATAGCACACATCCCCTGCAACAGCGCCATTTGATTGATCTTCTTCATGTGTATTTCGAAAAGTTTTAATCACAACCAAAGAAATTTATACCGCAATCAATTAACGGTGTCGATGTAGGGCGTTAATGAATACGGATCGTTCACTGAGATGTGTTTTTTGATCGATCTTGTTTTAGATGAGTCGAAATGAAATGATAAAAGAAATTACAAGAAAATTGATTCAGGATTTGTAAATTTTAATTTCAAGAAACATAAAGAAACTAAAGATCTAGAATCAAGAAATGCTAAAGATCAAGAAGATGTCCAAATCGAATGAATTATCAAGATTTGTAAAGAGGCTTGTAGGAATTGATCCAATCGCTAGTGATGATGAAGATAATGATTACAAATTCTTATCTATTGAAGATTTGTTGCTAGATCGATGATGATCAACGAGGTTTAGGGATCTATTGAAAAAACTAGGGTTTCTCCATCCTCATCCCTTGTCCTTTCGTTGATTAGCATTCAAATTCTAGCCTTTAGGAAATTCAATCATCGATCGTTGATCTCTAATTTGGAGAGAAAATATTCAAGACAGCATCTCGCTCAAAACTAAATCGTCGATGATTCAATTTTCTAGAGTTTACAAAACTCATAAGACTTAAGAATCGTTCAAGAATTTAAATATTATCATCTATCTATTCTCTCGATTCCTCTACAAGCGGAGTTTTCACTCAAACATCATGAAAAAGAAAACAATCAAGAATTGATAAATCTTCATAATGCTCAAATGTAAAGAAAAGCAAGATCAAGAATTTTCACCTTTTATTAATCAACGCTTCATTACAATTCACTCAAAGACTATAAGTTTTGGAGGAGAAAACTCAATCGTCGAAACTAGCTTCGCATCGTCTTCTTGAGTCGCGGATCGTCGTAGATCTTTTGCTCGGATGAAGATCGGCATTGCTTCAAAAGGCTCGTTGAAAGCTTGCTTTGGCGCGGTACTCGATGATCTTGACTTGGATCAAATTGTGTGACTCAATTCGATCAAGAAATGATTTGGATCTCACTAGAATATTTACCACTCAAATTCAAACCTAATTAATTTCCCTCCAAATTCAATAACCTTAAAACCCTAGATCTAGATCTCATTTTATAACCACTCATTTGAATCTTCCCTCCAAACCTAGGTTGTTAGAGAGAGTCTTCTAGAAGAAGTTTGTTGGAGGGAATATTCTAGAATAAGGAATATTCTAGGATGAGGTTGATAGGCCGAGCCTTCTGGATAAAGCCACGAGGTATTTAGAGAGTCTACTGGAAGCTTGGCCGTTACAAGAAGCCAAGTGTGCAGATTTCATTTGATGATGTGTCCATATTGCCGTGGATCCGCGGTGGATCGGCCAACTCGGCCGTGGATCCGCGGCCATATGGTGGGCTTTCTGGTTGAATCCTCCAGGGTTGTTTTATGTTGGAATAATTGAATTTTCCTGATATCTGAAATTTTATAATTCTTTCTAGTTCACTGCCAGATCTCAGGTCTTGGACTTGATGTATTTTATCAGCACTTTTATCAATTACGGCTCTTTTACCTGGAGAATTTCCTGCACACAATCTCGAGACAAGGATTGATATATACAAATCATGCGAGTAGTAATAAACACTTAATTTCTCTTTAGAATGTCGATTATAACTATAACACAGGTTATTTTGTATTTTCCGGATGAATTCGTAATCTGCGTTATAATTACAATAAGCACCTATATATGAATGATAAGAGTAAGAAAATTAACGTGTTGAGAATGCACTATTTTCGACTGATCACTTCCCAATGATTCTCCAGGATTGGATTAATATATATATATATATATATATATATATATACTGTTGGAGATAGTGCCCTCAGAGTCAATTATTGGATCACAGGCACGTGATTGCAATGATTGAGGGAGGACCTATCCCGGTAGGACAGTCTTACTCAAGATGATAGTATGCTATCTGGTTTATCTTTATCATCGTGTACTGCTTTAGGTGACCTGACAGGTCGCTATTACACGTTGATAGAGCCCCTAGGATTCTTGCTTGACTGCCAGCAGTATGAGGGCGATCATATACGTGAGAGCTGGTAGTCTATAAGCACATCCTTAAAAGGTCCCTAGTCGTGGGAGTTTCGAGACAAGGCATCTATACTCCAGAGTAGACTAGTGTATACAGTCGAGACCCCGACGAGGGACGGTGGCCGGTCTTACAAGTCACTGGTGTCAGTTGGTTCACCTAAGATGTATACAGGTGCTCATTAGGGTATGAGTACACCGGACAGGACTCGCCGGGAACATGCTAGTTGGTCTTATACCTGACGTCAGATGGCAGTTCCCTGGTGAATGTGTACAGGTTAGTTCATCGACCAAAGGATCGTCATTTTTCTTGTGTGAGTTCCCACTGTACTTTGATTACTACCCTACCACGCTCAAAGGAGACGTGCAAACAGGTTTTAGTTGGGTACAGTCCCGAGCCACTTGGACGCAGTGAGAGGATTTTCGGGGGTTCGTCTCTCCCGGTATTGGGGGTGAGGTCGCGCTGTGTCTAGGAGAGCCCTTACACGCAATCCTTGGCCAAGGCAGGAGATTTACTGGTAGGTATTCCAGTAGTATCTCAGGGTGTTCTGGGCTACACTCCGACACGACTTGTACCGCTTTTGGGGGTCTGACTTTTACCAACCCCCTAGGCCCGCCATGCGATGCTCATAGACGAACGGACCGGACTGTACGGATATTGTTACTGTCAGGCTCAGTAGGGTGTCAGGATGAGTTCGCTCATCGACGTCCCTTTTGGTTAATACTTGGTAGCCCGTTACGTATAGGCTAATACCTCTGACGTGCTAGTGGTTAAATCCACAACCAAGGTGTTGACGAGTCTTTAGAGTCCCCCACAGACCAGTTTCTCAAGTTTCGGGCGAAACGCTGTAGAGGCCGTATGGAGAATGGCAGGGTTCGATCAGATACGTGCGGTATTGCACGGATCAGGATCGGACGGTTAATACTAGCGGGCTTTGGTTTAAGCCGGATCCCAGTATAGTATAGTGTAGATTTTGTCTCATTGCATTTGTATTTCGGTCGGAATACAAATGCGGGTGTATATACACAGTAGCAGGGTTTTCCTGTAATTTATTACGGGATCAGTTTTGTGGAGTTGCCAGTTTGTTTTCCGTTTCGGCCAATTTTCTTTGTATCTTTCATTGGCCGAAGATTGGTGGAGGAGGGCTTATTTGCATTTGTGCAAATAAGTATTTGTGGAGGGTGTTATTTGCATCTTGTTATTTCATGATGGTCTCATGATGGAGGACCATCCCTTGACTTTCCATGGTTCATGATTGCTTGACTTTGTGAGCAATCATGGTTGTTGATGATGGTTGGTTTGGAGTGAGGTTTGTTTTTATGATCATTACTTTTCATGATCACCTTTCTCTCTCTCTCTTGTGATTGCTCCACCCCCCTTGAGATAATCACTCACTCCTTTTTTGGATTCACTCTCCCCATTCACATGAGAGGCCGGCCATTTTGTTGGGGCTGCCCAATTTTTGGCTCTCTCATGCTTGCTAAAATCCCCAAGTTCCTCCGCAAAAGTTCATGTATCATTCTCCTCCACAAAAGGGCAACTTCCATAAACCCCATGAGACACATAGCTCACTACACTATTCTACAGCAAACCTTAGGCACGTCGACTCACCAACTTCATGCCCGAGTTGCCTCGGTATAGAGGTGGAAGCCCGTAAAAGAAGCCGGGGACGTGGTGCCCTTCCGGCGAGGAGGTGGAGACCGGACACTCCGCAGGAGATCGGGATGACGACGAGAAGACCGGAGGACACGGATCGCTCGGTATATCTCTCTACCCCCTCTCTTGTTAGCTAGGACTAGTTTAATGGCACGATCAGGGTTTATAGTGCGCGGTGGTGCCGGTTTATAAAGTTTAAAGTAAATCACCGCTTCCGCATTCCGGCGTCGGATCGACGGCCGGGGCGCCGCCGTGCACTTACAGTGGTATCAGAGCCTCGCCATTAACCTAGTCTAGCTTTGTCTAATGTGTTTACATTTCCGATCGAACAAAAATTCCAAAATCCGCGTTTTCATGCACATCAGTTTTCTGTCGTTTTTTTCCTGGCTCGAAATTTTTTTCAGTATGTTGCAGAATGATGTATAGTGAATTCTAAGCAGTCTGAGAAAAATTGGTCGCGTGACGTCACCATATCACCGCGGAACCGCGGCCAAACCCACGTATTGGCCACGGTTCCGCCGCAGTATTGACTGTTCATTGGTCCAATTTTTCACAGAGGGCTTTTGGGCTGAAAATAGGTGTTTTGGAACATTTCTTTTGGGCTCAGATTTTCTGTGAGTGCTACAGTAGTGCTTGGGGCCCACTTGGGTAAATTTGATCGATCGAATATTTTAAACATATTAGTTCACAGTTTTTACATTATATCTGCGACCGTGAATGTCACTTGATCGGTAAATCATATCTAACTGCTATAGCCTGGTTAGACGGATTTGCGAACGTGACCTTCACGTTGATGTTCTGTGATTGTGCTGTGATGTTGCGGATCGGTCGTGGGGATATCCTGGTTGCAGTGGTAGTACAGTTTTGTTGTATTATGTACATTTGATATTGCGGGGCGAGCGTCCGACATGTGGACTGCCGTCACTGCCTGTTTGTATTATTATTTTGGGGCACGACCAGGTTGCGGTCGATGTACCCATTGTATGTATATTTTACTTTCTATACTAGGATTACCCCAAGGTGTGGTGCACGGATAGCCGGGTTCTAGAGGGCAACGAGCCCGCATCTCATGGCATTGAGACGAAGGAGGCTTCACTCTAGAATTGACGGGCTATTCGCCGCACTCGTAGGGGGTACAGGTTGACCCAGGAGGGGTGCCCAAGTTACCGGATTCCGTGAAGTGCTGGGTGGTCCATTCACGTTGCTGAAGGGGGCTGACTCGCTTCAGGTTTTGACGGGTAGCTTGCCGCGCCCGTAGGGGTCTAGGATTTCATTGCACAGGCTATCCACACGATCAGGGGAACGTCGGGTTTCAGTAGTGGCTCTGTGAAACCCGGGGATCCCAGATATCTGTATTGTTCTGTGATGCTGTACATTTCTGTGTTGTTGCCTTTTATCACGCCTTGAGCGAAATATTATATATTGATATATATACTAGTAGATGTTGTATATGTTTTGCATCCGCGCTAGTCCAGTCCCCGCTCTGTCGTTAGTTAGCTAACCTAACGGGTAATGACGGGACCCAGTGGCAAATGCGGATGGCATATACGTACGTCATTATTTTCGTTCTTTTTGGTGTGATCAATTGATGGGACTGCGTTGATTCGGATCAATGCAAGTTAAAAAAACCTAATCTGATGTTGTTGGAACATTTTTTCAAAAAGCTGTTATTGCAAGGACGTTCACTTTTGTTTTGCATCGTGGTATTCAGTTGGAATATCCTGCTCCTCAGTCGACGAGGTAAGGGCCGAGATCCCTTCACCAGGAGTGACCCCATGGAAAAAAGTTTGCGTCAGGGCAATAACTTCACTATAGGCGATTACTTTTGCTTTGCATCGTGGTATTCTGTTGGAATATCCTGCACCTCAATCTACAGGGAAAGAGCCGAGATCCCTTCACCGGGAGTGACCTCTTTAGCAAAGGTTTTCGTCACTATATTTTTAAAAGCTATCCGGTTCCTTCAACGATATCAAGTTCATTACGTTAAAGGTTTTCTCCAGAAACCATTCGTAGCCCTCCGTCGTTTCATATGGGTGGTCAATAGTATTCAAGCTATGTTTGTTGGCCAAAGTCATGGCATAGTGATTGGTAGCTATTGGGTATTCATATGCAGCATAGATAGATGCGTTGGTTTGGGCAGTCGTATAGCCTTGTTGGCCAAAGTCAAGGGCTTGTTGTAGGGTTCCTAGGCACACAAGTGAGGTCTCACAAGGCATCGAACATGCCCATTTCAAAAATTCTAGGTGCCGAGAGACCCGACTACGGATAGTTTGCTAGAAAATTAGGCGAAAAAGCTAACTAGTTAACATTTAACTATGAGAATACGGATATACAACCTTTGTAGATCCGGTGCTCCACCTCCATGGCTCCATAACGAAGTCCCCTCCGCTGTCCAAAAAGAATCCGGACTCCAGCGTCGGCTTCGTCGAAGAATAAGCGAGCTAGGTCGTCGATGTCCATGCCGAAGATGATCTACGTCGAGGCATCGCTAGATCAAGCTCCACCTTCACCTTGCCATGATAACTTGTGAAGGAAACACACTCTACTACTTGGCAAGAGGTAGAGGATGAGAAAATAGGAAGTGGGTAGACTTTAGAATTGGATTTCTCACTCATATGCATCAATCACCATTGATGGACCTTAGGTTTTCTTCTTGAGTTGAAGGAAGAAGAAGAAGAAAAATGATATGATAAGTTAATTAAAAATGAAATGAATAATCCAACCTTATCATAACAAGACCATGGTTAATTGTAGAGAGTTAACTCAAGTTAGATGAATAGTTAGGGTTTGTATCATGAAGCTTCCACTAAACAACAAAAAAAGCCACCATTCTTTTTCTCCTTTTTCCATTTATTTTCCAAAATGAATAAATAGATAAAGGAAAAGAGAAAAGGAAATAAAACCCTAATCATAAGTTTAACCATGGTTTAACTCTTTACACATAACCATGTAAACATGTATCATCAAACATGATACAAACAAGTGCACAAAAATATATCGCATATACAATGCGCACATCCGAGTGAAAAAATCCATCTTAAGTGAACCGATACTAGTTAATGCAAAGTAATATATCAAATATATAATTATGCATTAAATCATTAAATCAACACTTGATTTAATGATCCGGTCATATCGCATATAACCGACTAATATCCAATGTATCGGTTTATCGAATCAACCTTTGATTCGATAACTAGGGTATATCGCATATAACCTAATCGATACATTCATCGCGAGAATGGAATACGGTATCACATACATGCATTATTCTCGGTCCCGCACATATCTCATATGCGCTCCTATTTCGTTTCGCTTGAGCCAGGAAACCTCTGTGTAGGACTCTAAAGACTCGTCAATACGCCGGCAGCAGGTGATGATCATATCAAACACCCACAAGCCGCAAGCGGTCTGCTAAACGTAACGGCCAACCGGGTATTGAGCGATCTGAAGATCGACGAGCAAGCCCGCTCACACTCCAGTGAATCCGACCAGTAACACTACCGTACAGTCCGGTCTGTTCGTCTGATATGTCGCATATCTCGCCTAGGGGTGGTAAACGTCAGACCCCAATAGCTCGATAAGTCGTGTCGATATGAGGTCTATAACAATCGAGAAACTACTGGTAACACCTACCAGTAAATCTCAGCAACCCTGGCCAGGGATTTCCTGTTATAGCCAATCGAACACAGCGCAACATCAACTCCCTATACCGGGAGAGACGAATCCCCTCCTATCGCTCATTGCCTCCATGTGACTCGGGACTGTACCCAAAAACCACCGTTTTGCACGCCCTCTTGGACGTGGTAAGATGGAAATCAAAGCACAGTGGGAACCACACAAGACTCTATGACGATCTCGGGTGAACAGACTACTCTGTACCAGTGTCACCAGAGAACTGCCATCTGACGTGAGGTATAATACCATCTGGGAGTTCTCGGCGAGTCCGTCCAGTGTACCCAGTCTTTACTGAGCACCCGTATATCATCTCTGATGTCAAACACCAATGGATATGGGATCATCCATCGCCCATCTGTATGGGTCGAGAAGGTACACGCTAGTCTACTCTGGTATATCGATGCCCTGTCTCGATACACCCACGACTAGGGACTTTAAAGGATGTACTTATGGACTACCATGTCCCCACTAGTATGATCCGCATCATAGTCCAGGTAGTCAAGTACATATCCTAAGGGCTTTACCAACATGTAACAGAGAGACAATCAGCATACACGTTAAGGTAAAGAGTAACCAGATAGCATACTATCATGTCGAGCAAGAAAGTCCTCCCTATATATGTCCCAGCATCCACTACAATATACATTCGATGTACAGTAATGGCCTCTAGGGCATACATATAACTAACACTTGTGTGGGTGGGCTCAAATTAACCTGGAGAATGACGGGTAGAACTTGACATGTGACTTATGATTTGTCGGCCAAAGTCAAGGTCATAAGAGCATGGGGAAAAATTCTCATCGGGAGTTTCTAAAGAAACTGAAACTTGCCAGATATGCACATACCTTCTGGAGTGTGATGACATGAGCGGATTCCGTCACGTTATCATGCGATGATAGTTGGATCCCGATTCCCACTGATGAGTTGGTTTACTCCTCGGGTGACCCCGACTAATTTTTCTTTCAGGTTTGGAGGAGAATTTGAGGTTACAGTGGGAGGTTTCCAGATTAGATAAATTGGTAACCATTCTGATTTAGGTTAGAGTGCACGCTAAGTGTTTCTTTTCTCTCTCCATTTAGCAGCGACCATTGACCCAACCCTAGACTATGACTCAGTGACCAAGTTGACCGAACCTTCTTAAACACTGGCTTTTGGATTGTCAGAGTTGCAAACCTCATTGCCACTCCTACTTTTGCCCTTTTCTCCAGGACACCCCGTATTACTACGAACGTCCACTTCCATTGGACAAAACCATCGTATGGTTAGATACGAACTCGAAGGAATTTATTCGAGGATGGTTTCCGGTTCTGGAGAAAACGGATATGACTATTCAGTTGTCTTTTCCTTTTTACCTTCTCTCAGGTTGCGAGTACTCCTTGGCTTAGGAGATAGTACACCTATTACGCAAATTGGATAGTCTTCTTCCAAACCTTAGGCTGGTGCCGACCGGTAGGGAATGAAGAAAACCAATTAGCATAACGATGGTGTACAGAAGGTATTATGTAAAGACAAAGAAAGGGATTAGTAAGAGGGCAAAGTAAATTGCGACTGATATTCACGACCAAACCAAATATTTCATTACCACTCCCACTTCACCTTTGTATTTCTCCAGGACACTCCGTATCATTACGAAGATCCACAGATATTTGGATACTCCATCGTATGGTTATATACGAACTCGAAAGGAACTTATTCCAGTTCGGGGATGGATTCTAGTTCAGGAGAAATAGGAATAAGGTTTATTCGGTTGTCTTTTATCCTCACCTTCTCTCGTGTTGCGAGTGCCCCAAGGATTGGGACAGTACACCCATTACGCTAATTGGATAGTCTTCTTCCAAACCATAGGCTGGTGCCGAACGGTAGGGAAGGAAGAAAACCATTTGGCCTAAAGGGGTGTACAGAAGGTGATGACTAAAGACATATGAAGGGATTTGGAGAAGTGGCAGAGATTTATACGGTTACAGTTGTGAATCTGGAAGAGGCATTACTAGGAATACCAGGATACCCCCCCCGAAACATTTCAATGTTTCAGTTTCACTGTGTACTGTTAAAAGAAAACTGATTTCCCAATTAGACACTTGCTCTAGGGTATGTATTTACCAGGTATGATTCTCACATCTGTATGGTTTTACAGATGATGAGTGGGAGTAAGTTATTGTGAATTAGGTGATCATCCTCATTATATCGGAATTCGTTGTAATTGGTGATATTTGAGGAAATCACCTGGGTTGTTTGCCGGACGGCAAATATTTGGTTTTGAATATCCGTTATAATGCACCAATTTCAAATTGATATATCTGTATGTCTATTTTTATAGAGTTAGATGTACCTTTTTGAAATTATGTCGATGACATTTACCTATATCAGTGGATAGTTAGGTAAGGAGCATTAAGCAACGGTATAATTCTTCTTAACCATAAGTACAGTTTTCAACCTACGACACACAGGGATTGAGTTATTAGACTAAAGGGACTTATACAGAGTATTGTATATTGTCCAGTGTCCATTAGGACAGAGGGGATGGTCCTCGTACTATTTTCCGTTTACTTATGACTTCTCTTGTTCTTAGACAGGTGTTTTGTAGAAACACATGGTCTAAGTTTTGAGAAGTTATAGGTATAAGAGTAAAGTAGAGAACCAGATGTTGCAAGTATCGGGATTCTTCAAGGTGATCGAAGATGTAGATACTTGTGTAGGGTATTCAGATGATAGTAATGATTAAGAGCAATTGCTTCTCTTTCAGGTTACTCATAAATGGAAGCATTCCTAAGTTGAGTAACGTTGATCGGCCTCCTTCCATTTAGTTGACATGCACTGGAGACAACTGCATGATTTGAATCTGGTTCAATTAAATCAGTGCCTCTGAACCTATATTGGATATAGAAAAGTTCGTATCTTAACGATGTTAAGGTACGGGGATTTGTCCGGCTTATGCTTAAAACCAGACTCTGGATAACTCAAGGCACGCTTCTGTAATGGCTGTTTGTGGGTTGACCCAGGCTATGACGAGGGTTGACTTTCTACCATCTAGAAGATCAATAGTGATATTGTTCTAGACTCCCCACAGTTTTAATAAAAATGGATTTTTTTAGAAAACTGTAGTGGGAGTATGGTAGAACTGGAAGTGATTCCAGAACCACAAACGATTACTGAAGATTTGATAGGAACCTATAGATTCAATCTGGTTTGACATTCCATTGGCCACTCCGCAGATACGGTGGGTAACCTCAGGCACCCGAGAGGTACTCCGGTAGCCTCAAGGACGGTGACAGGGAGGTTCTTGTTTACCCAGTCTTACCATTGCTGTTGTTCCAGACTGTGAGACCCGGCAGGAGGATGATTATAGCGTCGTTCTAAACTAGCTTTAGAAGTGTATGTCTATATGACTCTGCCAGAGGGTTGTCGTGGTCAGTGGGAGCAGCGGAAGCATGGTGGATAAGAGGCTTATGTCTATTTATAGACTAAAGCAGATATAGCGGAGATAGATCATCAATTTCTGATGTGACAGTCATAGGTTGGACTTCATCAGAATAGGGGATGGATCTGTTGAGAAGGTAGTAAGGTGTGATGTCATGGTATTTGGATGACATGCACAGAGTAAGAAGTGATATTCCTATACTACGATCGGTTATACTTTGGTCGTCATACAGTGGTTTCTCCACATGGGACTTAGACATTATATCAGACATACTGGTTACTAGATCTATGGTTTTAGATCTAGATTTGGGTGGTTTCCCAATCAGGGTACTTAGACAGCATTCTGAAGGTGTTTTAGAATGGACGACTCCAGGCACGGTAGTGTACCTGCAGGTGATGGAGTCACCCTCTCTAAAGGTGTCTTACAGGCTAAAGTGGAGAGGGATGTGCATGATTGGCAGATCACTTGCTTAGGCAATTGAGTCAATCATGAGATGTCAAATACCACACCAGATGTTGTTTTTGCAGTAGATGCAAGAAGTTGATATTAATCCAATCCTGGAGAAATAATCGGAAGCAGTTTTAGAACATAAGTGCATGTTCTAGGGATATGATAACGACAGCCTCATTCGGGAGACAGTTATCATTCCAGGCTTCCAAGGTGACCTGGACGACAAGGAGGTTGTCAGAGATATAGTTTTCCTTTTGACGAGGGGCAGTATTTTGGACAGATGGTCCAAGGCAATACTGAGGAAGGCATGGCGCAGGATACTGATTAAGTTCAGTTGACGATACAGTCTAAGAAGTTTGGATTTGGAGTTCATTTATGAGCTAGGTCCCATCAGATATCCAGACACATTCTAAGACAGGTATTGCTCATTTCGGGAGATGGGTTTCTCCGCGAACTTGAGATATAGAGAGACATAGAAAGAAACATCAAAGCGGATCCACACACTAAGGCTATTCCTCGAACGCAATAGTTTCGCAAACGAGTTTTATGAGACTGACTAGTAGAGAAGTTGGGTGTTCGGTATCACACGGGCTGTGAGTATGCGACATCGCAATAATTAGCCTTGATTTCAAGTGGGAGATTGTTGGAGATAGTGCACTCAGAGTCAATTATTGGATCATAGGCACGTGATTGCAATGATTGAGGGAGGACTTATCCCGGTAGGACAGTCTTACTCAAGATGATAGTATGCTATCTGGTTTATCTTTATCATCGTGTGCTGCTTTTGGTGACCTGACAGGTCGCTATTACACGTTGATAGAGCCCCTAAGATTCTTGCTTGACTGCCAGCAGTATGAGGGCGATCATATACGTGAGAGCTGGTAGTCTATAAGCACATCCTTAAAAGGTTCATAGACATGGGAGTTTCGAGACAGGGCATCGATACTCCAGAGTAGACTAGTGTATACAGTCGAGACCCGGACGAGGGGCGGTGGCCGGTCTCACAAGCCACTGGTGTCAGTTGGTTCACCTAAGATGTATAAATGTGCTCATTGGGTTATGAGTACATCGGACAGGACTCACCGGGAACATGCTAGTTGGTCTTATACCTGACGTCAGATGGCAGTTCCCTGGTGACATGTGTACAGGTTAGTTCATCGACCTGAGGATCGTCATTTGTCTTGTGTGAGTTCCCACTGTACTTTGATTATTGTAAGTCCACGTTGCCCACCCCGGTGCTTGCGGGGAGGCGGAAAACGGAATAAAAATCGGATTTTTACTACTCTAGGAAACATGGACTAGACAAAGTCGGGATCTTTACTAAACAAAACTAACTAAAAGCTAACTAGAAATTAGCTACAAGGAAGAATGGTTATACCTAGGGCTTTATGTCCTTCTCTCCTTGCTCCTTGGAGTGTAAGAAAGAGATCGCCTTGTCGCCTTCTCGAGTCGAAGAAGGATCCACCCGAAAGCCTCAACCTTTGGCTTCAACTTCAAGCTAGAAGTAACTAAGGTGCTAGAAGTGCTAATCCTAGAACCCTAGATGAGAGTAGAGATTACTATGGAGTGGTTTTTCTCAAGCTCAAGTGTTTCTCAACACATGAGAGGGGATAGCTTGAGGAAGAGGAAGAGAGAGAAAGTATATGATAGAATGAGAGAATAATAAGCCATTCTCACATATATGTGTGAATTATAAAAAATAGATAATTAGCTAGATAATTGTCATGGTTAATCAAGACTTGACCATTATCATTTCACATTAAATGAAAATTGCAAGGATCAAAGAGCATCTTTTATATGGAATGATGATGGTCAACGTGTCAACTAAGGTCAACAAGTCAAGTATGGTCAAAATGTCAACAACCCTAACCGTGCACAATTATATATAGCTAATATCAATTAATTATAATACACACATAAGCATTAGGGTTAATAAAATGACAATGGTCATTAACCCTAATCAAAGTCCTCTTCCTCTGTCTCAATCAACTGTGCATACGCACCCGCATTCGTGATCCGAGGAACACGAATACAAAGAGATAAAACCAATCCCAAATCATATACTAGGATCTGGCTTAAACCAAAGCCCGCTAGTATAAGCTGTCCGGACAGCAAACGTGCACAAGTGCGCGGATGTGAACGAACCCTTTCGCAAAACCATGCGACCTCTACTCATTTTGCCTAAAGGAAAATAGCTCTCTGTGTAGGACTCTAAAGACTCGACACTACGCTGGCAGTGGGTTTAACCACAGACCGCAAACGGCACTAGCTGTACGTAACGTTCCCCAGGTAGATGCCGATAAGAAGACTGACGAGGTGAACCCCATCTGAACTCCTACTGAGCCTGAATGTGACAGTCTCCGTACAGTCCGGTCTGTTCGTCTGATATATCGCATGGTGGGCCTAGGGGGGCGGTGAACATCAGTCCTCTAATAGCGATACAAGTCGTGTCGGAGTGTAGCCCAGAACACCCTGAGATAACACTGGAAACCTACCAGTATATCTCGCTTGCCCTGGCCAGGGACTACTTGTGTAATGGCTCTCCTAGACACAGCGCGATGTCAACCCCCAATACCGGGAGAGACGAATCCTGTCTAACCGTCACAGCCTCCAAGTGCTTCGGGACTGCACCCAAAAACTACCTGTTTGCACGACTCCTTTGAGCCATGGTAGGGTAGTAATCAAAGTGCAGTGGGAACACACTCGAGGTGAAGTGACAGTGTCAAGTCAGCGGACTAAGCTGTACTCATGTCACCTGGGAACTGATAACTGACGATAGGTATAATACCAACCAACAGTTCCCGACGAGTCATGTCCAGTGTACTCGTAACCTAACGAGCACCCTTATACTATCCCAAGTACGACGTACTGACGGCTGTGGGACAGACCGTCTCCCACGCTGGGATGAGAAGCGCATACGCTAGTCTACTCCGGAGTATCGATGCCCTGTCACGATAGTCCAACGATTAGGGACCTGTATAAGGATGTGCATATGGATTACCCAGCCCCCACGAGTGTGAGCGCCATCACAACGCTGGTAATCAAGCAAAGATCCTAAGGGCTCTACTAATATGTATATAAGCGATATGCTAAAAGAAACACATGCACATATTGAAGTAGAGACAAACCAAGTAGCATACTACCATTTCGAGCAAGATTGTATATACAACTGTGAATATCCCAAGCTTCCATCAAGTAATATACAAACTAGTATGATACAGTAATGGCCTCAAGGGCATATACACTAACAATCTCCCACTTGCACTAAGGCCATGTACTAGCGTATCGAAGACCTATCATCTCGATCAGCCGCTCGAACTGAGTCTGGGGCAAGGCCTTGGTGAATGGATCTGCAGTGTTATCTTCTGAAGCAACCCTCCGAAACTCGATCTCCTAGCGATCCATGATCTCCCTGATCAGGTGATACCGCCTCAAGATGTGTCTGGATTTCTGATGGGACCTGGGTTCCTTCGCTAAAGCTATAGCCCCGTTGTTGTCGCAATACAAAGGTATGGGATCAACAATGGACGGAACCACCTGAAGTTCTTTCAAGAACTTCCTCATCCAGACGGCTTCTTTTGCGGAATCAGATGCAGCGATGTATTCCGCTTCCATAGTCGAGTCAACAACGGTTTCCTGTTTGGAGCTCTTCCAACACACCGCCCCTCTATTGAGGGTAAAGACAAAACCCGACATAGACTTGGAATCATCCTTGTCACTCTGGAAGCTGGAGTCAGCAAAGGCCTCAATCTGGATGACTTTTCCGCCATACACCAGGAACATCTCCTTAGTCCGTCTTAGGTACTTGAGAATGTTCTTTACTGCTATCCAATGTTTCTCCCCAAGGTTTCACTGATACCTGCTTACCACACTCAGTGCATAAGCCACATCTGGTCTCGTACACAACATCGCATACATTATAGAGCCTACCGCAGAAGCGTAGGGTATAATAGACATGCGATCCCTCTCCAAATCAGTCTTGGGAGACATCTCTTTGGAGAGGGTGGTCCCATGACAAGCCGGTATATTACCGCGCTTGGAATCTTCCATACCGAATCTTTTCAGTATGGTGTCGATTTACCTGGACTGTGATAGTCCTAAAATCCTCTTGGATCTGTCACGGTAGATCCGGATCCCCAGAATGTATGAGGCATCACCCAGGTCTTTCATGGAGAACCTGTGTGACAAGAACCCCTTGACAGATTGTAGCATAGGAATGTCATTTCCTATTAAGAGAATGTCATCCACGTATAAAACGAGGAATACTACAGTTCTCGCTACAAATCTACAGTAGATGCATGGTTCATCTGGATTTTTGATAAAGCCAAATTCCTTGACCGTCTCATCAAAACAGATGTTCCAACTCCGCGATGCCTGCTTTAGTCCATAAATGGACTTAAGTAACTTGCACACCTTTCCGCTGCTCCCACTCTGAATGAAACCCTCTGGCTGGTCCATATAGACACACTCCTCTAAATGTCCATTTAGAAAAGCTGTCTTTACGTCCATCTGCCAAATCTCATAATCGTGGAAGGCAGCAATGGCAAGAAGGATCCGAATGGATTTCAGCATAGCTACTGGAGAAAAGGTTTCGTCATAGTCCAAACCAGGTCGCTGACGAAAACCCTTTGCAACCAGTCTAGCTTTATAGGTCTCAACCTGTCCATCTACACCAATCTTCCTTTTGAAGATCCACTTGCATCCTACGGGTTTTACCCCATCTGGAGCAATGTCCAACGTCCATACTTTGTTGGTGTACATGGACTCCATTTCGGCCCACATTGCATCCAGCCATTTTACCGAGTCGACGCTCTGAATGTCTTGCTGGAATCTAGTACGCTCATCACAATCTATGATGCAATCCTCTCTATCCCCGTCAATGAGAAAACCGTAGTATCTCTCGGGCGGATGAGACTACCTACTACTCCTGCGGAGTGGCGTGGGAATGTCCTGATCTTTCGAACCCTCTGGTTCTACTAAGCTTTCAGTAATAGCTCGTGGTTCTGGAATTTCTTCCAGTTCTATTGCGCTCCCACTTATTTCTTTTTCTATGAACTGGTGTTCTAGAAAGTGGGCATGGCGAGAAACAAAAACCTTTTGTTCCTCTTCGCAATAGAAGAAATATCCCTTGGAGTTCTTTGGATATCCCACAAACTTGCACTGTACTGAGCGTGCCTCGAGCTTGTCCGCATGCTGCTTTTTTACAAAAACTGGACATCCCCATATCTTAATGTGATTAAGATAGGGTCTCTTCCCACACCACATCTGATATGGTGTAGTAGGCACAGTCTTAGTTGGAACTCGGTTCAAAAGGTATGCAGCTGATTCTAGTGCATATCCCAGAACGATCGCGGCAACTCAGCGTTACTCATCATGGACCGTACCATATCCAATAGGGTTCGGTTCCGTCTCTCCGATACACCGTTAGGTTGCGGAGTGTATGGAGGAGTAAGCTGAGAGAGAATTCCATTCTCTTTTAAGTAACCCAGGAACTCGGCACTCAAGTATTCACCACCTCGATCAGATCTCAGTGCCTTGATACTTTTGCCTGTTTGTTTTTCTACTTCATTCTTATATTCCTGGAATTTTTCAAATGCCTCGGATTTATGTTTCATTAAGAAGACATAACCGTACCTTGAAAAGTCATCTGTAAAAGTAATGAAGTAAGAATAACCGCTTCGTGCATGCGTAGACATTGGACCGCACACGTCGCTGTGTACGAGTTCCAAGAGCTCGCTCGCTCTTACTCCGTGTCCAGTGAACGGAGTCTTTGTCATCTTTCCTTTGAGACAGGATTGACAAGTTGCATACGATTGATATTCGAACGGATCCAAATATCCTTCTGTATGTAACTTAGTCAACCTTCTCTCATTGATGTGACCCAGTCTACAATGCCATAAGAAAGTTTTATTGATTTCTGGAGACATTCTTTTGTGTGTATTCTGGACATTGAAAATCTGTGGTTGGTTTAATACGTATATACCATTGTTCAATGTACCTGACCCAATCAAAACTTGATTAAGGTGAATGTTCACTACATTACTTACAAATGCAAATTCATAACCTTCTTTAGAGAATAAAGATACAGAAATGATATTACAGGTTGCATTTGGTACATAATAACAACTACGCAAAACCAAAAAGTGTCCATCCGAAAATCCCAGGTGATAGTCCCCCACGGCCTCAGCATCCATGCTAGCATCGTTTGCAACTCTGAGGGTCATGTCACCTGCCTTCAAAACTCTACGCTTTCTCAACGCCTGCAAAGAATTACAGATATGAGATCCTGATCAGGTATCCAATACCCAAGAAGTAGAGTTTATTGATAAACAGTTTTCAATAATATACACACCTGAAGCTGAAGCCGCAACTCGCTTCAGATCCTGGGTTCTGGCCTTCCAAGCCTTGCAATCCTGTTTCCAGTGACCACTTTTGTGATAGTAGAAGCATTCTTCCTTCCCCACCAGCTTTCCCGCTACCTTTGTTGCCTTTCCTTTTCCCTTCGTATCCACTTTACTGACACCGCCCCTTGGTTTGGCGGGGGCTTTCTTCTTCTTACCCTTGGCTTTCGCCCTGGACCTAGAAGAGGAAGATCCTCCTACAAACAAAGTGGATGTCTCCCTACCTTTCTGTAGGGTGCCCTCAGCACTCCTCAACATGTTCAGAAGTTCGGAAAGTTCAACCTCCTTTCCTTGCATGTTGAAGTTAAGGATAAACTGGGCGTAAGTGGAAGGAAGGGACTGGAGAATCAAATCAGTGTAGAGTTCATTCTCCAACGTGGTCCCAAGGTCCGCGAGCTCCTCTATGTAGCCAATCATCTTAAGCACGTGTTCCGCTACCGATGATCCGACGGCCAATCTTGCCGAAAATAGCTTCTTCGACACTTCGTATCTTGCGATACGAGACTGTTCTCCATACAGTTCTTTTGTATGGAGAAATATGGACTCTAGGTCCATATTCTCATGCCTCCTCTGATGTTCGTTGTCCATCGAGGCAATCACGAGGCATTTGTCCTTCGCGCAATCGATTTCCCATGTCTTACGGATTTCTTTATCCGCGACGTTGGAGGTGGGACCTGGGACAGGGGGAGCTTTTGTGGTAAGGATATACCCCAACTTGTCGTAAGTGATTGCCATCTTGACATTCCTGAGCCAATCTTTGTAGTTTGGCTCTGTCAGTATGTTTTTATCTAGTAATAACATAAGTCCGGTCATGTTGAATGGTCGCTGCAATTAGGAGAGAGAAAAGAAACACTTTAGCATAATGCTCTTGCAAGTTTAGAGTGGTTTTTAGTTTGTCTAAACTGGATGGCTCCCACTGTCTCTCGAATCCCTTCTCAAACAGTAAAGAAAGGATTAGTCGGGATCAATCTCACCGTACAATACTTGCTTAACCGTTCAGCCAGGCCAGTGTCGGTACTTCGAGGGAGGTTTTCCAACGCTTTCGCGAAGTTCCTTAATTAAGTAACCTCTTTTCCCTGTGGGCGTAGCCCCGCTAACACCTTTCTAGACACCTACTAGGTTTATAGCATTGATCGTTAAGTGAGAGTTTTCCCGAGGAATAGCATATACTCACAGTAGGATCGGGATCCAAATATCATCGCGTGATAAAACCGAAGGAATCCTACAAGAATTATCACACTCCAAATGGTATGCAGCGCTAGCAAGTTTCAGTACTTATGAAACTCCCGATGTGGATTTTTGCCCCTTGCTCTTATAACCTTGACTTTGGCCAAAATATCATAAGTCACATGTCAAGTTCTACCCGTCATTCTCCTGGTTAATTTGGACCCACCCGTACCTACCCTTGACTTTGGCCAAAATGGCAGCACGACTGTCCCAAACCAACGCATCTATCTATGCTGCACATGAATACCCAATAGCTACCAATCACTATGCCTTGACTTTGGCCAAAATACATAGCTTGAATACTTTTTGACCATTCATGTGGAATGACGGAGGGCTACGAATGGTTTTGGCGAAACCGTGAATGTAGTGAACTTGATATAATCGATGGAACGAGATAGCTTTTAAAAGGAGTGGTTCATGCTCCGCGTTTAAAAGTTTAGTTTTGAAAAGAACCGAGTGGTTTTCAAAGTGTTCCAATCGACTTTTACTTGGTTTATTTTCTTGCATTAGTTCTTTAAATACGTCCCATCATTTAATCCTACCATTGCAGAAAACAACCAAAATATGACGTACGCTTATGCCATTCGCATTCGCCACGGGGCCCGTCATTACCCGTTAGGTTACTTAACTAACGACAGAGCGGGGGCTGGGCTAGCGCGGCTGTAAAACATAAGCAACGCCTAGATAGTTATAGTATATAGATATATAGCAATGATAGACATTACAGATCACAGATGAATACATTGGATATACCAGGAATCCGCAATCCGTTCGAGCCTGCAACGAAAAGCGGATTACACGGTCGCGGTGAATAGCCAATACCCCACCCAAGACCCCTACGGGTGCGGCAAACTACCCGCCAAGTACCCGAAGTGAAGCAACCTCCCTCAACACCGTGAGTAGGGCACTCGGCACTTCGAGATACCCTGTAGTTTGTGCACCCCCTCCATGGGTCTATCCTAGGAGCAAAAACAGTAAAAAGAATTATACAATGACGGCTACAACCCCGACCCGGTTGTGCGGCCAAACAAATAATAATACATCAATTTATATATTACATGAATGAAAGAAAAAGAAACACTCATCTTACATCCACCCCGGCTATTCACCCGCGACAATCCAACGCATTCATATACACATACCATCAACAAACACAGATCACAAATATGTATAACCCCTACTAATCGACATATAGCGATTAGCCGACGTTCAATACATATAAACATCACAGATATAACCCATTAGTCAAAGTGTAGTGAAGTTCGATAAAAAAATACGGATTTATAGGACCCTAATACAAATTTCTTTTCTGGAAAATCTGGGCACAAATAAACCATCTTAAAAATCCCAAAACCAAGTCAGAAGAACACGGCACCAAACCCGGTCCAGAACAGACTCAAAACGGCCGCGGTTCCGCAGCAATAGGCATGCTTTTGCCGCGGAACCGCCGCGCTTTGAACTGTTCACTTGACCGTATTTGGTGTGCTTCTTCACAAAACCCTGAGCCTATTTTTGAAGTATGATTTTTTTTATTTTTAGAGCAGAAAAAATTTCAACAGAAAGTTAGGGTTTTGAAGTTTTGGTTTTGCGATATTTTCGATCAAACTTCCATACACTTTACTACCTAGCTAGTTTATGTTTAGTTAGGCTCTGATACCACTGTAAGTCCACGTTGCCCACCCCGGTGCTTGCGGGGAGGCGGAAAACGGAATAAAAATCGGATTTTTACTACTCTAGGCAACATGGACTAGACAAAGTCGGGATCTTTACTAAACAAAACTAACTAAAAGCTAACTAGAAATTAGCTACAAGGAAGAAAGGTTATACCTAGGGCTTTATGTCCTTCTCTCCTTGCTTCTTGGAGTGTAAGAAAGAGATCGCCTTGTCGCCTTCTCGAGTCGAAGAAGGATCCACCCGAAAGCCTCAACTTTTGGCTTCAACTTCAAGCTAGAAGTAACTAAGGTGCTAGAAGTGCTAATCCTAGAACCCTAGATGAGAGTAGAGATTACTATGGAGTGGTTTTTCTCAAGCTCAAGTGCTTCTCAACACATGAGAGGGGAGAGCTTGAGGAAGAGGAAGAGAGAGAAAGTATATGATAGAATGAGAGAATAATAAGCCATTATCACATATATGTGTAAATTATAAAAAATAGATAATTAGCTAGATAATTGTCATGGTTAATAAAGACTTGACCATTATCATTTCACATTAAATGAAAATTGTAAGGATCAAAGACCATCTTTTATATGGAATGATGATGGTCAACATGTCAACTAAGGTCAACAAGTCAAGTATGGTCAAAATATCAACAACCCTAACCATGCACAATTATATATAACTAATATCAATTAATTATAATACACACATAAGCATTAGGGTTAATAAAATGACAATGGTCATTAACCCTAATCAAAGTCCTCTTCCTCTGTCTCAATCAACTGTGCATACGCACCCGCATTCGTGATCCGAGAACACGAATACAAAGAGATAAAACCAATCCCAAATCATATACTAGGATCTGGCTTAAACCAAAGCCCGCTAGCATAAGCTGTCCGGACAGCAAACGTGCACAAGTGCGCGGATGTGAACGAACCCTGTCGCAAAACCATGCGACCTCTACTCATTTTGCCTAAAGGCGAATAGCTCTCTGTGTGGGACTCTAAAGACTCGACACTACGCTGGCAGTGAGTTTAACCACAGACCGGAAGCGGCACTAGCTGTACGTAACGGTCCTCTGGTAGATGCCGATAAGAAGACTGACGAGGTGAACCCCATCTGAACTCCTACTGAGCCTGAATGTGACAGTCTCCGTAAAGTCCGGTCTGTTCGTCTGATACATCGCATGGCGGGCCTAGGGGGCGGTGAACGTCAGTCCCCTAATAGCGGTACAAGTCGTGTCGGAGTGTAGCCCAGAACACCCTGAGATAACACTGGAAACCTACTAGTATATCTCGCTTGCCCTGGCCAGGGACTACTTGTGTAATGGCTCTCCTGGACACAGCGCGATGTCAACCCCCAATACCGGGAGAGACGAATCCTGTCTAACCGTCACTACCTCCAAGTACTTCGGGACTGCACCCAAAAACTACCTGTTTGCATGACTCCTTTGAGCCGTGGTAGGGTAGTAATCAAAGTGCAGTGGGAACACACTCGAGGTGAAGTGACAGTGTCAAGTCAGCGGACTAAGCTGTACTCATGTCACCTGGGAACTGATAACTGACGATAGGTATAATACCAACCAACAGTTCCCGATGAGTCCTGTCCAGTATACTCGTAACCTAACGAGCACCCGCATACTATCTCAAGTACGACGTACTGACGGCTATGGGACAGACCGTCTCCCACACTGGGATGAGAAGCGCATACGCTAGTCTACTCCGGAGTATCGATGCCCTGTCTCGATAGTCCAACGACTAGGGACCTGTATAAGGATGTGCTTATGGATTACCTAGCCCCCACGAGTGTGAGCGCCATCACAACGCTGGTAATCAAGCAAAGATCCTAAGGGCTCTACTAATATGTATATAAGCGATATGCTAAAAGAAACACATGCACATATTGAAGTAGAGACAAACCAAGTAGCATACTACCATTTCGAGCAAGATTGTATATACAACTGTGAATATCCCAAGCTTCCATCAAGTAATATACAAACTAGTATGATACAGTAATGGCCTTTAAGGCATATACACTAACAATTACTACCCTACCACGCTCAAAGGAGACGTGCAAACAAGTTTTAGTTGGGTACAGTCCCGAGCCACATGGAGGCAGTGAGCGGATCTTCGGGGGTTCGTCTCTCCCGGTATTGGGGGTGAGGTCGCGCTGTCTAGGAGAGCCCTTACACGAAGTCCTTGGCCAAGGCAGGAGATTTACTGGTAGGTATTCCAGTAGTATCTCAGGGTGTTCTGGGCTACACTCCGACACGACTTGTACCGCTTTTGGGGGTCTGACTTTTACCAACCCCCTAGGCACGCCATGCGATGCTCATAGACGAACGGACCAGACTTTACGGATATTGTCACTGTCAGGCTCAGTAGGGTGTCAGGATGAGTTCGCTCATCGACGTCCCTTTTGGTCAATACCTGGTAGCCCGTTAC
This sequence comes from Agapanthus africanus, assembly GCA_030015575.1. Lineage (NCBI taxonomy): Eukaryota > Viridiplantae > Streptophyta > Magnoliopsida > Asparagales > Amaryllidaceae > Agapanthus > Agapanthus africanus. Next base: position 410,540,456 of record JASDDO010000001.1, read on the forward strand.
GTATAGGCTAATACCTCTGACGTGCTAGTGGTTAAATCCGCAACCAAGGTGTTGACGAGTCTTTAGAGTCCCCCACAGACCAGTTTCTCAAGTTTCGGGCGAAACGCTGTAGAGGCCGTATGGAGATATGGCAGGGTTCGATCAGATACGTGCGGTATTGCACGGATCAGGATCGGACGGTTAATACTAGCGGGCTTTAGTTTAAGCCGGATCCTAGTATAGTACAGTGTAGATTTTTTCTCATTGCATTTGTATTTCGGTCGGAATACAAATGCGGGTGTATGTACACAGTAGCGGGGTTTTCCTGTAATTTATTACGGGATCAGTTTTGTGGAGTTGCCAGTTTGTTTTCCGTTTCGGCCAATTTTCTTTGTATCTTTCATTGGCCGAAGATTGGTGGAGGAGGGCTTATTTGCATTTGTGCAAATAAGCATTTGTGGAGGGTGTTATTTGCATCTTGTTCTTTCATGATGGTCTCATGATGGAGGACCATCCCTTGACTTTCCATGGTTCATGATTGCTTGACTTTGTGAGCAATCATGGTTGTTGAAGATGGTTGGTTTGGAGTGAGGTTTGTTTTTATGATCATTACTTTTCATGATCACCATTCTCTCTCTCTCTCTCTTGTGATTGCTCCACCCTCCCTTGAGATAATCACTCACTCCTTTTTTGGTTTCACTCTCCCCATTCACATGAGAGGCCGGCCATTTTGTTGGGGATGCCCAATTTTTGGTGTGGGATTTTTGGCTCTCTCATGCTTGCTAAAATCCCCAAGTTCCTCCGCAAAAGTTCATGTATCATTCACCTCCACAAAAGGGCAACTTCCATAAACCCTACGAGACACATAGCTCACTACACTATTCTACAGCAAACCTTGGGCACGTCGACTCGCCAACTTCGTGCCCGAGTTGCCTCGGTATAGAGGTGGGAGCCCGTAAAAGAAGCCGGCGACGTGGTGCCCTTCCGGCGAGGAGGTGGAGACCGGACACTCCGCGGGAGATCGGGACGACAACGAGAAGACTGGAGGACACGGATCGTTCGGTATATCTCTCTACCCCCTCTCTTGTTAGCTAGGACTAGTTTGATGGCACGATCCGGGTTTATAGTGCGCGGTGGTGCCGGTTTATAAAGTTTAAAGTAAATCACCGCTTCCGCATTCCGGCGTCGGATCGACGGCCGGGACGCCGCCGTGCACTTACATATACATATACATATATATATATATATATATATATATATATATTGCAGCTAGTGCAAAATCAATATCTGATATGGTACTTGACATCTCATGATTGACTCAATTGCCTAAGAAAGAGATATACCAAACATGTAAATCCCTACCCTCGTCAGTTTAGAAGACATCTCTTTAGAGAGGGTGACTCCTTCACCTGCAGGTATACCACCACGCCAGGAGTCGTCCATTATAAAACACTTTAGAATAGTGTCAATTACCCTAAATAGGACACTTCCCAAATCTAGATCTAATGTACAGAAACCCTGATATTTTATCCAGATCCTATGTGGAGAAATACCTTGTGACAACCACAGTATAACCGATCGTAGTATAGGAAGATCACTTCCTATCAAGATCATGTCATCCAAATACCAGGACATCACTCCCTACTATCTTCTTACTAGGTGTAACATTTCAGAAAAATAAAATATTATTTTTGGTAATTTTTATAATTAAATAATTAATACTATGAATATTTTAATATTGCGGCATAATTAAATAACGATAAATTGGGAAAATTTTGGAAAATTATAGAAATTACTGAAATGAGGGTGCTTTATGTGAATTATGCAAATTACAATTTTTATAATTAATTATACTCTATTTTTAATGCTAATCGCGATTAAATATCATTAATCGCGCATTGATTTGTATACATAACATGCACCATGTCACATTTTAACACTTGTTACATTTTTATCATGGCCTTTTCTCATTTTTCATGCATCGTTTATGTTTAAATGAGAAAGAAAAGTAAAGAAAACAAAAGTAAAATGATAAAATATAGAGTATGGGCAAGAGAGAGAGGTGGGGGGTCAACCATGGACCATATCACATCGTTCCCTTCATCATCTTCCTCATTCTCTCTTCTCTCTTCATCTCCATGGCAGCATACATCATCCCCCTCCTCTACCTCTTCATTACAACACAAAAAACAACTCAAAACTTCATCTCCATTTCACAAAAAACAAGCACAAGCTTCCTATAAGCACTTTAGACCAAGAAATGATAGATTTTGAGCACTTGGGGCAACTCAAGAATTTTCTTGAGTTGCCAAATGAGGTATTTCCTGCACCCCTAGCATTGTATTACTTTCACTTTAGTATCTTTACAAGTTTGGAAGTGTTTTAATGCGGTTTAGTGAACTTAGAAAATTCTAGAAGAGGTTTTGATGGATTCTTGAGTTGTGATTGTGCTAATGAGCCTTATTGGTGACCCTAAACCCCCTTAAAGTGTAAAACCTGGACCAAACTTGTAACATAACCCAAATTACAAGTTCCATATCGATATGTCAGTTTTGTGGGAAATTGATGGCCTACAGGGAATCTGGAGTGAACCGAGAGTTTTCCAAGAAAAGAAAACAATACCATTGACCTATATTGGACACTAGGAGGCCACCCTACCAAGACTAACCCATTCTGACCCATAGGAATCAAGCAGGCCGGATTTATAGGGCTTGGGCCCAGCCGCATTGATGAATTTGGTGTCCAGGTTCCTTCTGTAGGTCATATACACCCTATACATCACCCCAGTACTGTTTGTGCACCTAGTTTTGACCTGAACTAAAATCTGGTAACACTTTTATTGGTTGCTGCCTTGTATTTCGTGATGTTTATGAATTTATTTTTTGATATTTGTGTTTGGTGTCGGTCACTTGACGTTTGTACGTCGATATCGGGTGATTTTGGGCTCTTTTGTGTGAGTATACCATAGGTTTTGACCTATGTGAGATTTGTGTGTCGTTTTGGTTTTTGATTGGACTTTAATGCGGCACGATATGTTATGATATGTAGGTACCCTGGCGAAGACTTCGAGACGACAAGAGAGCGCGTGGCGATATCGGCATCGGCAAGCGAAAATCAAAGTGAGTAGATATATATCTACGGGGGAAGTCAGATGGATAGCGTATAGCACCCCCGCAGTTTCGTAGTATAGAACGCGAATGTGTTATGATATATATGTGTGTGTGTGTGTGTGAGTGTGTGTGTGTGTTATTATCAGATGTGTATACATTACTAGAAATGCTTTAGTGGACTTTGGGTTAGTGTAAGTGTAATTGGTAGTTAATGGCAATGTTAGTCGCGAAACCCTAGAATAAGGTTTACACCCACACGCACACACATACACTTACATTGTTTTATTTGTGCGTATATGCGGATATTTATATATATATACACATAGGTATGGGACTATGTTTGTATGTATGTATGTATGTATGTATGTATGTATATATATATATATATACATATAACATTTCAAAGAAATAAAATATTATTTTTGGGAATTTTTATAATTAAAGCGGTATAATTAAATACCGATAAATGGGGAAAAATTTGGAAAATTATAGAAATTACTAAAAAGAGGGTGTTTTATTGGATTGAAGCAAATTACGAAATTTTTTGATTTATTATACACTATTTTAATGCTAATCGCGATTAAATATCGCTAATCGTGCTTTAACCCGGATTTGTGCACATTACATGCACTGTGTCGTATTTTACACTTGTGTTACATTTTATAACCATGGTTTCATTTGGGATTTATTGTGTTTGGTTTTATATGTGAAATGAAAAGAAAACAATGGAAAAGAAAAAACAAAAAAAAAAATGAGGCATGGGCAAGTGAGAGAAAGAGAGGTGAGGGGTCATCCATTGACCAAGACCATTTGTTTCATTCTCGTCTTCATCCTTCTCTTTCCTTCTCCCCTATGGCAGCACTCTCTCCACCCTCTTCTTCAAAACCCTCATAACATCACCAAAAACTACTCCAATGTCCATCCCCACTTCATTAAACACATGCACAAGCTCACAAGCAACACTTTGGACCAAGAAAGCAAGGATTTTGGATAATTGGGGCAACTGAAGAATTTTTTTGAGTTGCCAAATGAGTTAATCCCTTCACCATTTGTATTGTATTTCATTCACTTTAGTGTCCATGCATGTTTAGAAGTGATTTAGTGAAGTTTAATGAACTTCGAAAATTTAAGAAAAGGATTAGGGTTTGAATTGAATCCTGGGGTATAATTGAGACTTAATTGTCGGTACCCGGTTCTTGTTCACGGAGCAAAGTGCCACATAGAACAAAGTGCCATGCCAAGTGTCATGTTATGTGGGTGGGGACCATCTCTTGAATCCGTAGGGGCCACTCTTGAGTCCGTGGGACCCACTGTAGAACAATGGGGAATCTTCGGAATACTTTCCGAAAGAGGGCAGATCTGTACTATAAATGGAATGATACCACTCTTCAATACAGAGGCGTCTTTTATGTGAACCGGCACTACAGGAGCTTGAGAACTCCGTAGTTAAGCGTGCTCGAGCTAGGGAAGTCTGGGATGGGTGACCTCCTAGGAAGTGGCCCCTGGCCGGGTCCAGTTCACCCCGAAGGAAAAAACCGTGCGGCTTCGTCCAGAGCGGACAATACTCTCTGTATTGGGGGTGGGGTGTGACTGAATGGTATCAGAGATTGTCCATCAATAGTAGGTCTGTGGTTTGAGGATGAACCATTGTTCAAAGGTGGGGAGAATGTCGGGACCCGGTTCTTGTTCACGGAGCAAAGTGCCACACAGAACAAAGTGCCACGCCAGGTGTCATGTTAAGTGGGCGGGGGCCATCTCTTGAATCCGTGGGGGCCAGCTCTTGAGTCCGTGGGACCCACTGGAGAACAATGGGGAATCTTCGAAAGACTTTCCAAAAGTGGGCAGATCTGTACTATAAATGGAATGATACCACTCTTCAATACAGAGGCGCTAGGGAAGTTCTGGGATGGGTGACCTCCTGGGAAGTGGCCCCTGGCCGGGTCCGGTTCACCCCGAAGGAAAAAACCGTGCGGCTTTGTCCAGAGTGGACAATAATCTCTGTATTGGGGGTGGGGTGTGACTGAATGGTATCAGAGATGGTCCCTCAATAGTAGTTCTGTTGTTCGAGGATGAACCATTGTTCAAAGGTGGGGAGAATGTCGGGACCCGGTTCTTGTTCACGGAGCAAAGTGCCACACAGAACAAAGTGCCACGCCAGGTGTCATGTTAAGTGGGCGGGGGCCATCTCTTGAATCCGTGGGGGCAAGCTTTTGAGACCGTGGGACCCACTGTAGAACAATGAGGAATCTTCGAAAGACTTTCCGAAAGAGGGCAGATCTGTACTATAAATGGAATGATACCACTCTTCAATACCGAGGTACCTTTTATGTGAACCGGCACTACAGGAGCCTGAGAACTCCGTAGTTAAGCGTGCTCGAGCCAGGGAAGTGGCCCCTGGCCGGGTCTGGTTCATCCCGAAGGAAAAAACCGTGCGCCTTCGGCCAGAGCGTACAATACTATCTGTATTGGGGGTGCGGCGTGACATTAATATTGACCTTAAACCCCTGTGGTGATTGATTGGAGACCTAAACCAGAGACTAGAACCCCAATTAGAGAACTTAGAAATCCCCGACATCGTATTTTGTTAGAATTTTGTAGGGAAATTGGAATCTGCTAACACTCGGGGACCTGGAAAATTATTTAGCGAACACAGTGAGTCATGCAGGCACCCTAGGAGCTACCACTGAAACCTGAGACCCCCTGGACTTTTCCTGGCCACAATTTTACTCATTTTGGAATTTACCGTCTTGGTACTTTGGAATCGTCCCGTGCTTGGTACATGGCTTCATTTTAGGCAAATTGGAACTACCCCATATGCAAAATTTGCTAATTTCACCTGGAACAAAATCTGGATGTGTTTTACGAAGTTTCTGAATTCCTTTTGCGGCTTTTAATTATTTGGAATTTGGTATTTGATATTGTGTTTCCGTCGTGTGGCGTTTGAACGCCAACGACTAGTGTTATTGGTCGTGTTTTGCACGCGAAGTTATAGGTTTTGACCTATGGGCGAAACGTGTGCTATTTTGGTTTTCCGACTTGGTTTTAATACGCGTATGTGATTGTGTATTGGTTGTAGGTACCCCACATAGACATCGAGATGATGAGGATGAGCGTGGCGTCATCGACGCCAGCAAGCGAAGAGCAAGGTGAGTAGATATATAACTACAGGGGAAGTCGGGTGGATGGCGTATAGCACCCCCGCAGTTCGTAGTATAACTTATATATATATATATATATGGTTATATATGTGTGTTTTACGTTATATGGATGATTATCAAGATGTGATTTTATGTTCATGGCTTAGGTTAGGGTAATTAGAAGTTACTTAGTTTAGCTTCTTAGTCGTGAACCCTAGAGTAGTGATTTGCATACACGCACACACACACTTGCATACTTATTTGCCAGTGCGTATATGGGGATATATATATACACACACACACACACACACATGGGTATGGGACTATGTATATATATATATATATATATATATATATATACGTATACCTATACATGGATTATAAGGATAGTACTTGGGATTGGAGATGAGTCGATAAGATTGGGCTTGAGGCCATGAGATCGGTGATATGATGTGGTTCGTATTATGAGATACGACATGAGATTTTAGCGGGCCTTTGGGCGTGTGTTTTCATACACGCATATATATGCAGATGGTATCAGTTTGTACTAGACTTAGATCAGTACCCCGGTTCATGAGATATGATGATAAGGATACCGGATAAATGATGAGGTGAATGTGATATTTGACCCGTACCCAGATTGGGATGCCGTATGACGGATTTACGTACGAGCTATATATTGATGATAGATCCGCACTCTTGACTCGAGGATGTCATATTATGTTTATATTGTATCGTGTGTGATATTATGAAGGCGCGATCACCGACTATTATATTTATATGTATCGACTCAGATTTAGGTGGTTTTCCCTTACACTTTCGGTTAGATTGTTCGTTTAGCCTTGTAGTTTACTTGTAGATGTTAGACTAGACTCGGGTCATACCTATTTCAAAACTAACGAATCGTGAGTTTTTTAAAGACAGGCCAAGGGATTATACGGATATTTTTAAAAGACGCACCTTTTCTAAAACACCGTAGCCCTTATTTTCTAAACACCACGATTCGTGTTATTTCAAATGGCAAAACTGTATGACACATATATATATTGATGTAGATTCTTCATTGTTGTGTTTATTATTCACCTCCCGCATATCATTGCTGTTCGCATCGCAATTGCATGCTTATATTGTGTTTTCATATGCCATTATTGAGATCATGCTGTCAGGACACCAGCACCATTACCGATGATGCGTATGCTCCATATACACTTCCTTGCCGGCTCACACACATCATCATCGGTAATTGCCATGTCACGTACACTTTAGTGAATATTATTTCATAGACATAGCCTGCTAGCTGATAGTTGAAATATGTTATCGCTTTCATATGCTAGTTTAACTATTGCACTCATTGCATGATATTAGATGCATTCATATACTCATTGGTTATGCAGTATTTTGGGGTTTTATGCCGATATTCACTGTTTACTTACTCTTGATTTTGGATTTCAGATTTTCATGAGATTTCGGGATTTGGGGGAAAACCGCAAGAATATATATAAACTTTTCTCTCTCACTCTCTCTTAAAAATGCAAGTTGCGGTTTTCTCGTGATGTATGAGTCGTCCACCATGAGTTTTCATGATAGCTCTTGGATTTTGAGACCCGTTTCGAGGAGTAGTATGCACTGTCTCGGGTACATGGTGGACCCGGTATGGTACCCCGGGGCGAGAGTGATTTCATGGAGGATGATAAGCCTGGCAGGGGCAGACTGCCTACCGGTGATTGTTTGGCGCGACGGATATCCGGAGGATACCGTTCGTGGTCGTGTGATTTGATGATATGGGCCGATCCGGACTGACGGAGCCCAAGATATTGAGACACTGTGATATTGAGATATTGGGATTTATGTTTTGTGTCGATACTAGACACTGATTATGTTGATTCCATTGATGACACCTCGTGTAATATAAACATAAATCTCACTAAAACAAGAAAACAGTTTGTTGTTTATATGTATTCTGTTTTCATGCATTCATACCTCATACATATAATATATTGCTACCTGAGGCACTGACACGAGCACATGGGATTACACTTATGTATAGATGTTTACCCTTTCCATCTTTTCATGCTTCAGACTGTATCATTTGAGGTTTATATAGATTTGATTTTTTTGACCTAGGATGAGTCATACATACGATTTCTGCTTGGTGATATTTTCTACTCACGAGTTGGCAACTCACCCCCGTTGTGCCACAGTTTTCTTGCAGGTTTTGCCGTACAGGTTTCGTTACGGCTTTGCTGGCACACTGCTTCCATTCCGGGTGATTTGCTTTGGTAGGTGGCTTCACTTTTATCCTGACCACCATTGTATTTTATTTTATTCATTGTATCTAGTAAACTCCATCATCCAGACTTGTATTTATTTCAGACTAGAGACCAGTAGTATATTCTTTTGACCTTAGATTCGCGCGTTGTATTATTGTGGGTTTTCATGTTGTTTTTGAGTTTCCTTTCAGTTTTGATCCTCGCCCTTCGGCGTTGTATATTATATTGCTTGTGTGTTGTGACCGTCGATTGACGAAGAGCTAGCTCCCGCTTGGGGATGCCTTTTTAACATTTCGTATATTATTCATGTTGTACCCCGTTCGGGGCCTGTATTTACAAAGGAAACTCTGCCGAAATTTTCAGAAAAGAATTGATGTTTTAAAAACGCATAATTCGTCTTATGCTATTAAAACCACTCGTTTTAAAATAAGTTTCTTCTTACCTTAAATGGTTTTAGATTTCTGGGATTTTTTTGCTTACATGAATTAGATGGAGCCTTATAGACTTCATATGATTCAAGTGCCAGTCACGTGCCATTTCCGGGTCGTGACAAAGTTGGTATTAAAGCGCTATGTTAACCTTGGTTTGAGTTTTGGTTTGACTATGCGGAGCCTAGGGCGTTTGTATATATACGGAATCTAGGCTTGACCTTACGGAACTTAAACTTTGTCGAGGGGGTATTATACCCGAACTTTCGTCGCGTAGGTTGACCTTGGTTGATGAAATAGGTGACTTAAGGAGAGTGACGTACCGTGTGTATGTTCCGCGGCATACTTACGATACGTTACTCCGCTTAAGAAGCCTAAGGATGTACATTTCCTTGCACAGCATTATATTCATTCATGATCTATCCTCATCGATATTGGTTATGGTTTCTGCTGCCTAGATTACACGGGCAGAGAGAGCTACGGCTAGAGTTGCGGTCAGCACGAGCTCGTTATGAACGAGGACTGACCAGGGTGTGATTCCAGGGACTTACGATTGCATAGAGAGGCGTCGTTTTATTGTATTTTCGCGCTATGAGCTTGTGATGGATCGCTTTTATGAGATTACTCGGGCGTGCATATCAGCACCAGATGATTGAGCCACTGATAGAGGCCAGTCAGAATGTGATGACCATTGATGTATCGCTTATTCATGATGATTGTGGCACGGTTCAGCGTGCAGACGAAAGAGCCAGTAGTTGCTGCGAACGACGAGATATAGCCCCAGATGTTGGAGCTATTGCAGTACGAGTTGCACTCAGAGATATGATAGAAGGTCGCTAGTCACCCGAGGATGAATGACTAGGACATGTGGTTTGTTCGCTTACCCGATGCGAGGTCATCAGAGTGATTGATTCCATCTTGGGGAGACTTCACACAGATACGTTGGGAATCGATAGAGACGATCGAATGTCAGAAACCCATTTTTCCAAGTTTAAAGTATTAGAAGAAAACATGCAAGTAACTCTACGGACCCTCTAGAAGAATGAAACCCTAACTTGACATAATGACCATGTGAAAGCCTTTGAACCTTAGGGTTTGCGGCAGTTCCGTGGTGCCATTAATGAGGCCTGGGTTTGCCCTTCTACGGTTGGTCCATAGGTGCTGTGGCATGTACTCGATATTATTAAACTGTACCCAAGATGTTGATCTCTAGGGGGATTTTGAGGTTTTGACGAGTCGATCGTATGGTTCGACTTCATTCGGATATCATGTGATGGGATGCATTGCTTGGGAGACTCCAGATACGAGCATAGCCGTTGGAGCGCGGTCCATGCAGCCACGATGAGACGAGTCCGAAGCAGTCGACATTAGAGAAAAGTGGAGTAAGAGGTTCGTACGAGATCTTGATGAGAGGAGTTCTACTCCGCCGACATCAGAGATGTGACACGCATACAGAGACGTTATATATGGATATATCTTCCGGAAGGAGTCGTGATGGTATGCAGCCGTTCCAGAACAAGAAATAGATTTAGTAAAGGACGATGACTTCCGAGCAGTTCGGCAGAAACAAGATTTGGGAGAGACCTCGACAGGACCTTTCTGGAAATATTTACGAGAAGACTTAGACCCAGGAGCGGTCATTTTACGCACACCCAGCAGGCCAGAGTTCGGCACCGTCAACGAAACATGTTATGAGTGACCACGACAGTTGGCCAGATATTCTTAGAGGATGTGCTTGAGCGGGACTATTCCGCCATACTTGATTTCAGTATTTTGGGCGATCTATTCGCATGATTGAGTTTTGATGACTGAGTTCCATGATATTTGTTTTCGTGCACCATGGTTGCACCTACTGGGTATTCATATTTTGTGCACAGTTATTGCACTTGATATCGTTTTTGTGCTTATGGTATACACACGATTTGGTTTTGCACTCGGTATAGTTCACATATGCTTGAAGTGCATTGATATGTATTTTGTGCACTACAGTTGCATAGGACTTCGATTTGATGTTATTTGAGATATTGATTTTGATTCCATGCCTATGGCATGCATATGATTTGGCTTGTGTTTCCGGCATAGATTTCATGCGTTTTTAGTGTTTTGATCAGATTTTGAGCACGCTGATGCACATGGCTGTGAGATTTTATACCACGGTATACCTGATTTGGATTGAGAATTGTCGTATACCGTCGATTTTGGTTGTGATACACGATATTTGTTTTCTGCACCTTATGCACCTGATTTCGATCTTCGCGCATGTTGGGCGCATGATTTGAGATGCGATTTTGGTGCACACCAGATGCACTAAAACGGGATTTTCTTTGTGCATATCAGATGCACCTGATATTGCTGTCAGACACACCCGTTGCCCTTGACAGGTATTTCGTGCATACCCGTTGCACTTAGATCTTGTTTCTATGCACATGTATGGCACATTCATGGATGTTGATTTCCGTGCGCACCAGACGCACGTAGCATTTATATGCACATTTTGGGATTGATTTCTTATAGAGCAGTACGTTTTTACGATATTTACTATTTGTTTTCGTACTGAGAAGGACTAGTCAGAGGATAGTACCTGAATATATTTTGCATGCATTGATAGTTATCGAAGGGATTTCCAAAAAAGGGAGGTATAGTCTCAGTATTTACCTAAGTGTCTGATATGACACGAAACGTTTAAAATAAGGAAACCCTTCTAAATTGTTTTCAAAACGGCGGGACGTGCATATTAAACAAAAGATATATACTTATATAGTTATTTTCTTACAATAGATGTCCGCCACTGTGCAGTGTTATGCGCATCGCACAACAACATGAAAGGTTTGGCATGCATTTCCTTCAGATGTTTACATGTATAGATTTGATGTTTACATGTATAGTTTTGATCTATATCATATTGGTTTCGTTTTGGATTTGACATTTGTGTCTTCACCATGACTCCGATGATTGTGGGATGCTTGACGGAGTTTTGTTTTTGAGTTATCTTCTCATTGTTCATGCGCATGCATTGCGCTACGATGCGTTTTATGTATTGTTGATTTCGGAGCCCCGACGACTTGAACTTTTTACTGAAATGTTTTAGTATTTGAGGGGTTTAAATTTAAATTCGGGGACCGAATTTATTGAAGGGGGAAGAATGTAACATTTCAGAGAAATAAAATATTATTTTTGGGAATTTTTATAATTAAATAATGAATATATTGAATATTTTAATAAGGCGGTATAATTAAATACCGATAAATGGAGGAAAATTTGGAAAATTATAGAAATTACTAAAAAGAGGGTGCTTTATTGCATTGAACCAAATTATGAAATTTTAAGATTTATTATACACTATTTTAATGCTAATCGCGATTGAATATCGCTAATCATGCTTTAAGCCGGATTTATGCACATGACATGCACCGTGTCGTATTTTGCACTTGTGTTACGTTTTGTAACCATGGTTTCATTTGGGATTTATTGTGTTTGGTTTTATATGTTAAATGAAAAGAAAACAATGGAAAAGAAAAAACAATAAAAAAAATGAGGCATGGGCAAGTGAGAGAAAGAGAGGTGAAGGGTCTTCCATTGACCAAGACCATTTGTTTCATTCTCATCTTCATCCTTCTCTCTTCTTCTCCCCCATGGCAGCACTCTCTCCTCCCATTTCTTCAAAACCCTCATAACATCACCAAAAACTACTCCAAAGTCCATCCCCACTTTATTAAACATATGCACAAGCTCACAAGCAACACTTTGGACCAAGAAAGCAAGGATTTTGGACACTTGAGGCAACTCAAGAATTTTCTTGAGTTGCCAAATGAGGTAATCCTTTAACCATTTGTATTTTATTTCATTTACTTTAGTGTCCAAGAATGTTTAGATGTGATTTAGTGAAGTTTAGTGAACTTTGAAAATTCAAGAAAAGGATTAGGGTTTGAATTGAATCCTAGGGTATAATTGAGACTTAATATTGACCTTAAACCCCTATGGTGATTGATTGGAGAGCTAAAACAGAGACTAGAACCCCAATTAGCAAACTTAGAAATCCCCGACATCATATTTTACGAGAATTGTGTAGGGAAATTGAAATCTGCTAACACTCGGGGACCTGGAAAATTATTTAGCGAACACTGTGAGTCATGCAGGCACCCTAGGAGCTACCACTGAAACCTGAGACCCCCTGGACTTTTCCTGGCCACAATTTTACTCATTTTGGCTGTAATTTACTACCTTGGTACTTTGGAATCGTCCCGTGCTTGGTCCATGGCTTCATTTTAGGCAAATTAGAACTACCCCATATGCAGAATTTGCTAATTTCACCTGGAACAAAATCTGGATGTATTTTACGAAGTTTCTGAATTCGTTTTGCGGCTTTTAATGATTTGGAATTTGGTATTTGATATTGTGTTTCCGTCGTGTGGCGTTTGAACGCCAACGACTAGTGTTATTGGTCTTGTTTTGCACGCGAAGTTATAGGTTTTGACCTATGGGCGAAACGTGTGCCGTTTTGGTTTTCCGACTTGGTTTTAATACACGTATGCGATTGTGTATTGGTTATAGGTACCCCAAATAGACTTCGAGACGATGAGGATAAGCGTGGCGTCATCGACTCCAGCAAGCGAAGAGCAAGGTGAGTAGATATATATCTACGGGGGAAGTCGGGTGGATGGCGTATAGCACCCCCGCAGTTCGTAGTATAACTTATATATACATATATGGTTATATATGTCTTTTACGTTATGTGGATGATTATCAAGATGTGATTTTGTGTTCATGGCTTAGTTTAGGGTAATTAGAAGTAACTTAGTTTAGTTTCTTAGTCGCGAATCATAGAGTAGTGATTTGCATACACGCACACACACACTTGCATACTTATTTGCCTGTGCGTATATGGGGATATGTATATATATATATATACACACACACATAGGTATAGGACTATGTATGTATATATATATATATATATATATACGTATACCTATACATGGATTATGAGGATAGTACTTGGGATTGGAGATGAGTCGATGAGATTGGGCTCGAGGCCATGAGATCGGTGAGATGATGTGGTTCGTATTATGAGATACGACATGAGATTTTAGCGGGCCTTTGGGCGTGTGTTTTCATACACGCATATATATGCAGATGGTATCAGTTTGTACTAGACTTAGATCAGTACCCCGGTTCATGAGATATGATGATAAGGATACCAGATAAATGATGAGGTGAACGTGATATTTGACCCGTACCCAGATTGGGATGTCGTACGATGGATTTACGTACGAGCTATATATTGATGATAGATCCGCAATCTTGACCCGAGAATGTCATATTATGTTTATATTGTATCGTGCGTGATATTATGGAGGCGGGATCACCGACTATTATATTTATATGTATCGACTCAAATTTAGGTGGTTTTCCCTTACACTTTCGGTTAGATTGTTTGTTTAGCCTTGTAATTTACTTGTACATGTTAGACTAGACTCGTGTCATACCAATTTCAAAACTAACGAATCGTGAGTATTTTAAAGACAGGCCAAGGGATTATACGAATATTTTCAAAAGACACACCTTTTCTAAAACACCGTAGCCCTTATTTTCTAAACACCACGATTCGGGTTATTTCAAATGGAAAAACTGTATGACACATATATATATTGATGTAGATTCTTCATTGTTGTGTTTATTATTCAGCTCCCGCATATCATTGCTGTTCGCATCGCAATTGCATGCTTATATTGTGTTTTCATATGCCATTATTGAGATCATGCTGTCAGGACACCAGCACCATTACCGATGATGCGTATGCTCCACGTACACTTGCTTGCCGGCTCACACACATCATCATCGGTAATTGCCATGTCATGTACACTTTAGTGAATATTATTTCATAGACATAGCCTACTAGCTGATAGTTGAAATATGTTATCGCTTTCATATGCTAGTTTAACTATTGCACTCATTGCATGATATTAGATGCATTCATATACTCATTTGTTATGCAGTATTTTGGGGTTTTATGCCGATATTCACTGTTTACTTACTCTTGATTTTGGATTTCGGATTTTTATGAGCTTTCGGGATTTGGGGGAAAACCGCAAGAATATATATTAACTTTTCTCTCTCTCTCTATTAAAAATGCAAGTTGCGGTTTTCTCGTAATGTATGAGTCGTCCACCATGAGTTTTCATGATAGCTGTTGGATTTCGAGACCCATTTCGAGGAGTAGTATGAACCGTCTTGGGTACATGGTGGACCCGGTATGGTACCCCGGGGCGAGAGTGATTTCATGGAGGATGATGAGCCTGGCAGGGGCAGACTGCCTACCGGTGATTGTTTGGGGCGGCGGATATCCAGAGGATATCGTCCATGGTCGTGTGATTTAATGATATGGGCCGATCCGGACTGACAGAGCCCGAGGTATTGAGATACTGTGATATTAAGATATTGGGATTTATGTTTTGTGTTGATGCTAGACACTGATTATGTTGATTCCATTGATGATACCTCGTGTAATATAAACAGAAATCTCACTAAAATAAGAAAACAGTTTCTCATTTATATTTATTCTGTTTTCATGCATTCATATCTCATACATATGATATATTGCTACCTGAGGCACTGACACGAGCACATGGGATTAGACTTATGTATAGATGTTTACCCTTGCCAGCTTTTCATGCTTCAGACTGTATCATTTGAGGTTTATATATATTTGATTGTTTTGACCTAGGATGAGTCATACATACGATTTCTGCTCGGTGATATTTTCTACTCACGAGTTGGCAACTCACCCCCGTTGTGCTACAGTTTTCTTGCAGGTTTTGCCGTACAGGTTTCGTTACGGCTTTGCTGGCACACTGCTTCCATTCCGAGTGATTTGCTTTGGTAGGTGGCTTCACTTGTATCCTGACCACCATTGTATTTTATTTTATTCATTGTATCTAGTAAACTCCATCATCCAGAATTGTATTTATTTCAGACTAGAGACCAGTTGTATATTCTTTTGACCTTAGATTCGCGCGTTGTATTATTGTGGGTTTTCATGTTGTTTTTGAGTTTCCTTTCTGTTTTGAGCCTCGCCCTTCGGCGTGGAATATTATATTGCTTGTATGGTTGTGACCGTCGATTGACGAAGAGCTAGCTCCCGCTTGGGGATGCCTTTTTATCATTTCGTATATTATTCATGTTGTACCCCGTTCAGGGCCTGTATTTACAAAGGAAACTTTGCCGAAATTTTCAGAAAAGACTTGATGTTTTAAAAACGCATAATTCGGCTTATGCTATTAAAACCACTCGTTTTAAAATAAGTTTCTTCTTACCTAAAATGGTTTTAGATTTTTGGGATTTTTTAGCTTACTTGAATTAGATGGAGCCCTATAGACTTCATATGATTCAAGTGCCAGTCATGTGCCGTTTCTGGGTCGTGTCAATATACATGGATGATGAGGATAGTTTATGGTATTTGGAGATGAGTCGATGAGATTAGGCATGGTGCCATGAGATTGGTGATATAACGTGGTTCGTATTATGAGATACAACACGATATTATAGTGGGTCCTTAAGCGATGTGATTCATACACACGGACATATATATGTAGATGGTATCAGTATTGTTCTAGATTTAGATCAGTACCCCCAGTTCACGATATATGATGATAAGGATACCAGATGAAAAATAAGATAAATGTGATATTCGACCCGTACCCAGATTTGGGATGTCGTACGATGGATTTACCGTACGAGCTATATTGATGATAGATCCGCACTCTTGACTCGAGGATGTCATATTATATAGTGTATCGTATGGGATACTATTGAGGTGGGATCACCGACTATTATATATATATATATATATATATATATATATATATATATATATATATATATATATATCGACTCAGACTTAGGTGGTTTTCCTTACCCTTTTCGATTAGTCTGTTAGTTTAGTCCTGTAGTTACTTGCAGATGTTAGACTAGACTCAATTCATAACTATTTCAAAACTAATGAATCGTGAGTATTTTAAAGACAGGACAAGGGATTCTACGGATATTTCAAAGGACGTATCTTTTCTTAAAAACGCCGTAGCCCTTATTTTCAAAACACCTCGATTCGTATTATATCAAATGGCAAAATAGTATGACACATATATAGTAATGTAGATTATTTATTGTTGCATTATTATTCACGTTCCGCATATTATTGCTGCATTTACTATTCATTTGCCATTTATTCTGCTGTTCGCATTGCATTGCATGTCTATATGTATTTTCGTGAGTAATGATGAAAGCTATTGTTAGGACACCAGCTCCAATACCGATGATGCATATGCTCCACGTACACTTGCTTGCCGGCTCACACACATCTTCATCGGTAATTGCTATGTCACGTACACTTTAGAGGACATTACTTCATTGACATAGCTTACTAGCTGATAGTTTCTACATGTTATTGTTTTCATATGCTAGTTTAGACATTGCATTTATTACTGTAATTTTCATGTTTATTTATATGTTCATTCGCCATGACATTTTGTGCCAGTCCGGATCGCCGGAGCCCAGTATTCATTATTTATTTACATCGTGATTTTTTATTTCGGATTTCCATGAGATTTCTGGATTTAGAGAAACCGCAAAAATTTTATAACTGATTATCATTTCTAAAAATAGAAAATGCGGTTTTCTCATGATTTGATTTAAGATATGTCCACCATGAGTTTTCTCGGCTCTTGAGGGATATCATACACCCGATTCGAGGAGGAGGAGGAACCGTCTGTGGGTCCATGGTGGACCCGGTGCGGTACCCCGGGGCGAGAAGGTCGCAGATTATGGCGTTGAGCCTGTGACAGGGGAACACTACTGACCGGTGATTTTATTGTCACTCGACGGATATCCGGAGGATACCGATCGGAGTACAGGCTAGTCCGGATAGCCGGAGCCTGAGGTTTTGAGATTTGATGATATGGGCCAGTCCGGATAGCCGGAGCCCTAGATATTGAAATTCAAGGTTGCAGGTCTGTCCGGATTTCCGGAGCCTGAGATATTGAGATATTGGGATTTATATTTTGTGTCGATGCTTGACACTGATTTCATGTTGATTTCATTGATGATACCTCGATTTATAAATATACAGAAATCTCACTAAATAAAGAAAACAGTTGTCACATTCATAATGCATTCTGTTTTCATTATATTGCATTTATACCTCATATTTATTATATGCTGCTACCTGAGGCACGGACACGAGCACTTGGTATTACACATATGTATAGATGTTTACCCATGCCACATTTAGATGCTTCAGACTATATCATATTGAGGATATTACTGATCGTATGACCTAGGATTTAGTCATACATTCGATTTCTTCTCTGTGATGTTTTCTACTCACAAGTTGGCAACGCACCCTCGTTGTGCCACAGTTCTTGCAGGTTTTTACCGTACAAGTTTCATTGCGGCTTTGCTGGCTCACTGCTTCCTTTCCGGATGATTGCTTTGGTAGGTGGGTTCACTTGCATCGTGACCACCGCGGTACTTTTATCTATTCAGTTGTATCTAGTAAACTCCATCAACCAGACTTATATATTTATTGACTTAGAAGACCAGTGTATTATTCTTTCAACCTTACAGTCGCGCGTTGAATTATTATGGTTTTCTTGATATTATTGAGTTTCCTTTGAGTTTTGATCCCCGCCCTTCAGCGTTGTATATTATATTGCTTGCATGGTTGTGACCGTCAATTGACGAAGAGCTAGCTCCCGCTTGGGGATGCCTTTATATATATTTCATGTTTTACCCTTTTGGGGCCAGTATTTACAAAGGAAACTCTGCCCAAATTTTCAGAAAAGACTTGAAATTTTAAAAATGCATATTCGGCTTATGTTATTAAAACCACTTGCTTTAAAACAAGTTTTCTTCACTTCTTCTTAAAAATGGTTTAGATTTCTTGGATTTTTGGCTTACTTGAATTAGATGGGGTCCTATAGATTTCATATGATTCAATTGCCAGTCACGTGCCATTTTCCGGGTCGTGACAAACTTGGTATCAGAGCGCTAGGTTAACCTTGGTTCGAGTCTATGTTTGACTATGCAGAGTCTAGGGCGTTTATATATATTCTGAACCTAGGCTTGACCTTACGGAAATTAGACTTGGTCGAGGGGGTATTAGAACCGAACTTTCATCGCATAGGCTGACCTTGGTTGATGGAGTATGTGACTTAAGTAGAGTGATGTACCGTGTATATGTTCCGCGGCATACTTACGATATGCTACTCCGCTTAAGAAGCCTAAGGATGTACATTTCCTTGCACATTATTATATTCATTCATGATCTATCCTCATCGATATCGGTTTATGGTTTTGTTGCCATGATTACACGGGCAGAGAGAGCTACGGCTAGAGTTGCATCGGTATGAGCTCGTCACGGACGAAGACTGACCACGGCGTGATTCCAGGGACATACGATTTGCATAGATGCGTTATTTTATTGTGTTTTCGCGCCATGAGCGTTTGATGGATCGCTTTTACGAGATTTCTCGGACGTGCAGATCAGCACCAGAGGATTGGGCAACTGACAGAGGCCGGCTAGAATGTGATGACCGTCAATGCACCTTTATTCTTGATGATCGAGGCACTGTTTAGCGTGGGACGAATGAGCCAAATGTTGCTGCGACTGACAAGATACTGCCCCAGATGTTTGAAGCTATTGCAGCACGAGTTTATACTTAGAGGTATGATAGAAGATCGCTAGTCACCCATGGGTGAATGACTAGGACATGTGGTTCTTTTGCATACCCCGATGCGAGGTCATTAGATTGATTGATTCCAGCTAAAGAAGACTTCACGCAGGTACGATGGGAGTCGATAGAGACGTTCGAATGTCAGGAACCCATTTTCCAAGTTTAAAGTATTCGGAAAAACATTGCAAGTAATTCTATGGACCCTCTAGAAGAATGAAACCCTAACTCGATATAATGACCATGAGAACGCTTGGAAACCTTAGGGTTTGCAGCAGTTCAACGGTGCCATTAATGAGGCTTGGGTTTGCCCTTCTACGGTTGGTCCACAGGTACTGTGGCATATACTGGAATACTATTATACTGTACTCAAGATGTTGAGCTCTTGGGGGATTATGGAACCTTGACAAATCGATCGAAAGGTTCGACATCATTCGGATATCATGTGATAGGATACATTGCTTGGGAGACTCCAAATACGAGTATAGACGTTAGAGCGCAGTCTATGCAGCCATGAGGAGACGAGTCCGAATCAGTCGACATTAGAGAAAATTGGAGTTAGAAGTTCGTACGAGATCTTGATGAGATGACGTTCCACTCCGCTGACATCAGAGATGTAATACGCATGCAGAGGCGTTGTATATGGATATATCTTCCAGAAGGAGTCGTGATGAGTATGCAGCCATTCCGGAATAAGAAATAGATTTAGTAAAAGAAGATAACTTCCGGGCAGTTCAGCATAAACGAGATTTAAGAGAGAATTCGAAAGAACCTTTCTGTAACAGTATACGAGAAGACTTGGACCCAGGATCGGTCATATTATTGTTGGATATAGTGCCCTCAAAGTCAATTATTGGATCGCAGGTACGTGGTTGCAATGATTGAGGGAGGGCCTATACCGATAGGACAGTCTTGGTCGAGATGATAGTATGCTATCTGGTTTGTCTTTATCATCGTGTACATGCTTTAGTTCACTATTGCATGTTGATAGAGCCTATAGGATTCTTGCTTGACTGCCAGCAGTATGATGGCGATCATATACATGGGAGCTAGGGTCTATAAGCACATCCTTAAAGTGTCCCTAGTCGTGGGAGTTTTGAGACAGGGCATCGAAACTTCAGAGTAGACTAGTGTATATAGTCGAGACCCGAACGAGGGGCGGTGGCCGGTCTCACAAGCCATTGGTGTCAGTTGGTTCACCTAAGATGTATACAGGTGTTCATTGGGTTATGAGTACGCCGGACAGGACTCGCCGGGAACATTCTAGTTGGTATTATACATATCGTCAGATAGCAGTTCCCAGGTGACATGTGTACAGGTTAGTCTGTCAACCTGAGATCGTCATTTGTCTCGTGTGAGTTCCCACTGTGCTTTGATTACTACCCTACCACGGCTCAAAGAAGTCATGCAAACAGGTTTTAGTTGGGTACAGTCCCGAGCCACATGGAGGCAGTGAGCGGATCGTCAGGGATTCGTCTCACCCGGTATTGGGGGTGAGATCGCCCTGTATCTAGGAGAGCCATTACACGAAATCCCTAGCCAGGGTAATCGAGATTTACTGGTAGGTATTCCAGTAGTTTCTCAGGGTGTTCTGGGCTACTCTCCGACACGACTTATACCGCTATTGGGGGTCTGACGATTACCAGCCCCCTAGGCCCTATATGCGATACTCATAGACGGACTGACCGGACTGTACGGATATTGTCACTGTCAGGCTCAGTAGGGTTTCTGGATGAGTTCGCTCGTCAGCTTCCCTTCCGTTCAATACATAGGCAACCGTTACGTACAGCTAGTACCTCTGACGTGCTAGTGGTTATACCCAGTGCCAGTGTACTGATGAGTCATTAGAGTCCCCTACAGACAGTTTCCCAAGTTCGGGCGAAATGTTGTAGAGGCCGTATGGTTTTATGGCAGGGTCCAATCATATCCGTGGACTTGTGCATGGATCAGGATCGGACGGATAATACTGGTGGGCTTTGGTTTAAGTCGGATCCCAGTATTACATTGTAGGAGTATTTTTGTCGCATTGCATTTGTATTCGGTCGAAATACAAATGCGGGTATGTATTTACAATTGAGGGGTAATCTCGTAATTTGTTACGAGATTATTTTCGGAGTTGCCAGTTTCCTTTTCCGTCCTAAACATCATGCTTTATGTTTAATTGATGTGAGCAAATTTTTTTTCCCTTTCCTCCTTGGCCATTACCTGCACTGCCGGGGGCTGCGTGCACAGTGGAGGGGTGGCCATTACCTGCACTGTTGGGGGCTGCATGCACAGTGGAGGGGTGGCCAGGTTTTTTTTTTAGTGGGCATTTTGTTTTGGGTTGATTTATTCTTGCTTGCATGATTACATATATATTCCTCACACTTCTTGTAAGCAATTTACAGGGAGCACCAATTCTTCATTTGGCCGAGGCCCCTTATGAGTGAAGCTCATTTTTCTCTTTGAAAACCTTTTGCTCACTTCACAACATCCATGGCAACTCCGATTTATCTCCACCCAATCGTTTGGGTGCCTTGAGACAGCATATTCCACACTCTCTCTACTTCAATCTTGGACATGTCGGCTGGCAAACTTCATGTCCGAGTTATCTCGGTTCAAGATGGGAGCCCGTATAAAGATTCATAGACGTGGTGCCATTTTGACGGGCGTGATCGGGGAGCGGACTTCGTCGGCGCAACAGCGGGGAGCTTGGTGCGGAGATTAAAGACCGAAGGACACGGATCGATCGGTATAATAATTTCTGAACTCCTTTTACATTTTGCTAGTTTACGGTTAATCGAACGATCCGGTATTTCGGCTGCGGTAGCGCCGGTTTAGTAAAAACTTTTTGTTCCGCATTTGGCGTCGGTTTGACGGCCGGGGCGCCGCCGTGGCCCAACATGGTATCAGAGCCACCCATTAACCGTTAGCTAGCTTGTTCTAACATGTTTAAAAGCCCGATCGAACAAAATTTCCGAAACCGTAATTTCAATACTAAAGTTTCTGTCGAAATTTTTTTGTCATCGAAAAATTATTTTGAGTGTTTCAGAAAATTAGGCGGGCTTTTCTAAGACAACTGGAAAATTTTTGTAACATGATCACTCTGTGACGCCGCGGATCCGCGGCCGTACCCACGTTTAGGCCGCGGTTCCGCCGCAGTGTTGAGTTTTCTGTGCACTAAATTTTTGCTTTGGGTCTTTAACATGGAATTGGGGTTTCTTGAATATTTTGTTTGGGCCCAGATTATTTTGAGTACTGGATTTTTGCTTGGGGCCCACTTCGGGAAGTTTTGTCGATCAGAATTTTAAATGTGTCATTTTACAGTACTTGCATTATATCTGCGACCGTGAATGTCATTTGATCGGTAAATCTTGTCTAATCGCTATAGTTTCTTTAGACGGGTTTGCGAACGTGACATTCATGTTGATGTTCTGTGTTGTGCTGTGATGTTGCGGATTTGTCGTGGTGGATAGCTCCTGTGCAATGGTAGTGTCGTTTGGATTTATTTGTACATTTGATATTGCGGGACGAGCGTCCGACATGTGGACTGCCGTCACTGCCTGTTTGTATATTATTCTTTTGGGGCACGACCGGGATGAGGTCGGTGTACCTGTTGTATATATTTTCTTTTCTGTACTAGGATTACCCCGCGGTGGGGTGCATGGATAGCCGGGTTCTAGAGGGCAATGGGCCCGCATCTCATGGCTTTGAGACGGAGGGGGCTTCACTCTAGAATTGGCGGGCTATTCGCCACACTTGTAGGGGGTACATGTTGACCCAAGGAGGGGTGCTCAAATTACCGGATTCCGTGAAGTGCTAGGTGGTCCATTCACGTTGTTGAAGGGGGCTGCCCCGCTTCAGGTTTTGGCGGGTAACTTGCTGCGCTCGTAGGGTTCTAGGTTTTCATTGCACAGGCTATCCACACGACCAGGGGAACATCGGGTTTCATCTGCGGCTCTATGAAACCCGGGGATCCCAGATTATCTGTATTGTTCTGTGATGCTTATTTTTTTCTGTGATGTCGCATTTATCACGCCTGGACCGATTATTATATATTGATATATACATTAGTAGATGTTGTATATGTTTTGCACCCGCACTAGTTTAGTCCCCGCTCTGTCGTTAGTTAAGTAACCTAACGGGTGATGACAGGACCCAGTGGCGAATGCGGATGGCATATACGTACATTTTATTTTCGTTCTTTTCTGAGGTGATCTATTGATGGGACTGCGTTGATTCTTATCAATGCAAGGAAAACAAACCTATATTTGATGTTGTTGGAACCAAATTTTCAAAAAGCTGTTATTACAAGTACGTTCTCTTTTGTTTTGCACAGTGGTATTCGGTTATGAATATCCAGCACCTCATTCGACAAGGCAAGGGCCGAGATCCCTTCACCGGGAGTGACCCCTTGGACAGAGGTTTCCGTCAGGGTAATAACTTCACTATAGTCGATTACTTTTTTCTTTGCATCGTGGTATTCAGTTTGGAATATCCTGCACCTCATTCGACGAGGAAAGAGCCGAGATCCCTTCACCGGGAGTGACCTCTTTAGCAAATGTTTTCGCTACTATATATTTATAAAAAGCTATCCGGTTCCTTCAACGATATCAAGTTCATTACACTAAAGGTTTTTCGCCAAAAACCAGCCGTAGCCCTCGGTCATTTCTTACAAATATTGCTTAGTATTCATGCTGCGTTTGTTGACCGTGTCAAGGCGTAGTGTACGGTAGCTAAGTAGTGCTTGTTTGTAGTATATTAATGCGATTGGTTAGGACAGTCGTGCGGCCTTGTTGACTGTGTCAAGGGCTCGTACGGGTGGGTTTAATGCAATCCTGGATAATGACGGGTTGAACTTGACTAGGACTCTTTGATTTGTTGACTGTGTCAAGGTCACTTGGGTCCTAGGGGTAAAAACATCATATCGGGAGTTTCAAACATACAGGAAACTTGCCAGGCATGCGCATAACTTCTGGAGTGTGATAACGTGAGTGGATTCCATCACGTTATCATGCGATGATAGTGTAAGTCGATGTACTACAGCCCAATACTTGTGGGGAGGCGGAATTTTCAAAAACGAACTTGTTTAGTGAACGAACATCGACTAACGGCTTGAATCGAAGCTAAACTATAAATAACCAAACACAAAGTGTTTCTAAACTACTGTGTTTAGGGATTATACCTAATGAACCAACTCCTTCGTCTTTACGATCTCCTTGTCCTCCTCGGCCTTCTCTAGGTAGTAGACGATCCACCCGAGAGCAAAACTCCAAGCTAAACCTCTAAACTTGAGGCAACTAACCTTCTTGGATTGCTAATCAAAGAAGATAGAATGAAATAGAGTGATGGTTATGGATTGATTAGTCTTTCTAATCCTTGATCTCAACTCATGAGAGGGGAGGATTAGTCTTTGAAGAGGGAGAGCTTGAGGAGAGAGAAGGTGAGAATGAATATCATATGAGAATAGTAAGTTATCATAATAAATATGAAGCATTCTTATTTTTGAAGAAAAGAATAATACATAATGAATAAGCATGCTTCACAAATATCTAATGGTGATTCATTGTCATGACTCACTAAGCATTTATCATGCATTAATGATATGCATGAATCACCCTCATGACTCACTAAACTCATTTAATGCAAATGACACATAAACCTCCTTAGTCACCACCTTCTAGAAACTTCCCGCATAATTACGAGAACGCCCCTCCTTTCCGCAAAAATACGGAAAAACTTTAGACTGTAAAAATCCAATAACCGGATACCAGTAACTGGCTTAAACCAAAGCCGACTGGTAAAAACTGTCCGAAAGTCGTACGTGCGTAAACACACGTATGCGTCCGAACCCTTGTCGTAAAACCATACGACCTCTATATCGTTTCGCCTGGAATAGGAAACTCTCTGTGTGGGACTCTAGAGACTCGACTACTACGCTGGCAGTGGGTTTAACCACAGACCGCAAGCGGCACTAGCTGTACGTAACGGTCCCCAGGTAGTTGTCGATAAGAAGGCCGATGAGGAAACCCATCCGAACTCCTACTGAGTCTGATGTGACAATCTCCATACAGTCCGGTCCGTTCGTCCAAGACTATCGCATATCGGGCCTAGGGGGCGGCAAGCGTCAGTCCCTTAATAGCGGTATAAGTCGTGTCGGAGCGAAGCCCATTACACCCTGAGAAACTACTGGAACTTACCAGCAAATCTCGCTTGCCCTGGCCAGGGACTTTGCGTAATGGCTCTCTGACACAGCGCGATATCTACTCCCAATACCGGGAGGGACGAATCCTGTCTAACCGCCACTGCCACCAAGTGCTCGGGACTGTACCCAACTGCTACCTGTTTGCACGACTCATTTGAGCCGTGGTAGGGTAGCAATCTAAGAACAGTGGGACACACTCGAGGCGAAGTAGCAGTGTCAAGTCTGCGGACTATGCTGTACTCATGTCACCTGGGAACTGTTCACTGACGACTGGTATAAAACCAACCAACAGTTCCCCGTGAGTCCTGTCCGGTGTACCCGTAACCTAACGAGCACCTGCATACTATCTCCAGTACGACGTACTGACGGCTGTGGGACAGACCATCTCCCCAACTGGGATGAGAAGCGTACACACCAGTCTACTCCGGAGTATCGATGCTCTGTCTCGATAATCCAACGACCAGGGACCTGAATAAGGATGTGCTTGTAGACTACCCAGCCCCCACTAGTGTGACTGCCATCACAACGCTGGTAGACAAGCAAGATCCTAAGAGCTCTATCAATACGTACACTCACATATTAAGATAGAAAAACCAAGTAGCATACTACCATGTTTATCAAGACTGTTATATACATGTGAATATCCCAAGCTTCCATTAAGTAATATACAAACTAGTATGATACAGTAATGGCCTTCTAGGACATAAACACTAACAATCTCCCACTTGCACTAGGGCCATGTACTGGCATATCGTAGAACGATGATCTCGAGTAGCCTCTCGAACTGAATCTGAGGTAGGGCCTTCGTGAATGGATCAGCAATGTTCTCTTCAGAAGCAACTCTCCGAACCTCGATCTCCTGACGATCAATGATCTCCCTGATCAGGTGATACCGCCTTAAGATGTGTCTGGACTTCTGATGGGACCTTGGTTTCTTCGCTAAAGCTATAGCTCCGTTGTTGTCGCAATACAGAGGTATTGGATCAACTATGGTAGGAACCACCTGAAGTTCTGTTAGGAACTTCTTCATCCAGACTGCTTCTTTTGCGGCATCGCAAGCAGCTATATACTCCGCTTCCATCGTTGAGTCAGCAACGGTGTCCTGCTTGGAGCTCTTCCAGCACACCGCCCCTCCATTGAGGGTAAAGACATAACCCGACATGGACTTGGAATCGTCCTTATCACTCTGGAAGCCGGAATCAGCAAAGGCCTCCAACCTGAGGTCTTTTCCGCCGTAAACCAAAAACATCTCCTTAGTCCTTCTCAGGTACTTGAGAATGTTCTTTAGTGCTATCCAGTGCTTCTCCCCTGGGTCTGACTGATACCGGCTTACCACGCTCAGTGCGTAAGCTACATCTGGTCTGGTACACAACATCGCATACATTATAGAGCCTACCGCAGAAGCGTAGGGTATAATAGACATGCGTTCCCTTTCCAAATCAGTCTTGGGAGACATCTCTTTGGAGAGGGTGATTCCGTGACAAGCCGGTAGATTACCGCGCTTAGAATCTTCCATACTGAATCTTTTCAGTACAGTGTCGATATACCTGGACTGCGAAAGTCCCAACATCCTCTTGGATCTATCACGATAGATCCGGATCCCCAGAATGTAAGAGGCATCACCCAGGTCTTTCATGGAGAACCTTTGTGACAAGAATCCTTTGACAGATTGTAGCATAGGAATGTCATTTCCTATCAATAGAATGTCATCCACGTACAAGACGAGGAATACGACACTTCTGGCTACAACTTTACTATATATGCACGGTTCATCTGGATTTTTGATAAAGTCATATTCTTTGACTGTCTCATCAAAACAGATGTTCCAACTCCGCGATGCCTGCTTTAGTCCATAAATGGACTTAAGTAGCTTGCATACTTTCCCGCTGCTCCCACTCTGATTGAAACCCTCTGGCTGATCTATATAGACGCACTCTTCTAAATTTCCATTCAGAAAAGCCGTCTTTACGTCCATCTGCCAGATTTCATAATCATGGAAGGCAGCAATAGCAAGAAGGACCCGAATGGATTTGAGCATAGCCACTGGAGAAAAAGTTTCGTCATAGTCCAAACCAGGTCTTTGACGAAAACCCTTTGCAACAAGTCTAGCCTTATAGGTTTCCACCTGTCCATCTACACCAATCTTTTTCTTGAAGATCCATTTGCATCCTATGGGTTTTACCCCATCTGGAGCAAAGTCCAAAGTCCATACTTTGTTGGTGTACATGGACTCCATCTCGGTCCGCATTGCATCTAGCCATCGTACCGAGTCGCCGCTCTGGATGGCCTGCTGGAAGTCAGCAGGTTCATCATCATCTATGATGCAATCATCTCTATCCCCATCTATGAGAAAACCGTAGTATCTCTCAGGCGAATGAGACGGCCTACTACTCCTGCGGAGGGGTGCGGGAATGTCCTGTTCTTCTTGAACCTCTGGTTCTACCAAACTTTCAGTAACAGCTTGTGGTTCTGGAATTTCTTCCAGTTCTACTGCGCTCCCACTCTTCTGATTTTTTAAAAATTCAGTTTCTAAGAAGTGGGCATGACGAGAAACAAAAACCTTTTGTTCCTCTGCGTAATAGAAATAATATCCCTTGGAGTTCTTTGGATATCCTACAAGCTTACACAGTATTGAGCGTGCCTCGAGCTTGTCCACATGCTGCTTTTTTACAAAAGCTGGACACCCCCATGTCCTAAAATGTTTTAGACAGGGTTTCTTCCCACTCCACATCTGATATGGTGTGGTAGGCACAGTCTTGGTTGGAACCTGGTTTAAAAGATATGCCGCTGATTCTAGCGCATAACCCCAGAAAGATCGTGGTAACTCAGCATTACTCATCATGGATCGTATCATATCCAATAGGGTTCGATTCCGTCTTTCCGATACACCGTTATGCTGTGGAGTGTATGGAGGAGTAAGCTGAGAGAGAATTCCTTTCTCTTTTAGGTAACCTAGGAACTCGGCACTTAAGTATTCTCCACCTCGATCAGATCTCAGTGTCTTAATACTTTTGCCTGTTTGGTTTTCCGCTTCACTCTTGTATTCCAGGAATTTCTCAAAGGCTTCGGATTTATGTTTCATTAAGAAGACATGTCCAAACCTAGAGAAATCATTTGTAAAAGTAATGAAGTAGGAATAACCACCTCTCGCATGTGTAGACATTGGACCACATACATCGCTGTGTATGAGTCCTAAGAGCTCGCTCGCTCTTACTCCTTGTCCAGTAAACGGAGTCTTTATCATCTTTCCTTTGAGACAGGATTGACAAGTGTCATAAGTTTGATATTCAAACGAGTCCAAATATCCTTCTCTATGCAACTTAGTCAACCTTCTCTCATTGATGTGACCCAGTCTACAATGCCATAAGAAAGCTTTATTTAAATCTGGAGACTTTCTTTTTAGTGTGTTCTGGACATTGAAAATTTGGAGTTGGTTTAAAACATATATGCCGTTATTTAGAGTACCGGACCCAATCAAACCATGATTAAGGTGGATGTTAACAACATCTCTTACAAACGTGAAATCATAACCTTTATTTGATAACAAGGAAACTGATATGATATTACACGTTAAGCTTGGTACAAAATAACAGTTATGTAAAACCAAAATATGTCCACTCGTCAATCCTAGGTGATAATCCCCGACGGACGCAGCTTCCACGCTAGCTCCGTTAGCAACCTTTAGGGTCATATCACCTTCCTTCAGCACTCTACGGTTTCTCAGTGCCTGCAATGAATTGCAAATATGAGATCCTGATCCGATATCCAATACCCAGGAAGTAGAGTTGATCGACAGACAATTCTCAATTACAAACACACCTGAAGTCGAAGCCACAGCTTGCTTCGGTTCCTGGTTCTTGGCGTTCCACGCCTTGCAATCCTTCTTCCAGTTCCCTTTCCTGTGACAATGGAAGCACTCATCCTGGCCTACTACCGGTACCGCAATCTTTTTCTTTCCCTTCCCTCTCACCTTACTTACACCTCCTCTAGGTTTGGGTGCGGCCTTCTTCTTACTTCCTTTGGCCCTAGCCTTGGACCCGGAAGAAGATGCACCGCCAACAAACATAGCGGGTGTTTCCCTTGCCTTCTGCAAGGTGCCCTCTGCACTCCTTAACATGTTCAGGAGTTCCACAAGTTCAACTTCTTTTCCTTGAAGGTTGAAGTTGAGGATAAACTGGGCGTAGGTGGGAGGAAGGGACTGGAGAATAAGGTCTGTATAGAGCTCATTATCCAAAGTCGTCCCAAGGTCTGCGAGCTCTTCAATATAGCCGATCATCTTTAGGACATGTTCACCTACCGATGACCCGACAGCCAACCTCGCTCGAAACAAGTTCTTAGAGGTCTCGTATCTTGCTATACGAGATTGCTCTCCATAAAGTTCCTTTGTATGGAGAAATATGCCATCTAGGGACATATCCTCGTGCCTCCTCTGATGTTCATTGTTCATTGAGGCAAGCACGATGCACTTGGCTCTCGCGCAATCTAAATCCCAGGTTTTGCGGATTTCCTTATCCGTATTGCTGGATTTGGGACCAGGGACAGCAGGTGCCGTAGCGGTGAGGATGTACCCCAATTTGTCATAGGTCAAAGCCATTTTGACATTCCGCAGCCAATCTTTATAGTTTGGCCCTGTCAGTATATTTTTCTCTAAAAGTAACTTAAGTCCAGTCATTTTCAGGGTCGCTGCAATTAGGAGAGAGAGAAGAAAACTCTTTAGCATGATGCTCTTGCAAGTTTAGAGTGGTTTTTAGTTTATCTAAACTGGATGGCTCCCACTGTTTCTCGAATCCTTCCTCAAACCATAAAAGAAGAATTAGCCAGGACTATTCTCACCGTACAATACTTGCTTAACCGTTCAGCCAGGCCAGTGTCGATACTTCGAGGGAGGTTTTCCAACGCTTTCGCGAAGTTCCTTAATTAAATAACCTCTTTTCTCTGGGGGGCGTAACCCCGCTGACACCTTTCTGGACACCTACTAGGTTTATAGCATTGATCGTTAAGTGACGAATATCCTGATAAGTAGCATATACTCACAGTAGGATCGGGATCCAAATATCATCGTATGATAATGTTGAAGGAATCCTACCAACATTCATCAAACTCCAAATGGTATGCATCTCTTTGCAAATTTCAGTTTCTTTAGAAATTCCCGATATATATTTTTGCCCCATGTTCTTATGATCTTGACTAAGGGCCAACAAATCATAAGTCACATGTCAAGTTCTGCCCATCATTATCCTGTTGATTTGAACCCATCCGTATATACTCTTGACTAAGGGCCAAACAAAGTAATACGAGTGTCCCAAACCAACTCATCTATCTATGCAACAAATGAATACCCCAGCAGCTACCAATCACTATGTCTTGACTAAGGGCCAAACAAACATAGCTTGAATACTACTGACCATTCATAAGAAATGACGGAGGGCTGCGACTGGTTTTGGCGAAACCGTGAACGTAGTGAACTTGATATAACCGAAGGAACCTGATAGCTTTTAAAAGGAGTGGTTAAAGCTCCGCATTTAAAAATATCTGTTTTTAAAATTAACCGAGTGGTTTCTTTTAAATTGTTCCAACGATTTAAACTTTGGTTTGTTTTTCTTTGCATTATAGATAATGCGTCCCATCATTAACCTATCATTAAAGAAAACAACGAAAATACAACGTCCTCTTATGCCATCCGCATTCGCCACGGGGTCCCGTCATCACCCGTTAGGTTACTTAACTAACGACAGAGCGGGGGCTGGGCTAGCGCGGGTGTAAAACATAAGTGACGTCTAAATAGCTATCATATATATAGATATTTTACATTCGTCTGACGCAATGATATACATTCCAGAACACAGATGAACTTAATTGGATTTGCAAGCAATCCGTATTTCTTTTGAGCCTGCAAGAAAAGACGGATAACACAGTTGTGATGAATAGCCATTACCCCACCCTCGACCCCTACGGGTACGGCAAACTACCCACCCGGCAGTTTGTGTACCCCACCTTGGGTCAGTCCTAGGAGCAGAAACAGTAAAATGAAATAATACAACGGTGGCTACAACCGCAACCTGGATGTGCCCCGCAAAATAATATTACAACAAATTACATTTACAACAAATGAATTAAATAATAACCCATTGCTAAACCCCGGCTACACACCACAACAGTCCAATACAGTTCATATGCACAAACAGATAAAACCATTACAGAAATGTGCAACCCCCTGCCAACCGACATACTAGCAGTTAGGGGAGGTTTACGAACACATTTATCAATCACAGATATAATCCAATATGCAAATACTGTACAATTTCGATCGATTAAACATCTTTAATATTGCTCTAAAAACTGCTCTGTAAAACTGAAACCTGAGCAAATATTAAATATTCCAGAAAATCCCAAATAACACAGAGAAGCAGCACAGGAAATTTGAGTTCCTGACTCGGCAACTCGGCGGCGGAAGCGCGGCGGATCGGTGCGATCCGACGCGGTTCCGCGGCCGCGTTGCCGATTCAGGAGCTCAAATTTCTTGGGTGTTCTTCTGGTGTCTTTTCAAGCTCTCTAAACTTCCCTGAAAAATTTTAGGACATCATTTTAAAGTCGACAGAAAACTGATATTTTTAGGGTTTTCCGGCTTCGTTTTTCAGTTCGAAATTCGTACAAATTTGCAATAAAGTTATTTATTGTTTAGCGAGGCTCTGATACCACTGTAAGTCGATGTACTACAGCCCAATACTTGTGGGGAGGCAGAATTTTCAAAAACGAACTTGTTTAGTGAACGAACATCGACTAACGGCTTGAATCGAAGCTAAACTATAAATAACCAAACACAAAGTGTTTCTAAACTACTGTGTTTAGGGATTATACCTAATGAACCAACTCCTTCGTCTTTACGATCTCCTTGTCCTCCTCGGCCTTCTCTAGGTAGTAGACGATCCACCCGAGAGCAAAACTCCAAGCTAAACCTCTAAACTTGAGGCAACTAACCTTCTTGGATTGCTAATCAAAGAAGATAGAATGAAATAGAGTGATGGTTATGGATTGATTAGTCTTTCTAATCCTTGATCTCAACTCATGAGAGGGGAGGATTAGTCTTTGAAGAGGGAGAGCTTGAGGAGAGAGAAGGTGAGAATGAATATCATATGAGAATAGTAAGTTATCATAATAAATACGAAGCATTCTTATTTTTGAAGAAAAGAATAATACATAATGAATAAGCATGCTTCACAAATATCTAATGGTGATTCATTGTCATGACTCACTAAGCATTTATCATGCATTAATGATATGCATGAATCACCCTCATGACTCACTAAACTCATTTAATGCAAATGACACCTAAACCTCCTTAGTCACCACCTTCTAGAAGCTTCCCGCATAATTACGAGAACGCCCCTCCTTTCCGCAAAAATACGGAAAAACTTTAGACTGTAAAAATCCAATAACCGGATACCAGTAACTGGCTTAAACCAAAGCCGACTGGTAAAAACTGTCCGAAAGTCGTACGTGCGTAAACACACGTATGCGTCCGAACCCTTGTCGTAAAACCATACGACCTCTATATCGTTTCGCCTGGAATAGGAAACTCTCTGTGTGGGACTCTAGAGACTCGACTACTACGCTGGCAGTGGGTTTAACCACAGACCGCAAGCGGCACTAGCTGTACGTAACGGTCCCCAGGTAGTTGTCGATAAGAAGGCCGATGAGGAAACCCATCCGAACTCCTACTGAGTCTGATGTGACAATCTCCATACAGTCCGGTCCGTTCGTCCAAGACTATCGCATATCGGGCCTAGGGGGCGGCAAGCATCAGTCCCCTAATAGCGGTATAAGTCGTGTCGGAGTGAAGCCCATTACACCCTAAGAAACTACTGGAACCTACCAGCAAATCTCGCTTGCCCTGGCCAGGGACTTTGCGTAATGGCTCTCTGACACAGCGCGATATCTACTCCCAATACCGGGAGGGACGAATCCTGTCTAACCGCCACTGGCTCCAAGTGCTCGGGACTGTACCCAACTGCTACCTGTTTGCACGACTCCTTTGAGCCGTGGTAGGGTAGCAATCTAAGAACAGTGGGACACACTCGAGGCGAAGTAGCAGTGTCAAGTCTGCGGACTATGCTGTACTCATGTCACCTGGGAACTGTTCACTGACGACTGGTATAAAACCAACCAACAGTTCCCCGTGAGTCCTGTCCGCTGTACCCATAACCTAACGAGCACCTGCATACTATCTCCAGTACGACGTACTGACGGCTGTGGGACAGACCATCTCCCCAACTGGGATGAGAAGCGTACACACCAGTCTACTCCGGAGTATCGATGCTCTGTCTCGATAATCCAACGACCAAGGACCTGAATAAGGATGTGCTTGTAGTGTTGGAGATAGTGCCCTCAGAGTCAATTATTAGGTCACAGGTACGTGATTGTAATGATTGAGGGAGGACCTATCCCGGTAGGACAGTCTTACTCGAGATGATAGTATGCTATCTGGTTTACCTTTATCATCGTGTACTGCTTTAGGTGACCTGACACGTCGCTATTACACGTTGATAGAGCCCCTAGGATTCTTGCTTGACCACCAGCAGTATGAGGGCGATCATATAAGTGGGAGCTGGGGGTCTACAAGCATATCCTTAAAAGGTCCCTAGTCGTGGGAGTTTCGAGACTGGGCATCGATACTCCATTAGTAGACTAGTGTATGCAGTCGAGACCCCGACGAGGGGCGGTGGCCGGTCTCACAAGCCACTGGTGTCAGTTGGATCACCTAAGATGTATACAGGTGCTCATTGGGTTATGAGTACACCGGACAGGACTCGCCGGGAACCTGCTAGTTGGTCATATACCAGACGTCAGATGGCAGTTCCCTGGTGACATGTGTGCAGGTTAGTTCATCGACCTGGGGATCGTCATTTGTCTCGTGTGAGTTCCCACTGTACTTTGATTACTACCCTACCACGGCTCAAAGGAGTCGTGCAAACAGGTTTTAGTTGGGTACAGTCCCGAGCCACATGGAGGCAGTGAGCGTATCTTTAGGGGTTCGTCTCTCCCGGTATTGGGGGTGAGGTCGTGCTGTGTCTAGGAGAGCCATTACACAAAGTCCTTGGCCAAGGCAAGGAGATTTACTGGTAGGTATTCCAGTAGTATCTCAGGGTGTTCTGGGCTACACTCCGACACGACTTGTACCGCTTTTGGGGGTCTGACTTTTACCAACCCCCTAGGCCCGCCATGCGATGCTCATAGACGAACGGACCGGACTGCACGGATATTGTCACTGACAGGCTCAGTTGGGTGTCGGGGTGAGCTTCCTCATCGACGTCCCTTTTGGTCAATAGCTGGTGGCCCGTCACGTATTGGCATATACCTCTGACGTGCTAGTGGTTAAATCCACAGCCATAGTATTGACGAGTCTTTAGAGTCCACCACATTTACAGTTACTCAAGCTTTCGGGCGAAAGGTTGTAGAGGCCGTATGGAGATATGGCAAGGTCCGATCAGATACGTGCGGTATTGCACGGATCAGGATCGGACAGTTTGTACTATAGGCCGTATGGTTATATGGCAGGGTTCGATCAGATACGTGCGGTATTGCACGGATCAGGATCGAACAGATATTACTAGCCGGTTTTGGTATAAGCCGGATCCTAGTATAGTACAGTGTAGATTTTGTCTCATTGCATTTGTATTTCGGTCGAAATACAAATGCGGGTGTGTATGCACAGTATCGGGGTTTTCCTGTAATTTATTACGGGACCAGTTTTCTGGAGTTGCCAGTTTGCTTTCCGTTTCGGCCAATTTTCCATTGTTCCGTTCATTGGCCGAAGATTGGTGGAGGAGGGCTTATTTGCATTGTTGCAAATAAGTGTTTGTGGAGGGGTTCTTTGCTTATTGTTTTATCATGATAGCCTCTCATTGACCTTGACTTCTAGCTTCATGATTGCTTGACTTTTAGTGACCATCATGGTTGTTGATGATGAGCTTGGTGATGATGGTTGGATGAGTGTTGGTTTTGCTTGTGATCATTACTTGATATCATAACCATTCCTTTCTCTCTCTCTTTTGATTATGGTTGGGTTTTGATCTTTTGTTTTAGAATATATCACTCCCTCACTCTCATGCTCTTCTCACCACCTAAAAAGAGTGTGGCCGGCCATTCTTTTGGGTAAGGGTTGATTGATTCATTTTTGGTGTGGCATATTGTTTTCTCATGCTTGCTAGAAAAGCCCTCTAGTTCCTTTCCAAAAGTTCCTCTCTTTTCCTTCACCAATGGCAATTCCACGATCCCCAAAAATGAGACTTGCTCACTACATATTCTACAACGAACCTTGGGCACGTCGAGTAGCCGGCTTCGTGCCCGAGTTGCCTCGGCATTGAGGTGGGAGCCCGTAAACGATGTAGGCAACGTGGTGCACTTCCGGCGACGAGGATGAGACGGACGGAGATCCCGCGAGGAGATCGGATTGGAGATGAAGACCGGAGGACTTGGATCGTCGGTATATCTCTTTCCCATCTTCTAGTTAGCTTAGACTTGTTAATGGTTCGATCCGGGTTATAGTGCGCGGTGGTGCCGTTTTGCTAAGTCCGCAAAAATTTAAGTTATTCACCGCTTCCGCATTCCGGCGTCGGATTGACGGCCGGGGCGCCGCCGTGCACTTACAGTGGTATCAGAGCCTCGCCATTAACTTCGTCTAGCTTTCGTTTGATGTGTTTTGCGGTTCCGATCGACCAAAATTCCAAAAACTCATTTTACCTCACATCAGTTTTCTGTTGAGAATTTTTGGTGTCTAAAAATTTTTTAGGTGGTCTCAGAATGATGTGCAGGAGATTCTAAGAACTCTGGGAAAATTCGACACTCTGATCTCTCACACAGAGCGCGGATCCGCGGCCCCACCCTTCTATTGGGCCGCGGTTACGCCGCCGTCTTGAGAGTTCAGTGGGCCATCTTTTTCCAGTGGGCTTCAAGGGTGTAATTAGGGGTTTTGGAATATTAAAATTGGGCCAATTATTTCTGTGAGTGCTGCAGTATTGGTTTGGGGCCCACTTGTTAATTTTTGGTCAATCGGAAAATTTTAAACACATTTTTCACAGTATTTACATTATATCTGCGACCGTGAATGTCACTCGATCGGTAAATCCGGTCTAACTGCTATAGCCCGGTTAGACGGATTTGCGAACGTGACTTTCACGTTGATGTTTTTGTTTTTGCTGTGATGTTGCGGATCGGTCGTAGGGATAGCCTGGATGCAATGCTAGTACAGTTTTGTTGTATTATGTACATTTGATATTGCGGGGCGAGCGTCCGACTTGTGGACTGCCGTCACTGCCGGATTGTATTATTATTTTGGGGCACGACCTGGTTGCGGTCGATGTACCCGGTGTATGTATATTTTACTTTCTGTACTAGGATTGCCCCGCGGAGGGGTGCACGGATAGCCGGGTTCTGGAGGGCAACAAGCCCGCATCTCATGGCATTGAGACGGAGGGGGCTTCACTCTAGGATTGGCGGGCTATTCGCCGCACTCGTAGGGGGTACAGGTTGACCCAGGAGGGGTGCCCAAGTTGCCGGATTCCGTGAAGTGCTGGGTGGTCCATTCACGGCGCTGAAGGGGGCTGCCTCGCTTCAGGTTTTGGCGGGTGACTTGCCGCGCCCGTAGGGGTCTAGGATTTCATTGCACAGGCTATCCACACGACCAGGGGAACGTCGGGTTTCAGCGGCTCTGTGAAACCCGGGGATCCCAGATATCTGTATTGTTTCTGTGATGCTGTTCATTCTCTGTGATGTTGCATTTCTTTCACGCCTTGAGCGAAATATAATATATTGGTATATATATTAGTAGATGTTGTATATGTTTTTCATCCGCGCTAGTCCAGTCCCCGCTCTGTCGTTAGTTAGCTAACCTAACGGGTAATGACGGGACCCAGTGGCGAATGCGGATGGCATATACGTACATCAGTATATTTTCGTTCTTTTTGGTGTGATCAATTGATGGGACTGCGTTGATTCGGATCAATGCAAGTTAAAAACAAACCTAATCTGATGTTGTTGGAACACTTTTCAAAAAGCTGTTATTGCAAGGACGTTCACTTTTGTTTTGCATCGTGGTATTCAGTTGGAATATCCTGCTCCTCAGTCGACGAGGCAAGGGCCGAGATCCCTTCACCGGGAGTGACCCCTTGGACAGAAGTTTGCGTCAGGGCATTAACTTCACTATAGCCGATTACTTTTGCTTTGCACCGTGGTATTCAGTTGGAATATCCTGCACCCCATTCTACGGGGAAAGAGCCGAGATCCCTTCACCGGGAGTGACCTCTTTAGCAACGGTTTTCGTCACTATATTTTCAAAAAAGCTATCCGTTCCTTCAACGATATCAAGTTCATTACGTTAAAGGTTTTCGCCAGAAACCATTCGTAGCCCTCCGTCGTTTCAGACGGGTAGCACGTAGTATTCATGCTATGTTTGTTGACCTTCGTCAAGGCATAGTGTATGGTAGCTGCTTGTTACCTTTCTGCTGCATAGATAGATGTGTTGGTTTGGGACAGTCGTATAGCCTTGTTGACCTTCGTCAAGGGCTTGTACGGGTGGATTCAGATTAACCCTGGATAATGACGGGTAGAACTTGACATGTGACTTATGATTTGTTGACCTTCGCCAAGGTCATAAGAGCATGGGGCAGAAATTACATCGGGAGTTTCAAAAGTACTGAAACTTGCCAGATATGCGCATACCTTCTGGAGTGTGATGGCGTGAGCGGATTCCGTCACGTTATCATGCAATGATAGTTGGATCCCGATTCCCACTGATGAGTTAGTTTACTCCTCGGGTGACCCCGACTAATTCTTCTTTCAGGTTTGGAGGAGAATTTGAGGTACAGTGGGAGGATTCCAGATTAGATAAATTGTCACCATTCTGATCTAGGTTAGAGTGCACGCTGAGTGTTTCTTTTCTCTCTCTCTTTGGCAGCGACCATTGACCCGACCCTAAGACTTTGACTCAGTGACCAAGTTGACCGAACCTTCTTAAACACTGGCTTTTGGATTGTCAGAATTGCAGACCTCATTGCCACTCCTACTTTTACCCTTTTCTCCAGGACACCCCGTTTTACTACGAACGTCCACTTCCATTGGACAAAGCCATCGTATGGTTAGATACGAACTCGAAAGAATTTATTCGAGGATGGTTTCCGGTTCTGGAGAAAACGGATAGGATTATTCAGTTGTCTTTTCCTTTTTCCTTCTCTCAAGTTGTGAGTACTCCTTGGTTTAGGAGATAGTACACCTATTACGCAAATTGGATAGTCTTCTTCCAAACCTTAGGCTGGTGCCGACCGGTAGGGAATGAAGAAAACCAATTAGCATAACGATGGTGTGCAGAAGGTATTAAGTTCAGACAAAGCAAGGGATCAGTAAGAGGGCAAAGTAAATTGCAACAGATATTCACGACCAAACCAAATATTTCGTTACCACTCCCACATCACCTTTGTATTTCTCCAGGACACTCCGTATCACTACGAAGATCCACAGTTTATTTGGATATTCCATCGTATGGTTATATACGAACTCGAAAGGAACTTGTTCCAGTTCGGGGATGGATCATGGTTCAGGAGAAATAGGAATAAAGTACATTCAGGTGTCTTTTATCTTCACCTTCTCTCGTGTTGCGAGTGTTCCTAGGATTGGGACAGTACACCCATTATGCTTATTGGATAGTCTTCTTCCAAACCATAGGCTGGTGCCGAACGGTAGGGAAGGAAGAAAACCATTTGGCCTAAAGGGGTGTGCAGAAGGTAAAGACTAAAGACATATGAAGGGATTTGGAGAGGTGGCAAAGAACTATACGGTTACAGTCGTGAATCTGGAAGAGGCATTACTAGGAATACCAGAATACCCCATCGGAACATTTCAATGTTTCAGTTTCACTGTGTAATGTTAAAGGAAAACTGATTTCCCGATTAGATACTTACTCCAGGGTATGTATTTACCAGGTACGATTCTCACATCTGTATGGTTTTACAGATGATGAGTGGGAGTAAGTTATTGGGAATTGGGTGATCATCCTCATTATATCGGGATTCGTTGTAATCGGTGATATTTGAGGAAATCGCCTGGGCTGTTTGCCAGTCGGCAAATATTTGGTTTTGAATATCCGCAGTTATGCACCAATTTCAAATTGATATATCTGTACGTCTATCTTCATAGAGTGAGATATACCTTTTTGAAATTATGTCTGTGACATCTACCTATATCAGTGGATGGTTAGGTAAGGAGCATTAAACAGCGGTGTAATTCTTCTTAACCATAAGTACAGTTTTCAACCTACGACACACAGTGAATGAGTTATCAGACTCAAGGGACTTGTACAGAGTATTGTATGTTGTCCAGGGTCCATCAGGACAGAGGGGTTGGTCCTCATACTATATTCTGTTTAGTTTTAACTTCTCTAGTTCTTAGACATGTGTTTCGTTGAAACACAGGGTCTAAGTTTTGAGGAGTTATAGGTATTTGAATAGAGTAGAGAACCAGGTGTAGCAAGTATCGGGATTCTTCAAAGAGATCGAAGATGTAGATACTTGTGTATGGTATTCAGTTGATAGTGATGATAAAGAGATCTTGCTTCTTTTTCAGGTTACTCATAATTGGAAGCATTCCTAAGTTGAGTAACGCTGATCGGCCTCCTTCCATTTAGTTGACATGCACCGGGGATAGCTGCATGATTTGAATCTGGTTCAATTAAATCTGTGCCTCTGTTTCTATATTGGATATAGTACAGTTCATATCTTAACATTGTTAAGGTACGGGGAGTTGTCTGGCTTATGCTTAAAACCAGACACTGGACAACTCAAGGCACATTTCTGTAATGGCTGTTTGTGGGTTGACCCAGGCTATGACGCGGGTTGATTTTCTACCATCTGGATGAACAATAGCAATATTGTTCTAGACTCGCCACAGTTTTATTAAAAATGGATTTTTCAGAAAACAGTAGTGGGAGTATGGTAGAACTGGAAGTGATTCCAGAACCACAAACGATTACTGAAGATTTGATAAGGAACCTAAAGATTCAATCTGGATTGACATTCCATTGGCCACTCCGCAGATAAGGTGGGTAACTTCAGGCACCCGAGAGGCACTACGGTAGCCTCAAGGACGGTGACAGGGAAGTTCTTGTTTACCCACAATTGCCATTGCTGTTGTTCCAGGTTACGAGACCCGGCGGGAGGATGAGTATAGCGTCGTTATAAACCAGTTTTAGAAGTGTACGTCTATATGACTCTGCCAGAGGGTTGTCGTAGTCAGTGGGAGCAGCGGAAGCATTGGTGGACAGGTTGCTTATGTCTATTTATAGACTAGAGCAGATGTAGCGGAGATAGATCATCTATTTCTGACGTGACAGTCATGGGTTTGACTTCGTCAGAATAGGGGATGGATCTGTTGAGAAGGTAGTAGGGTGTGATATCCTGGTATTTGGATGATATACACAGAGTAGGAAAAGAAACTCCTACACTACGATCGGTTATACTTTGGTCGTCACACAGTTGTTTCTCCACAAAAGAAATGGATTTTATATCAGACATACTGGTTACTAGATCTATGGTTTTAGATCTAGATTTGGGTGGTTTCCCAATCAGGGTACTTGACAGCATTCTAAGAGTATTTAGGATGGACGACTCCTGGCACGGTAGTGTACCTGCAGGTAATGGAGTCACCCTCTCCAAAGGTGTCTTACAGACTAAAGGGGAGAGGGATGTGCATGATTGGCAGATCACTTGCTCAGGCAATTGAGTCAATCATGAGATGTCAAGTACCACACCAGATGTTGTTCTTGCACTAGATGCAATAAGTTGACATTAATCCAATCCTGGAGAAACAGTCGGAAGCAGTTTTAGAACATAAGTGGATGTTCTAGGGATATGATAACGACAGCCTCATTCGGGAAACAGTTATCATTCAAGGCTTCCAAGGTGACATGGACGACAAGGAGGTTGTCAGAGCTATAGTTTTCCTTCTGATGAGGGGCAGTATTTTGGATAGGTGGTCCAAGGCAATACTGAGGGTGGCATGGCGCAGGATACTGATTAAGTTCAGTTGTCGATACAGTCTAAGAAGTTTGGATTTGGAGCTCATTTATGAGCTATGTCCCATCAGACATCCAGACACATTCTAAGACAGGTATTGCTCATTTCGGGAGATGGGTTTCTCCGCGAACTTGAGATTTAGAGA
Organism: Agapanthus africanus; assembly: GCA_030015575.1. Taxonomy (NCBI): domain Eukaryota; kingdom Viridiplantae; phylum Streptophyta; class Magnoliopsida; order Asparagales; family Amaryllidaceae; genus Agapanthus; species Agapanthus africanus. The sequence goes on from JASDDO010000001.1 coordinate 410,582,497, forward strand.
GACATAGAAAGAGACAACTAAGCGGATCCACTCACTAAGGCTATTCCTCGAACGCAATAGTTCCACAAACGAGCTTTGTGAGACTGACTAGTAGAGGAGTTGGATGTTCGGTATCACACGGGCTGTGAGTATGCGACATCGCAATAATTAGCCTTGAGTGCAAGTGGGAGATTGTTGGAGATAGTGCCCTCAGAGTCAATTATTAGGTCACAGGTACGTGATTGTAATGATTGAGGGAGGACCTATCCCGGTAGGACAGACTTACTCGAGATGATAGTATGCTATCTGGTTTACCTTTATCATCGTGTACTGCTTTAGGTGACCTGACACGTCGCTATTACACGTTGATAGAGCCCCTAGGATTCTTGCTTGACCACCAGCAGTATGAGGGCGATCATATAAGTGGGAGCTGGGGGTCTACAAGCATATCCTTAAAAGGTCCCTAGTCGTGGGAGTTTCGAGACTGGGCATCGATACTCCATTAGTAGACTAGTGTATGCAGTCGAGACCCCGACGAGGGGCGGTGGCCGGTCTCACAAGCCACTGGTGTCAGTTGGATCACCTAAGATGTATACAGGTGCTCATTGGGTTATGAGTACACCGGACAGGACTCACCGGGAACCTGCTAGTTGGTCATATACCAGACGTCAGATGGCAGTTCCCTGGTGACATGTGTGCAGGTTAGTTCATCGACCTGGGGATCGTCATTTGTCTCGTGTGAGTTCCCACTGTACTTTGATTACTACCCTACCACGGCTCAAAGGAGTCGTGCAAACAGGTTTTAGTTGGGTACAGTCCCGAGCCACATGGAGGCAGTGAGCGTATCTTTAGGGGTTCGTCTCTCCCGGTATTGGGGGTGAGGTCGTGCTGTGTCTAGGAGAGCCATTACACAAAGTCCTTGGCCAAGGCAAGGAGATTTACTGGTAGGTATTCCAGTAGTATCTCAGGGTGTTCTGGGCTACACTCCGACACGACTTGTACCGCTTTTGGGGGTCTGACTTTTACCAACCCCCTAGGCCCGCCATGCGATGCTCATAGACGAACGGACCGGACTGCACGGATATTGTCACTGACAGGCTCAGTTGGGTGTCGGGGTGAGCTTCCTCATCGACGTCCCTTTTGGTCAATAGCTGGTGGCCCGTCACGTATTGGCATATACCTCTGACGTGCTAGTGGTTAAATCCACAGCCATAGTATTGACGAGTCTTTAGAGTCCACCACATTTACAGTTACTCAAGCTTTCGGGCGAAAGGTTGTAGAGGCCGTATGGAGATATGGCAAGGTCCGATCAGATACGTGCGGTATTGCACGGATCAGGATCGGACAGTTTGTACTATAGGCCGTATGGTTATATGGCAGGGTTCGATCAGATACGTGCGGTATTGCACGGATCAGGATCGAACAGATATTACTAGCCGGTTTTGGTATAAGCCGGATCCTAGTATAGTACAGTGTAGATTTTGTCTCATTGCATTTGTATTTCGGTCGAAATACAAATGCGGGTGTGTATGCACAGTATCGGGGTTTTCCTGTAATTTATTACGGGACCAGTTTTCTGGAGTTGCCAGTTTGCTTTCCGTTTCGGCCAATTTTCCATTGTTCCGTTCATTGGCCGAAGATTGGTGGAGGAGGGCTTATTTGCATTGTTGCAAATAAGTGTTTGTGGAGGGGTTCTTTGCTTATTGTTTTATCATGATAGCCTCTCATTGACCTTGACTTCTAGCTTCATGATTGCTTGACTTTTAGTGACCATCATGGTTGTTGATGATGAGCTTGGTGATGATGGTTGGATGAGTGTTGGTTTTGCTTGTGATCATTACTTGATATCATAACCATTCCTTTCTCTCTCTCTTTTGATTATGGTTGGGTTTTGATCTTTTGTTTTAGAATATATCACTCCCTCACTCTCATGCTCTTCTCACCACCTAAAAAGAGTGTGGCCGGCCATTCTTTTGGGTAAGGGTTGATTGATTCATTTTTGGTGTGGCATATTGTTTTCTCATGCTTGCTAGAAAAGCCCTCTAGTTCCTTTCCAAAAGTTCCTCTCTTTTCCTTCACCAATGGCAATTCCACGATCCCCAAAAATGAGACTTGCTCACTACATATTCTACAACGAACCTTGGGCACGTCGAGTAGCCGGCTTCGTGCCCGAGTTGCCTCGGCATTGAGGTGGGAGCCCGTAAACGATGTAGGCAACGTGGTGCACTTCCGGCGACGAGGATGAGACGGACGGAGATCCCGCGAGGAGATCGGATTGGAGATGAAGACCGGAGGACTTGGATCGTCGGTATATCTCTTTCCCATCTTCTAGTTAGCTTAGACTTGTTAATGGTTCGATCCGGGTTATAGTGCGCGGTGGTGCCGTTTTGCTAAGTCCGCAAAAATTTAAGTTATTCACCGCTTCCGCATTCCGGCGTCGGATTGACGGCCGGGGCGCCGCCGTGCACTTACATGTAGACTACCCAGCCCCCACTAGTGTGACTGCCATCACAATGCTGGTAGACAAGCAAGATCCTAAGAGCTCTATCAATACGTACACTCACATATTAAGATAGAAAAACCAAGTAGCATACTACCATGTTTAGCAAGACTGTTATATACATGTGAATATCCCAAGCTTCCATTAAGTAATATACAAACTAGTATGATACAGTAATGGCCTTCTAGGGCATAAACACTAACAGATAGTTGGATCCCGATTCCCACTGATGAGTTGGTTTACTCCTCGGGTGACCTCGACTAATTCTTCTTTCAGGTTTGGAGGAGAATTTGAGGATACAGTGAGAGCTTTCCTGATTAGATAAAATGATTAACCATTATGATCTAGGTCAGAGTGCACGCAGAATGTTTCTACTCTTTCTCTCTTTGACTGCGACCATGACCCGACCCTAGACTATAACTCAGTGACTAAGTTGACCGAATTTTCTTATAACTCTGGCTTTTGGATTGTCTGAGTTGCATATATCATTGCCACATTTTCTTTTACCCTTTGAGTTTCTCTAGAACATCCCGTATTATTAAGAACATCCAATTCTATTGGATAAATCCATCGTATGGTTATATACGAACTCGATGGAATTTCTTCGAGGATGGATTCTGGTTCTGGATAGATCGAATAGGATTATTCAGTTGTCTTTTCCATTTACCTTCTCTCAGTTTGTGAGGGATCCTAGGATTAGGAGAGGGTACACCTATTACGCTTATTGGATAGTCTTCTTCCAAACCATAAGCAGGTGCCGAAAGGTAGGGAATGAAGAAAACTAATTAGCCTAAGTTGGGTGTACAGAAGGTAATAAGTAAAGACAAATAAAGGGATCAGAAAGAGGGCAAAGTAAATTGCGACTGTTAACATTCACAACCAAACCACGTATTTCATCGCTACTCCTAATTCACCTATGTATTTCTCCAGAACATCCCGTATCACTACGAACATCCAATTCTATTGGATAAATCCATCTTATGGTTATATACGAACTCGAAGGAACTTTTTCGAGGATGGATTCTGGTTCAGGAGAAATAGGAATAAAGTTTCTTCAGTTGTCTTTTATAGTTACCTTCTCTCAGGTTGCGAGTGCTCCTAGGATTAAGACAGTACACCTATTATGCTTATTGGATAGTCTTCTTCCAAACCATAGGCTAGTGCCGAACGGTAGGGAAGGAAGAAAATCATTAAGCCTAATGATGGTGTACAGAAGGTAACGACTAAAGACAAATAAAGGGAATCGGAGAGATGGCAGGGAAATATACGGTTACAGTCATTAATCTGGATAATGGAAGAGGCATTACTAGGAATACCCGGATACCACTTCGAAACATATTCATGTTTCAGTTTCACTGTGTATTGTTAATAGAAAACTGATTTCCCAATTAGACCCTTACTTCAGGGTATGTATTTACTAAGATTTATTCTCACATCTGTATGGTTTTACAGATGATGAGAAGGAGTAAATTATTGGGAATTAGGTGATCATCCTCATTATATCGGAATTCGTTGTAATTGGTGATATTTGACGAAATCACCTGGGTACAGTTTTCAACCTACGACGCACAGGATTTGAGTTATTCAACTTAGCGGACTTATACAAAGTATTGTATGTCGTCCAGTGTCCATTAGGACAAAACGGTTGGTCCTTATACTTTATTCTGTTTGCTTGTGACTTCTCAAGTTTTAGACAAGTTTTTCGTAGAAATACAAGGTCCAAGTTTGAGAAGTTATAGGTAAAAGAATAAAGTGGAGAACCAAGTGTCGCAAGTGTCGGGATTCTTCAAGGTGATCGAAAATGTAGATACTTGTGGTTGGTATTCAGATGATAGTAATGGTTTTGAGAAACTTGTTTCTCTTTCACGTTACTCATAATTGGATGCAATCCTAAATTGAGTAATGCTGATCGTCCTCTCTCCATTTAGTTGACATGCACTGGAGACAGCCGCATGATTTGAATCTGGTTCCAATTAAATTAGTGTTTTTGTTTCTATATTAGATATATATAGAATCAATTTATATCTTAACGATGTTAAGGAATAGGGAGTCGTCCGGCTGATGCTTAAAACCAGAATCCGGATAAATTCAAGGCATGTTTCTGTAATGGCAGTTTGTGGGTTAACCCGGGCTTTGACGAGGGTTAATTTTCTACCATCTGGAAGATCAATAGTGATATTGTTCTTGACTCGCCACAGTTTTAGTAAAATGGATTTTTTCAGAAAACAGTAGTGGGAGTATGGTAGAACTGGAAGAGATTCCAGAACTGCAAACGATTACCGAAAATTTAATAGGACCTAAAGATTCAATCAGGATTGACATTCCATTAGCCACTCCGCAGATATGGTGGGTAACCTCAGGCACCCGAGACGTACTCTGGTAGCCTCAAGGACGGTGACATGGAGGTTCTTGCTTACCCAGACTTGACACTACTGTTGTTCCAGACTATGAGACTCGGCAGGAGGATGAGTATAGCGTCATTCTAAACTAGCTTTAGAAGTGCGCGTGTATATGACTCTGCCAGAGGGTTGTCATAGTCAGTGGGAGCAGCGGAAGCATAGTGGATAAGTAGCTTATGTCTATTTATAAACTAAAGCAGATATAATGGAGATAGATCATCTATTTTTGATGTGACAGTCATAGGTTTTGACTTCATCAGAATAGGAGATGGATCTGTTAAGAAGGTAGTAGGGTATGATGTCCTGGTACTTGGAAGACATACATATAGTAGGAAATGAAATTCCTAAACTACGATCGGTTATTCCGTGGTTGTCACACAATAGTTTCTCCACATAGGATATGGATATAATGTCATATGTTGTTTTTTGTACTAGATGCAATAGGTTGATATATTATTCCAATCCTGGAGAAATGTTCGGAAGCAGTTTTAGAACATAAATGGTTGTTCTAGGGATTTGATAACGGTGGCCTCCTTTGGGAGACGGTTATCATTCCAGGCTTTCAAGGTGACAAGGATGACAGAGTGACTGTCAGAATTATAGTTTTCCCTCTGACAAGGGGCAGTAGTTTGGACAGGTGGTCCAAGCGGATACTGAGGGAGGCATGGTGCAGGTAACTGATTAAATTTAGTTGACGATACAGTCTAAGAAGTTTGCTGGATTCGGAGTTCACTTGTGAGCCAGGCCCCATCAGATATCCATACATATTCTAAGACAGGTATTACTCAATTCGGGAGATGGCTTTCTCCGTGAACTTGAGAAAAAGAGGGACATGGAAAGAAACATCAGGGCGGATCCACTCACTGAGGCTATTTCTCGAACACAATAGTTTTACAAACGAGCTTCGTGAAACTGATTAGTAGAGAAGTTGGATGTTCGGTATCACACAGCTGTGAGTACGCGACATCGCAATAATTAGCCTTAAGTGCAAGTGGGAGATTGTTGGATAGTGTGCCATCAAAGTCAATTATTGGATCGCAGGTACGTGATTGCAATGATTAAGGGAGGACCTATACCGATAGGACAGTCTTGCTCGAGATGATAGTATGTTATCTGGTTTGTCTTTATCATCGTGTACATGCTTTAGTTCACTATTGCATGTTGATAGAGCCCATAGGATTCTTGCTTGACTGCCAGCAGTATGATGGCGATCATATACGTGGGAGCTGGAGTCTATAAGCACATCCTTAAAGTGTCCCTAGTCGTAGGAGTTTCGAGACAGGGCATCGAAACTCTAGAGTAGACTAGTGTATACAGTCGAGACCCCGACGAGGGGCGGTGGTCGGTCTCACAAGCCTTTGGTGTCAGTTGGTTCACCTAAGATCTATACAGGTGCTCTTTTGGTTATGACTACACCAGACAGGACTCGCCGGGAACATTCTAGTTGGTATTATACATATCGTCAGATAGTAGTTCCCAGGTGACATGTGTACAAGTTAGTCTGTTGACCTGAGATCGTCATTTGTCTCGTATGAGTTCCCACTGTGCTTTGATTACTACCCTACCACGGCTCAAAGGAGTCATGCAAACAGGTTTTAGTTGGGTACAGTCCCGAGCCACATGGAGGCAGTGAGCGGATCGTCAGGGATTCGTCTCACCTGGTATTGGGGGTGAGATCGCGCTGTGTCTAGGAGAGCCATTACACGAAATCCCTGTCCAGGGTAATCGACATTTACTAGTAGGTATTCCAGTAGTTTCTCAGGGTGTTCTGAGCTACTCTCCGACACGACTTTTATTAGGGGTCTGACGTTTACCAGCCACCCAGGCCCTATATGCGATACTCATAGACGATTGGACCGGACTGTATGGATATTGTCACTGTCAGGCTCAGTAGGGTTTCTGGATGAGTTCGCTCGTCAGCTTCCCTTCCATTCAATACATAGGCAACCGTTACGTACAGCTAGTACCTCTGACGTGCTAGTGGTTATACCCAGTGTCAGTGTACTGATGAGTCATTAGAGTCCCCCACAGACAGTTTCCCAAGTTCGGGCGAAACGTTGTAGAGGCCGTATGGTTTTATGGCAGGGTCCGATCATATCTGTGCACTTGTGCACGGATCAGGATCGGACGGATAATACTGGTGGGCTTTGGTTTAAGCCGGATCCCAGTATTACATTGTAGGAGTATTTTTGTCTCATTGCATTTGTATTCGGTCGAAATACAAATGCGGGTATGTATTTACAATTGAAGGGTAATCTCATAATTCGTTACGAGATTATTTTCGGAGTTGCCAGTTTCCTTTTCCATCTTAAACATCACGTTCTATGTTTAATTGATGTGAGCAAATTTTTTTTTCCCTTTCCTCCTTGGCCATTACCTGCACTGTTGGGGGCTGCGTGCACAGTGGAGGGTTTGCCCATCTATGAGGCATGGTGTATTGGGCTCGGTCATTAAGTAGGCATGGCTTGCTTCATCCATCACATTCTTTTCATTCCCCTTTTTTGTTTTTGGTTGTTGTTTTTGGTAGGAAAGGTTTCCTTGCAATTTCGCAAGCCATGAGTGGTGGGGGGCTCTCAGCAATTTGCCAGCACTGTATTTGCAGGGGTTTTATTGCGGTGAGGTGTGAGCTGAGGATTGAGGGTTTTTGTTTTTTTTAGTGGGCATTTTGTTTTGGGTTGATCTATTCTTGCTTGCATGATTACATATATATTCATCACACTTCTTGTAAGCAATTTACAGCGAGCACCAATTCTTCATTTGGCCGAGCCCCTTTATGAGTGAAGCTCATTTTTCTCTTTGAAAACCTTTTGCTCACTTCACAACATCCATGGCAACTCCGATTTATCTCCATCCAATCGTTTGGGTGCCTTGAGACAGCATATTCCACACTCTCTCTACTTCAATCTTGGACATGCCGGCTGGCAAACTTCATGTCCGAGTTGTCTCGGTTCGAGACGGGAGCCCGTATAAAGATTCATAGACGTGGTGCCATTTTGACGGGCGTGATCGGGGAGCGGACTTCATCGGCGCAACAGCGGGGACCTTGGTGCGGAGATTAAAGACTGAAGGACACGGATCGATCAGTATAATAATTTCTGAATTCCTTTTACATTTTGCTAGTTTACGGTTAATGGAACGATCTGGTATTTCGGCTGCGGTGGCGCCGGTTTAGTTAAAAACTTTTTGTTCCGCATTTAGCGTCGGTTTGACGGCCGGGGCACCGCCGTGCCCCAACAATTACGCACACTTAGTATGCCAGAGTTCGGCATCGTCGATGAGACATGTTATGAGTGACCATGACAGTTGGCCAGAGATCTTTAGAGGATGTGCTAGAGCGGGACTATTTCCGTCATCTTTGATTTTGATATTTTAGGCGATTTATTTGCATGATTGAGATTTTGTGCACCCCAGTTGCACTTGACTTCGGTTTGATGTCATTTGAGATATTGACTTTGATTTCATGGCTAAGGTATGCATGTGATTTGACTTATACTTTCGGCATAGTTTTCATGCACTTTTAGTATTTTGATTCCATTTTGTGCACGCTGATGCACATGATTGTGAGATTATATACTACGGTATACCTGATTTGGATTTGGATTGAGATATGTTGTATACCGTCGATTTCGATTGTGATATTCGATATTTGTTTTCGTGCACCTTGTGCACTTGATTTGGATTCTTGCGCATACTTGGGCGCTTGATGCGATTTTGGTGCACGCCAGATGAACTAAATCGAGATTCTTCGTGCATATCAGATGCACCTGATATTGCTGTCAGGCACACCCGTTGCCGTTGACAGGTGTTTCGTGTACACCCGTTGCACTTAGATTTTGTTTCTGTGCACATGTATGGCACATTCATGGATTTCTTTTTCCGTGCGCACCAGACGCACGGGGCATTCTTGTACCCATTTTGGGATTTGATTTCCTTTCAGCAGTAGGTTTTTGATATTTACTATTTGGTATAGTAGTCCGAGGACAGTACCAGTCTGAGGACAGTACCTGAACATATTTTTTTGCATCCATTGATAGTTATCGAAGGGATTTCCAAAGAAGGAGCTATAGTCTCAGTATTTACATACGTGTCCGAGATGACACGAAACATTTTATAAAGGAAACCCTTCTAAAATTGTTTTCAAAACGGCTGGGCGTGTATATTAAACAAAGGGTATACATATATAGTTATTTTCTTACAATAGACGTCCACCACTGTGCAGTGATACGCGCATCACACAGCGATTTGAAAAGAGTTTGGCATGCATTCCTTTCAGATGTTTTAATGATGTTTACATGCATTATTGATGTATATCATGTTGGTTTTCGTATTGGGCTTTGACATTGGTGCCTTCACCATAACTCTGATGATTGCGGGATGCTTGACGGAGTTTTGATTTTGAATTATCTGCTCATTTTTCATGCGCATGCATTGCGCTATGATGTGTTTTATGTATTTATGATTTCGGAGCCCTACGTCATGGCCATTTTACTGAAATGTTTTAGGAATTGGGGGAGTTTAAATTTAAATTCGGGGACTGAATTTCTTTTAGGGGGGAAGACTGTAACATTTCAGAAAAATAAAATATTATTTTTGGGAA
>JASDDO010000001.1:410596971-410781346 GCA_030015575.1 Agapanthus africanus
CTAGAGTTTATCCGGATTCTGGTTTTAAGCATAAATGTCACAACCCGAATGTGATACGTGACCAGCACTTAAATCACGTGATATCTAAAGACGTCGACGCGGTTCAACTAAGCCGAAACCCGGAATCTAAACCCTTTTTGAAAATATTGAAGGTGCAGTTTAAAATAGTCATCAGATGGAATCAGTTTAAAATAACATTTAAGTTTAACTAAGTATGTTTGAAAAGCATCTATGACGTTTTGAAATTTGAGAGCACCTCCTTTGTAATTTTGTATAAAACCCGATACAACATAATAATACAAATAGCATCCCAACGGGAGCTAGCTTCCACGCCCAAACGGCGGAGCAACTAAGCAAACAATATACGATGCACAATGGCGAAGAAAAGAAAAGCGAAACAAAATCAACAATATAAAATGGTCGAATCCAATGAGTGCGACATCACAACACACAAACTCTAAGTCTCGCTTCTAAGTCCACAATATACCATTTCTAAGTTGATGGAGTTTTACTAGAAACAAAAAGATAAGAATATACAAGTGTGAGTACGATACAACAGTAACCCGCCGGCCAAAGCAATCACCGAAAAGAATGTGTGCCCCAACCCGCTGATAATCCAAGCGGTAACACCTGCAAGAAACTGTGGCACAACGGGGGTGAGTTGCCAACTCAGTGAATAAAAGTACATCACAAGGTAGAAATCGAATGCACAACGATACCTAGGTTATAAGTATAGTGCTATCATATCCTGTACTAATATAATATATGATATGCATATGTATCATAAATGCAACACTATCTATCATGCGATCCTAAGGTAGAACATATCATACAAATAACCTGTAGCTAGGTAAAAGCTCATAAGTAGCCTAAAATATATATGTAAAACCTCTTCTTTAAAATAGCCGCGGAATACATATATCACGGCATAAAAGCAGACGTGATAGTATGAAATATAATAGGTATCTTATTTAAGATATACGTCCTACTATTTTAATGAATAGTGTTAAGAGGTTTACAATTTAAAAGGTTTCAATGTCATACCAGACATGTCAAAATAATGAGGCTATAGCTCGATTTTTGAATTCCTTTTCTTGTATGCAACTACTCGTAAAAAGGTATGCAGGTACTGTCCCCCGGATCAGTCCTGGTCGACTATAACAACTATAATATAACTGGGTACCTCATGATAGCAACATATCAATATATATGGATGTCCAGTATCGACACCCGAAATCAGAAATCCCTCGTGTCCATCACCGACACGCAAATCCTCAAATCTCTCGTGTCCATCACCGAAACGCAAATGCAAATACCGTCGACACCATCTCAACAGATGATCACTACCCAATATCCCTGGCCCCGGTCGGTATCCCCTGGATATCCGCCGTGCCTAATCGAACCCCGGTCAGTATCCCCTGGGTATCTGCCGTGCTCATCTCTATCTCCGGTATCGAGTATCCTCGCCAGGCTCCCCGCCTCACATGAGGCTATCCTACCCCTCGGTCTCAATTAGGTCCACCATGTATCCGACTGTATATCCCCCCACTAAGTCTGGATAACATAGAAATCTGTAACCGTATAGCCCACCCCCAACTCGGTTCGGAGTAAAACAAAACGTAAAAACGACTCATTGTGGACATCAACTCATCATATCCAAATATATCACGTAAAGAATAAGAATACTTGCATAGATCATTCTGATGATATATTATATATATATACACATATATAACAGCATCCCATACCACTGATATATATCATCAAAAGTAGAACATCCTGAAAACTCATAAGAATCAAATATGAATACTCATGATACTGGTATTCGCAATACCCAACAGGCAATAAAGGAAGATTACGTAAATAAATCATACCGGCACAAATATATCAATTCTACCGTGTCATGGCAACACTAATGATGTGTAGTGTAGCATACGCGTCTGTGCTCGTGCAGTATGGCAATCATTAGTATTTGTGCAAGTGTTCTAAAAGTGTAATAGTATACTCATATCAACATCTACATACGCATTTCATAGCATAATGGTCCTACAGTGACATGACAGTACCAATGAGGTGTAGTGTAGCTTGTGTGTACGTGCTTGTGCAGCATAGTACTCATTGTAGTTGTGCAGTGTTCTATCATTATGTCTGTATATAGGAAGCATATAACATCGAGGAATATTTCACAAGCATGTAAAGTAAATCTAAGCGTAACTATTAATTGTAACTATTTGCTATGAGCTATACCATTATCTTTGAAAATGAAACGAGACGTTGGTTTTGAAATAAGGAAACTACCTTAGTTTGAAAATAGATATTCGTTTTGGAAATTGGCATCGCATCCTTGTCTTGTATTCTTTAAACAGGAAACGAATCGTTAGTTTTTAAAAGAGTATAGCTCACTCAAGTATTACGTTCTAAAACGGAATAAAATATAACGCTACGAGTCTAAAGGAAACTTGGCCGTTATTCGACATGCTAATCTTGTATTACAAGTACAGTATGGTTCCTCGTACCGTATCCACATCATCACAATACTCTAAATCCTCTCAAGTATGGCATAATCCTTCGTACCAACCCACCAAATCATGAATAAACTATATGCACAGGAATATATACTAAATGCAATCATAACTTCAATATCATTATCTTGAACAACTACTAAAACTAATTATATATCATATTATCCTATTTATAATGTTGCGGGGGTGCTATACGCCATCCACCTGAATTCCCCCGTAGATGTAAATCTACTCACCAACGTGTTGAGCTCGCTGAAATCCATGCTGCTATGTCCGCCAACTCCGTCTCGAAAACCTTCGCGATCGTACCTATAATCGTAGTTATGAAATATCGGCGTAAATATCATATCCAAATCAAAATAATGAGCTAAGCATCCATAGGTTAGAACCTATAGCTTACTTACTCTAGAAACGATCAATTACCCCTGAATTTAACGTACGAACGTCAACGTTTTAGTCACAGTACAAAATACGAAAAACCCGTATTGGAATATCAGAAACTTGATAAAACCTTTACTAAAACATTCCCATATTTCACTGTATGAATACTGGGACAAATCAAACTATACAGCAACTCATAAAATACCAAACTAAAGCTACAAAATAAAAACCAACACCAACCAGCCTAGGGGGGCCGGAGTCGCCGGAAAATTGGTGAATGTCGCCGGACTTGGTAGGGAGTTTGGAGCTCGGGCTTTAAGTGTAGTCTCCTAGTGGTCTCATGATGCTTATGGTATTGTTAGTTTTTCTAGTGGTTAAACCTAATGGTTCCAGATTCAAGTTCAGTAGGCTAAATATCACAAAACAAACTGTTTTCCTATACTGCACACTAAAACTAGTTATCAAACAGAATTGAATATGTAAAGAAGGAAGGAGATATACCTATAGAGTGGTAGTACAAGGAAATTCTGCTCAAGAAGTGTGTGTGGAACCATCAAGGTTTTGTAGAGGCTCTAGCTTGGTGATGTGCACAACTTTGAGGAGTGGGTCAAGGTTTTACTCTTTGGATGTGATGAACACTTAGAATTATTTTTGTTTGGAGTTTGAATAAACATATGGTTCAGTTTGAGGAAGGCTTAAGAATTTCTAAGTGTTTAATAAGAATAAGGTGGAGGTGTTAGGATTTGTATAGAGAGAGCATGAGGTGGATGGTTGTAAGGTGGATGTGTCATGGAGGAAGAAGGAGGTGTAAAGTTGAGGAGAAGGAGGTGGAGGAATTGAGCATGGGTGAAGGTGTGTTGAGGGTGAGGGTTTAGCCTAGGATAAGATATACCAACCATTTAACAAAATAGTTAAAACAAAAAAAGAAAACCTATTTATGTAAAAATATACATCCATGTTTAAAATGAAATACTTATCATAACACTTAAATATTCTTATCTTAATATAAAATATTATGTCATGTTAAAAAAATCAATATATCATTTTTATGATATCACACACTTTTTTTCATATTTACCAAAATAATTACATTTTTACGGATATAATTCCGATACCCAATTTCATAAGCGATATCATTTTTGTAAACTTATTAAATTCATATTTAAAATTATAAATTATATTTATAATTTTCCAAAATGTTACAATAAGCCGGACAACTCCATATACCTAAACATCGTTACGATATGAATCCATTCTATATATCCAATATAGAAACAAAGGCACTAATTTAATTGGAACCAGATTCAAAATACATGCAGCCGGTCCCAGTGCATATCAACTAAATGGATGGAGGCCAAGTAGCATTACTCATCAAGGAATGCACCCACGAATAAGTAACCTGAAAGAGAAGAAAGTTCTCAAAACTATTACAAACAACGGAATACCAAACACAAGTATCTATATTTTCGATCACCTTGAAGAATCCTGGTTCTCTACTTTATTCTTATACCTATATCTTCTCAAAATATGGACCTTGTATTTCAACTAAATACTTGTCTAAAACTAGAGAAGTCATGAGTAAACAGAATATAGTACGAGTACCAACCCCTTTGTCCTAACGGACACCGGAAAACATACAATACTTTGTATAAGTCATCTGAGTTCAATAACTCAAACCCTGTACGTCGTAGGTGTAAAACTGTACTATGGTTAAGAAGAATTACACCGCTGTTGAATTCCTTACCTAACCATCAATTGATACAGGTAAATGTTATAGACATAATTTCAAAAAGTTATATCTTACTTTATAAATAAACGTATAGATATATCAGTTTGAAATTGGTGCATAACGACAGATATTCAAAACCAAATATTTGCCATCAAGAAAATCCTAGGTGATTTCCTCAAATATCACCAATTACAAAGAATTCCGATATATAGAGGATCTAATCACCCAATTCCCAATATCTTACTCCCACTCAGTATCCGTAACGCCATACAGATGTGAGAGTCAAATCTGGTAAATACATACCGTGAAGTTAGATACTAATTGGGAAATTAGTTTTCAATTAACAGGGCACAGTTAAACTGAAACATGAAAATGTTTCGAAGGGGTAGCCGGGTATTCCTTGTAATTGTTAGTGTATATGCCCTAGGGGCCATTATTGTATCATACTAGCTTTTATATTACTTAATGGAAGCTTGGGATATTCACAGTTATATTAACAGTCTTGCTAAATATGGTAGTATGCTACTTAGTTTATATCTATCTTAATATGTGTGTACGTATTGATAGAGCCCTTAGGATCTTGCTTGACTACCAGCGTTGTGATGGCAGTCACACTAGTGGGGACTGGGTAGTCTACAAGCACATCCTTTTTCGGGTCCCTAGTCGTAGGATTATCGAGACAGGGCATCGATACTCCGAAGTAGACTAGTGTGTACGCTTCTCATCCCAGTTGGGGAGATGGTCTGTCCTACAGCCATCAGTATGTCGTACTGGAGATAGCATACAGGTGCTCGTTGGGTTACGGATACACCGAACAGGACTCGCAGGGAACTGTTGGTTGGTATTATACCCATAGTCAGTTAACAGTTCCCAAGTGACATGAGTACAGCATAGTCCACAGACTTGACACTGCTGCTTCGCCTCAAGTGTGTTCCCACTGTTCTTAGATTGCTACCCTACCACGGCTCAAAGGAGTCGTGCAAACAGGTAGCAGTTGGGTGCAGTCCCGAAGCACTTGGAGGCAGTGGCGGTCAGACAAGATTCGTCTCTCCCAGTATTGGGAGTTGATATCGCACTGTGTCTGGAAATGCATTACGCAAAGTCCCTGGCCAGGGAAAGCAAGATTTACTGGTAGGTTTTCCAGTAGTTTCTCAAGGTGTAATGGGCTTCGCTCCAACACGACTTATACCGCTTTTAGAGGACTGACGCTTGCCGCCCCCCTAGGGCCGATATGCGATAGTCCTAGACGAACAGACCGGACTGTACGAAGATTGTCACATCAGGCTCGGTAGGAGTTCGGATGGGTTTCCTCATCGGCCTTTTTATCGACATCTACCTGGGACCGTTACGTACAGCTAGTGCCGCTTGCGGTGTGTGGTTAAACCCACTGCCAGCTTAGTAGTCGAGTCTCTAGAGTCCCACACAGAGAGTTTCCCTGCTTCGGGCGAAACGATATAGAGGTCGTATGGTTTTACGACAGGGTTCGGAAACGCACGTGCATTTATGCACGTACGATGTTCGAACAGTTTATACTAGCAGGCTTTGGTTTAAGCCAGATTCTAGTATTGGATTATTTGATTTATACAGTCTCAGTATTTCCGTGTTTTCACGGATAGGAGGGGCATTCTCGTAATTTGTCGAGAAGCTTCTAGAAGATTGATGAGTTGGAGGTTTAGGTGGAATTTGAATTAATTGGTTTAATGACTCATGGTGCGATTCATCCATAGGAGTTAATGATGCATTTATGGCTTAATGACTCATGGGATGAATCACACAAGGTGAGTTAATGAAGCATGATGATAATTATTATTTGTTATTCATTTAATAAATATCTTATGCTTCATATATTTACATTGAGACATTTTTCCAAGATCATTCTCACTCTCACCTTCTCTCTCCTCAAGCTCTCTCTCTTCAAACCCTAACCCTAACCTCTCATGTGTTGAAATCAAGGGTTAGCAAGACTAATTGATCCCTAATCTTATTCTATATCCTCTAGGTTTCTTTGATTAACACTTTTAGTAACCTAGTTACCTCAAGTTTGAGGTCACGCTTGGAGTAGTAGCTCTCGGGTGGATCTTCTATCACAAAGATGAGGCCGACGAGGAGGTGGTCAACGAGAACAAGAAAGACTTGGTTCATTAGGTATAATCTTCTTTCATAGTAGCTAATCCCTCCTATGATGTTGTTAGTTAGGGTTTGGCAAAGATCCGAAAGTTAGTCGATATTTGTTTTAAACAAAACGATTGTTTTACCTATTCCACCTCCCCGTAACTCGTGGGGTGTCTAACGTCGACTTACAGTGGTATCAGAGCCTCGCTAAACCATAACTAACTTGTTAACAAAGTCGTTAGACATTCGATCGCAAAACGAACCGGAAAAAACTTAATTTTCATATAGTTTCTGTCGTTTTTAAAACGGGGTCTAAAAATTTTTCAGGGGCCCTTAAAAATACAAGCAGGGAAATATAAGATTACTGGAGAAATTTGGGTTCCCAACTCGGCCAAAATCCAAGCGATCCGCCGCTGATCCCTGCCGAGTTGGAGCCGAGTCGGCACAAATTTCCCCAGTAACTCTTCTGTGTTGATTTTGGTTTTTCTGGGATGTTTTGTTTCTGCTCAAGTTTCAGGTGCATAGTGAAGTATTTGGAGTAGAATCATTTGTGTTTGCTTGATCGAAATTCTACGATATTTGGCTAATTTGATTATATCTGTGATTTGTTTAATGTGTTCGTAAACCTCCCCTAACTGCTAGTATGTCGGTTAGTAGGGGGTTGCACATTTCTGTAATGGTTTTTACTGTTTGTGTTTGTGGACTTGTTGGATTGTCGTGAAAGGATAGCCGGGGATGTAAGACGAGTGTTTCTTTCATTCAAATGTAATTTGTAAATTGTTGTAATATTCTTTTGCGGGGAACTTCCGGGTTGAGGTTGTAGCCATCGTTGTATTATTTCATTTACTGATTTTTGGTCCTAGGATAGACCCAAGGTAGGGTGCACAAACTACCGGATACTTTGAAGTGTTTAGTGGCCTACCCACGTTGTTGAGGGAGACCGCTTCACTTCGGGTACTTGGCGGGTAGTTTTCCGTACCCGTAGGGGTCTAGGGTGGGGTTTTGGCTATTCATCCAGACTGTGTAATCCGTCTTTCTTTGCAGGCTCAAAAGGAATGCGGATTCGTAGAAAATCCAATATGTTCATCTGTGATCTGGAATGTCTATTATTGCGTCTGACGAATGTACAATATCTATATATGATAGCTATTAGACGTCACTTATGTTTTACACCAGCGCTAGCCCAGCCCCCGTTCTGTCGTTAGTTAAGTAACCTAACGGGTGAATGACGGGGCCCAGTGGCGAATGCGGATGGCATGAGAGGACGTTGTATTTTCGTTATTTTCTGCAATGATAGGTTAATGATGGGACGCATTATATTAATGCAAAGAAAATAAACCAACGTTGAATCGTTGGAACAGTTTAAAAAATGATAGGTTAATGATGGGACGCATTATATTAATGCAAAGAAAATAAACCAACGTTGAATCGTTGGAACAGTTTAAAATAAACCACTCGGTTATTTTTAAAACAGAAGATATTTTTAATTGCGGAGCTTTAACCACTCCTTTTAAAAGCTATCAGGTTCCTTCGATCATATCAAGTTCACTACATTCATGGTTTCGCCAAAACCATTCGTAGCACTCCGTCATTTCATTTGGGTATTCAGTAGTATTCAAGCTATGTATTTTGACCAGCGCCAAGGCATAGTGTTTGGCAGCTGCTGGGTATTCATTTGTTGCATAGATAGATGAGTTAGTTTGGGACAGTCGTATTATCATTTGACCAACGTCAGGGATATGTACGGATGGGTTCAAATCAACAAGATAATGATGGGTAGAACTTGACATGTGACTTATGATAATTTGACCAACGCCAAGGTCATAAGAGCATGGGGCAAAAATTTATATCGGGAATTTCTAAAGAAACTGAAATTTGCAAAAGGATGCATACCATTTGGAGTGTGATAATTTTGGTAGGATTCCTTCAGCTTTATCACACGATGATATTTAGATCCCGATCCTACTTTGAGTATCCGCTACTCATCAGGAGATTCGTCACTTAACGATCAATGTTATAAACTAAGTAGGTGCCGAGAAAGGTGTCAGCGGGGCTACGCCCCCAGAGAAAAGAGGTTATTTAATTAAGGAACTTCGCGAAAGCGTTGGAAAACCTCCTTCGAAGTACTGACACCGGCCTGAATGAACGGTTAAGCAAGTATTGTACGGTGAGAATAGTCCTAGCTAGTTCTTCCTTTTTGGTTTGAGGATGGATTCGAGAAACGGTGGGAGCCATCCAGTTTAGATAAACTAAAAACCACTCTAAACATGCAAGAGCATCATGCTAAAGTGTTCCCTCTCTCTCCTAATTGCGGCGACTCAGAACATGACAGGCCTTAAGTTACTATTAGAAAAAAATATATTGACAGGGCTAAACTATAAAGATTGGCTGCGGAATGTCAAGATGTCTTTGACTTATGACAAATTGGGGTATGTCCTTACTATTAAGGCACCAGCTATCCCTGGTCCAAAATCCAGTACTGCGGATAAGGAAATCCACAAGACCTGGGAGTTAGATTGTGCGAAGGCCAAATGCATCGTGCTTGCCTCTATGAATAATGAACATCAGAGGAGGCACGAGGATATGGATCTTGAATCCATATTTCTCCATACAAAGGATCTGTATGGAGAGCAATCTCGTATAGCTAGATACGAGACCTCGAAGAACTTGTTTCAGTCGAGGCTGGCCGTCGGATCACCTGTAGGAGAACATGTCCTAAAGATGATTGGCTATATAGAAGAGCTCGCGGACCTCGGGACGACTTTGGAGAACGAGCTCTATACATACTTGATTCTTCAGTCCCTTCCTTCCACCTACGCCCAGTTTATTCTGAATTTCAACATTCAAAGAAAAGAAGTTGAGCTTCCAGAACTCCTTAACATGTTGAGGAGTGCAGAGGGCACCTTGCAGAAAGCAAGGGAAATACCCGCTATGTTTGTTCGCGGTGCTTCTTCTTCCGGGTCTAAGGCTAGGGCCAAAGGAAGATTGAAGAAGGCCGCCACCAAACCGAGAGGTGGTGTTGGTAAGGTGAGAGTCAAGGGAAAAGCAAAGGTTGCGGTGCCAGTAGTGGGAAAGGACGAGTGCTTCCACTGTCGTAGGAAAGGGCACTGGAAGAAAGATTGCAAAGCTTGGAATACCAAGAACCAGGAACCGAAGCAAGCTGTGTCTTCGACTTCAGGTGTGTTTGTAATTGAAAATTGTCTGTCAATCAACTCTACTTCCTGGGTATTGGATACCGGATCAGGATCTCATATATACAATTCATTGCAGGCACTGAAAAACCGTAGAGTGCTGAAGGTTGGTGATATGACCCTCCAGGTTGCTAACGGAGCTAGCGTGGGTGCTGTGTCCGTAGGGGATTATCACCTGGGATTGACGAGTGGACATATTTTAGTTTTGCATAACTGTTTTTGTGTACCCAGTTTAACGTGTAATATCATATCAGTATCGTTGTTATTAAAAGAAGGTTACGATTTCACGTTTGTAAACGATGTTGTTAACATCCACCTTAATCATGGTTTGATTGGGTCCGGTGCACTAGATAACGGTATATATGTCTCAAACCAATTACAGATTTTCAATATCCAGAACACACTAAAAATAAAGTCTCCAGATTTAAATAAGGCTTTCTTATGGCATTGTAGACTAGGTCACATAAATGAGACAAGGTTAACTAAGTTACATAGAGAAGGATGTTTAGATTCATTCGAATATCAATCTTATGCCACTTGTCAATCATGTCTCAAAGGAAAGATGATAAAGACTCCATTCACTGGATATCGAGTAAGAGCGAGCGAGCTCTTAGGAATCATACACAGCGATGTATATGGTCCAATTTCTACACATACAAGAGGTGGTTTTTCATATTTCATTACTTTTACGGACGATTACTCTAGGTACGGATTCATTTTCTTGATGAAACATAAATCCGAGGCCTTTGAGAAATTCTAAGAATATAAGAATGAAGTAGAAAACCAAACCGGCAAAAGTATCAAGACACTAAGATCTGATCGAGGTGGTGAATACTTAAGTGCCGAGTTCCTAGGTTACCTAAAAGAGAAAGCAATTCTCTCTCGGCTTACTCCTCCATACACTCCACAGCATAACGGTGTATCGGAGAGACGGAATCGAACCCAATTGGATATGGTACGTTCCATGATGAGTAATGCTGAGTTACCGCGATCTTTCTGGGGTTATGCGCTAGAATCAGCTGCATATCTTTTGAACAGGGATCTTACCAAGACTGTACCTACCACGCCATATCAGATGTGGAGTGGGAAGAAACCCTATCTTCAGTATCTGAAGATATGGGGATGTCCAGCTTTTGTTAAAAAGCAGCATGCGGACAAACTTGAGGCACGATCAGTACAATGTAAGTTTGTGGGATATCCAAAGAACTCCAAGGGGTATTTCTTCTATTACGCAGAGGAACAAAAGGTTATTGTTTCTCGTCATGCCCATTTTCTAGAACAACAGTTTTTAGAAAAGGAAACAAGTGGGAGCGCAATAGAACTTGAAGAAATTCCAGAACCACAAACTACTACTGAAAGTTTGGTAGAACCAGTAGTTCAAGAAGAACAGGACATTCCCGCACCCCTCCGCAGGAGTAGTAGGCCATCTCATCCACCTGAAAGATACTACGGTTTTCTCATAGATGGGGATAGAGAGGATTGCATCATTGATGATGATGAACCTACTAGCTTCTAGCAGGCTATCCAGAGCGGCGACTCGGTAAGATGGCTCGATGCAATGCGGACCGAGATGGAGTCCATGTACACCAACAAAGTATGGACTTTGGACTTTGCTCCAGATGGGGTAAAACCCATAGGATGCAAATGGATCTTCAAAAGAAAGATTGGTGTAAATGGACAGTTGGAAACCTATAAGGCTAGACTTGTTACAAAGGGTTATCGTCAAAGACCTGGTTTGGACTATGACGAAACTTTTTCTCCAGTGGCTATGCTCAAATCCATTCGGGTCCTTCTTGCCATTGCTGCCTTCCATGATTATGAGATCTGGAAGATGGACGTAAAGACGGATTTTCTAAATGGTAATTTAGAAGAGTGCGTCTATATGGATAAGCCAGAAGGTTTCAATCAGAGAGGGAGCGGCGGGAAAGTGTGCAAGTTGCTTAAGTCTATTTATGGACTGAAGCAGGCATCACGGAGTTGGAACATCTGTTTTGATGAAACGGTCAAAGAATATGACTTTATCAAAAATCCAGATGAACCATGTATATATTGTAAAATTGTAGCAAGAACTGTCGTATTCCTCGTCTTGTACGTGGATGACATTCTATTGATAGTAAATGACATTCCTATGCTACAATCTGTCAAAGGATTTTTGTCACACAGGTTCTCCATGAAAGACCTGGGTGATGCCTCTTACATTCTGGGGATCCGGATCTATCGTGATAGATCCAAGAGGATGTTAGGACTTTCGCAGTCCAGGTATATCAACACTATACTTAAAAGATTCAGTATGGAAGATTCTAAGCGCGGTAATTTACCGGCTTATCACGGAATCACCCTCTCCAAAGAGATGTCTCCCAAGACTGATTTGGAAAGGGATCGCATGTCGATTATACCCTACGCTTCTGCGGTAGGCTCTATAATGTATGCGATGTTGTGCACCAGACCAGATGTAGCTTACGCACTAAGCGTGGTAAGCCGATATCAATCAGACCCAGGGGAGAAGAACTGGATAGCAGTAAAGAACATTCTCAAGTACCTAAGAAGGACTAAGGAGATGTTCCTAGTTTACGGCGGAAAAGACCTCAAGATCGAGGCCTTTGCTGATTCCAGCTTCCAGAGTGATAAGGATGACTCTAAGTCCATGTCAGATTATGTCTTTACCCTCAATGGAGGGGCGGTGTGCTGGAAGAGTTCCAAGCAGGACACTGTTGCTGACTCGACGATGGAAGCGGAGTATATCGCTGCTTGCGATGGCGCAAAAGAAGCGGTCTGGATGAAGAAGTTCCTAACAGAACTTCAGGTGGCTCCTACCATTGTTGATCCAATACCGTTGTATTGCGACAACAACGGAGCTATAGCTTTAGCAAAGGAACCCAGGTCCCATCAGAAGTCCAGACACATCATAAGGCGGTATCACCTAATCAGGGAGATCATAGATCGCCGGAAGATCGAGGTCCGGAGAGCTGCTACAGAGGAGAACACTGCTGATCCATTCACTAAGGCCTTTCCTCAGATTCAGTTCAAGAGGCTACTCGAGATGATTAGTCTTCGATACGCCAGTACATGGCCCTAGTGCAAGTGGGAGATTGTTAGTGTATATGCCCTAGGGCCATTATTGTATCATACTAGCTTGTATATTACTTAATGGAAGCTTGGGATATTTACAGTTATATTAACAGTCTTGTTAAACATGGTAGTATGCTACTTGGTTTATATCTATCTTAATATGTGTGTACGTATTGATAGAGCCCTTAGGATCTTTCTTGACTACCAGCGTTGTGATGGCAGTCACACAGTGGGGGCTGGGTAGTCTATAAGCACATCCTTTTTCAGGTCCCCAGTCGTAGGATTATCGAGACAGGGCATCGATACTCCTGAGTAGACTAGTGTGTACGCTTCTCATCCCAGTTGGGGAGATGGTCTATCTCACAGCCATCAGTACGTCGTACTGGAGATAGTATACAGGTGCTCGTTGGGTTACGGGTACACCGGACAGGACTCGCAGGGAACTGTTGGTTGGTATTATACCCGTCGTCAGTTAACAGTTCCCAGGTAACATGAGTGTTGGAGATAGTGCCCTCAGAGTCAATTATTGGATCACAGGCACGTGATTGCAATGATTGATGGAGGATCTATTCCGATAGGACAGTCTTAATCAAGATGATAGTATGCTATCTTGTTTACATTTATCATCGTGTACTGCTTCAGGTGACCTTACAGGTCACTATTACACGTTGATAAAGCCCTTAGGATTCTCGCTTGACTGCCAACAGTATAAGGGCGATCATATACGTGGGAGCTGGTAGTCTATAAGCACATCCTTAAAATGTCCCTAGTCGTGGGAGTTTCGAGACAGGGCATCGATACTCCAGAGTAGACTAGTGTATACAGTCGGGACCCCGACGAGGGGCGGTGGCCGGTCTCACAAGCCATTGGTGTCAGTTGGTTCACCTAAGATGTATACAGGTGCTCATTGGGTTATGATTACACCGGACAGGACTCTCCGGGAACATGATAGTTGGTCTTATACCAGACGTCAGATAGCAGTTCCCTGGTGACATGTGTATAGGTTAGCTCATCGACCTGAGATCGTCATTTGTCTCATATGAGTTTCCACTGTACTTTGATTACTACCCTACCACGCTCAAAAGAGACGTGCAAATAGGTTTTAGTTGGGTACAATTCCGAGCCACATGGAGGCAGTGAGCGGATCTGCAGGGTTTCATCTCTCCCGGTATTAGGGGTGAAGTCGCGCTGTGTCTAGGAGAGCCCTTACACGAAGTCCTTGGTCAAGGCAGGAGATTTACTGGTAGGTATTCCAGTAGTATCTCAAGGTGTTCTGGGCTACACTCCGACACGACTTGTACCACTTTTGGGGGTCTGACTTTTATCAACCCCCTAGGCCCGCCATGCGATGCTCATAGACGAACGGACCGAACTGTACGGATATTGTCACTGACAGGCTCAGTAGGGTGTCAGGATGAGTTCGCTCATCGACGTCCCTTTTGGTCAATACCTGGTACCAGGTTACGTATGGCTAATACCTCTGACTTACTAGTGGTTAAATCCACAGCCAAAGTGTTGACGAGTCTTTAGAGTCCCCCACAGACCGTTTTCTCAAGTTTCGGGCGAAACACTGTAGAGGCCGTATGGAGATATGGCAGGGTTCGATCATGTACGTGTGGTATTGCACGGATCATGATCGTACGGATAATACTAGCGGGGTTTGGTTTAAGCCGGATACTAGTCTTGTACAGTGTAGATTTTTTCTCATTGCATTTGTATTCGGTCGGAATACAAATGCGGGTATGTATATACAGTAGCGGGGTTTTCCTGTAATTTATTACGGGATCAGTTTTTTGGAGTTGCCGGATTGCTTTCCGTTTCGGCCATTTTCCTTTGTATCTTTCCTTGGCTGAAAGTTGGTGGAGGAGCGCTTATTTGCAATCATGGAAATTTGATTTGTAGAGGGTGTTATTTGCATATTGTAGTGTCATGATGGTTCCACCATGCATTGACTTTCTTTTAGTCATCATGGCTTGACTTGTGGAGATATGATTGGTTGATGGAGTGTTGGATTTGGTTGGTGATCATTTCTTTTCATCATGATAACCCTTTCTCTCTCTTGATTATTTGGCTCACTCATTTTCATTTGGCCACACACTCTCTCCTCTCATTCTCTCCTTGACATTGGCCGGCCATTCCAAGGGTGGGGGGCTGTCCAAAATGGTTGTGGGGAATTTTTGATCTCTTTGGCTTTGTAAAAATCCCCAAGTTCATCTACAAAAAGTTCACTTCATTACCTCCACCAATACATGGCAACTTCAACCCCTAGGGACACATAGAGTTCTACACTTCATCTACAGCACTTCTTGGGCACGTCGGCTCGCCAACTTCGTGCACGAGTTGCCTCGGTCCAGAGGTGGGAGCCCGTAAAAGAACCCAGCGATGTGGTGCCCTTCCGACGAGGATGAAGACCGGAGAATCTGCGGGGAGATCGGGATGACGACGAGAAGACCGAAGGACACGGATCGCTCGGTATATCTCTCTAACCCTTCTCTAGTTAGCTAGGATTAGATTAATGGCCCGATCCGGGTTTGAAAGTGCGCGGTGGTGCCGGTTTACAAGTTCTGTAAAAGTTTCGTTTCCGCATTTTGGCCTCGGATTAACGGCCGGGGCGCCGCCGTGCACATACAATGGTATCAGAGCCACGCCATTAACCTAGTCTAGCTTGCTCTAACGTGTTTACAAGTTCGATCGAACAAATTTCCGAAAACCACAATTTCTATTGCATCAGTTTCTGTCGAATTTTTTTAGCTAAAAAATTTTTTCAGTACATTTCAGAAACTTATGGAGGGTGTTGTGAGAATACAGTTGAAATTTGGTTGCCTGAACTCACTGTATAGCTGTGGAACCGTGGCCATGACCCCCTTTTGGCCGCAGTTCCGCCGCAGAACAGTGAGTTCACTGCACCAAATTTCTT
Source organism: Agapanthus africanus (assembly GCA_030015575.1). Taxonomy (NCBI): domain Eukaryota; kingdom Viridiplantae; phylum Streptophyta; class Magnoliopsida; order Asparagales; family Amaryllidaceae; genus Agapanthus; species Agapanthus africanus. The sequence goes on from JASDDO010000001.1 coordinate 410,612,893, forward strand.
GCAGTGATTCCTGAGTTGAAAATGTGGTTTTTGGTATACTCTGTTTGGGCCCAGATTTTCTTTGAGTGCTACAGTAGTGCTTGGGGCCCACTTGGGAAAATTTAGTCGATCGAAAATTTTAAACATGTTAGTTCACGGTATTTACATTATATCTGCGACCGTGAATGTCATTTGATCGGTAAATCCTGTCTAACTGCTATAGCCCTTTTAGACGGATTTGCGAACGTAACATTCACGTTGATATTCTGTGTTGTGCTGTGATGTTGCGGATTGGTCGTGGGGGATAGCCTGGATGCAATGTTAGTACAGTTTGGTTTATTATGTACATTTGATATTGCGGGGCGAGCGTCTGACATGTGGACTGCCGTCACTGCCTGTTTGTATATTATTCTTTTGGGGCACGACCGGGGTGAGGTCGATGTACCCGTTGTATGTATATTTTACTTTCTGTACTAGGATTACTCGAAGGTGGGATGCACGGATAGCCGGGTTCTAGAGGGCAAAGGACCCGCATCTCATGGCATTGAGATGGAGGGGGCTTTACTCTAGAATTGGCGGGCAATTCGCCGCACTCGTAGGGGGTACAGGTTGACCCAGAAGGGGTGCCAAAGTTACCGGATTCCGTGAAGTGCTGGGTGGTCCATTCACGTTGCTGAAGGGGGCTGCCTCGCTTCAGGTTTTGGCGGGTAACTTGCCGCTCCCGTAGGGGTCTAGGATTACATTGCACAGGCTATCCACATGACCAGTGGAACGTCGGGTTTCAGTAGTGGCTCTGTGAAACCCAGAAGCGATATATATTGTTCTGTGGTGCTTATTACATTTCTGTGATGTTGCATTTTATCACGCCTTGAGCGAATATTATATATTGATATATATACTAGTAGATGTTGTATATGTTTTGCATCCGCGCTAGTCCAGTCCCCGCTCTATCGTTAGTTAAGTAACCTAACAGGTAATGACGGGACCCAGTGGCGAATGCGGATGGCATATACGTACATCATTATTTTCGTTCTTTATTGGTGTGATCAATTGGTGGGACTGCATTGATTCGGATCAATGCAAGCTAAACAAACCTATTCTGATGTTGTTTGAATACTTTTCAAAAAGCTGTTATTGCAAGGACGTTCTCTTTTGTTTTGCACAGTGGTATTCAGTTGGAATATCCAGCACCTCAGTCGACGAGGCAAGGGCCGAGATCCCTTCAGCGGGAGTGACCCCTTGGACAGAAGTTTGCGTCAGGGTAATAACTTCACTATAGCCGATTGCCTTTTGCTTTGCATCGTGGTATTCAGTTGGAATATCCTGCACCTCATTCTACGGGGAAAGAGCCGAGATCCCTTCACCGAGAGTGACCTCTTTAGCAAAGGTTTTCGCCACTATATTTTTATAAAAGCTATCCGGTTCCTTCAACGATATCAAGTTCATTACGTTAAAGGTTTTTCGCTAAAAACCATTCGTAGCCCTCCGTCATTTCAGACGGGTAGCACGTAGTATTCATGCTATGTTTGTTGGCCTTAGTCAAGGCATAATGTATGGTAGCTGCTTGTTACATTTCTGCTGCATAGATAGATGTGTTGGTTTGGGACAGTCATATAGCCTTGTTGGCCCTAGTCAAGGGCTTGTACGGGTGGGTTCAAATTAACCTGTACAATGACGGGTAGAACTTGACATGTGACTTATGATTTGTTGGCCTTAGTCAAGGTCATAGGAGCATGGGGAAAAAATCACATCGGGAGTTTCTAAAGAAACTGAAACTTGCCAGATATGCGCATAGCTTCTGGAGTGTGATAACGTGAGCGGATTCCGTCACGTTATCATGCGATGATAGTTGGATCCCGATTCCCACTGATGAGTTGGTTTACTCCTCGGGTGATCCCGACTAATTCTTCTTTCAGGTTTAGGGAAGAATTTGACGTTACAGTGGGAGGTTTCCAGATTAGATAAATTGGTTACCATTCTGATCTAGGTTAGAGTGCACGCTGAGTGTTTCTTTTCTCTCTCTCTCTTTGGATGCGACCATGATCCGACCCTTGACTATGACTCAGTGACCAAGTTAGCCGAACCTCCTTAAAACACTGGCTTTTGGATTGTCAGAGTTGCAAACCTCATTGCCACTCCTACTTTTACCCTTTTCTCCAGGACACCCCGTATTACTACGAACGTCCACTTCTATTGGACAAAACCATCATATGGTTATATACGAACTCGAAGGAATTTATTCGAGAATGGTTTCCGGTTCTGGAGAAAACGGATAGGACTATTCAGCTGTCTTTTCCTTTTACCTTCTCTCAGGTTGCGAGTGCCCCTTAGATTAGGGGATAGTACACCTATTACGCAAATTGGATAGTCTTCTTCCATACCATAGGCAGGTGTCGACCGATAGGGAATAAAGAAAACCAATTAGCCTAACGATGGTGTACAGAAGGTATTATGTAAAGACAAATAAAGGGATTAGAAGGAGGGCAAAGTAAATTGCGACTGCTATTAACGACCAAACCAAGTATTTCATTACCACTCCCACTTCACCTTTGTATTTCTCCAGGACACTCCGTATCACTACGAAGATCCACAGTTTATTGGATACTCCATCATATGGTTATATACGAACTCGAAAGGAACTTGTTCCAGTTCGGGGATGGATTCTGGTTCAGGAGAAATAGGAATAAGGTTTATTCGGTTGTCTTTTATCTTCACCTTCTCTCGCATTGCGAGTGATCCTAGGATTAGGACAGTACACCCATTATGCTTATTGGATAGTCTTCTTCCAAACCATAGGCTGGTGCCGAACGGTGGGGAAGGAAAAAAACCATTTAGCCTAAGAGGGTGTACAGAAGGTAATGACTAAAGACATATAAAGGGATTTGGAAAGATGGCAAAGAATTATACGGTTACAGTTGTGAATCTGGATAATGGAAGAGGCATTACTAGGAATACCAGGATACCCTATCGAAACATTTCAATGTTTCAGTTTTACTGTGTACTGTTAAAAGAAAACTGATTTCCCAATCAGATCTTGCTCCAGGGTATGTATTTACCAGGTATGATTATCACATCTGTATGGTTTTACAGATGATGAGTGGGAGTAAGTTATTGGGAATTAGGTGATTGTCCTCATTATATCGGAATTCGTTGTAATTTGTGATATTTGAGGAAGTCACCTGGGTAGTTTGCCAGACGGCAAATATTTGGTTTTGAATATCCGTTGTTGTGCACCAATTTCAAATTGATATATCTGTACGTCTATTTTTATAGAATGAGATATACCTTTTTGAAATTATGTCCTTGACATTTACCTATATCAGTGGATGATTAGGTAAGGAGTATTAAACAGCGGTGTAATTCTTCTTAGCCATAAGTACAGTTTTCAACCTACGACACACAGGGTTTGAGTTATTAGACTCAGGGGACTTATACAGAGTATTGTATGTTGTCCAGTGTCCATTAGGACAGAGGGGTAGGTCCTCGTACTATATTCGGTTTACTTATGACTTCTCTAGTTCTTAGATAAGTGTTTCGTAGAAACACAAGATCTGAGTTTTGAGAAGTTATAGGTATATGAATAAAGTAGAGAACCAGGTGTTGCAAGTATCGGGATTCTTCAAGGTGATCGAAGATGTAGATACTTTTGTAGGGTATTCAGTTGATAGTAATGATTAAGAGAACTTGCCTCTCTTTCAGGTTACTCATAATTGGAAGCATTCCAAAGTTGAGTAACGCTGATCGGCCTCTTTCCATTTAGTTAACATGCACTGGAGATAGCTGCATGATTTGAATCTGGTTCAATTAAATCAGTGCCTCTGGTTCTATATTGGATATAGAACAGTTCCTATCTTAACGATGTTAAGGTACGGGGAGTTGTCCGGCTTATGCTTAAAACCAGACTCTGGATAACTCAAGGCACGTTTCTGTAATGTCTGTTTGTGGGTTGACCCAGGCTATGACGAGGGTTGACTTTCTACCATCTGGAAGATCAATAGTGATATTGTTCTTGACTCGCCACAGTTTTAACGAAAATGGATTTTTTCAGAAAACAGTAGTGTGAGTATGGTAGAACTGGAAGTGATTCCAGAACCGCAAACGATTACTGAAAGTTTGATAGGAACCTAAAGATTCAATTTGGTTTGACATTCCATTGGCCACTCCGTAGATACGGAGGGTAACCTCAGGCACCCGAGAGGTAATCTGGTAGCCTCAAGGATGGTGACAGGGAGGTTCTTGTTTACCCAGACTTGCCATTGCTGTTGTTCCAGGCTGTGAGACCCGGCAAGGGGATGAGTATAGCGTCGTTCTAAACTAGCTTTAGAAGTGTACGTGTATATGACTCTGCCAGAGGGTTGTCGTAGTCAGTGGGAGCAGCGGAAGCATTGGTGGACAAGTGGCTTATGTCTATTTATAGACTAAAGCAGATATAGCGGAGATAGATCATCTATTTCTGATATGACAGTCATAGGTTTGACTTCATCAGAATAGGGGATGGATCTGTTAAGAAGGTAGTAGGGTGTGATGTCCTGGTATTTGGATGACATACACAGAGTAAGAAGTGATATTCCTATACTACGATCGGTTATACTTTGGTTGTCACACAGTGGTTTCTCCACATAGGACTTGGATATTATATCAGACATTCTAGTTACTGGATCTATGGTTTTAGATCTAGATTTGGGTAGTTTCCCAATCTGGGTACTTAGACAACATTCTAAAAGTATTTAGAATGGACGGCTCCTGGCATGGTGGTGTACCTGCAGGTGATGGAGTCACCCTCTCTAAAGGTGTCTTGCAGACTAAATGGAAGAGGGATATGCATGATTGGCAGATCACTTGCTTAGGAAATTGAGTCAATCATGAGATGTCAAGTACCACACCAGATATTGTTTTTGCACCAGATGCAATAAGTTGATCCAATCCTGGAGAAGCATTCGGAAGCAGCTTTAGAGCATAAGTTGATGTTTTGGGGAAATGATAACGACATCCTCCTTCGGGAGACAGTTATCATTCCAGGCTTCCAAGGTGACATGGATGACAGAAAGGTTGTTAGAGTTATAGTTTTCCTTCTGACGAGGAGCAGTATTTTGGACAGGTGGTCCAAGGGGATACTGAGGGAGGCATGACGCAGGATACTGATTAAGTTCAGTTGACGATACAGTCTAAGAAGTTTGGATTTGGAGTTCATTTATGAGCTAGGTCCCATCAGACATCCAGACACATTCTAAAACAGCTATTGCTCATTTCGAAAGATGGTTTTCAACGCGAACTTGAGATATAGAGTGACATAGAAAGAAACATCAAGGAGGATCCACTCACTGAGGCTATTCCTCGAACACATTAGTTTCGCAAACCTGTTTTGTGAGACTGATCAGTAGAGGAGTTGGGTGTTCGGTATCACACGGGCTGTGAGTATGCGACATCACAATAATTAGCCTTGAGTGCAAGTGGGAGATTGTTGGAGATAGTGCCCTCAGAGTCAATTATTGGATCACAGGCACGTGATTGCAATGATTGATGGAGGACCTATCCTGATAGGACAGTCTTACTCAAGATGATAGTATGCTATCTGGTTTACCTTTATCATCGTGTACTGCTTCAGGTGACCTTACAGGTCACTATTACACGTTGATAGAGCCCCTAGGATTCTCGCTTGGCTGCCAGCAGTATGAGGGCGATCATATACGTGGGAGCTGGTAGTCTATAAGCACATCCTTAGAAGGTCCCTAGTCGTGGGAGTTTCGAGACAGGGCATCAATACTCCAGAGTAGACTAGTGTATACTCGAGACCCCAACGAGGGGCGGTGGCCGGTCTCACAAGCCATTGGTGTCAGTTGGTTCACCTAAGATGTATACAGGTGCTCATTGGGTTATGAGTACACCGGACAGGACTCACCGGGAACATGCTAGTTGGTCTTATACCAGACGTCAGATAGCAGTTCCCTGGTGACATATGTACATGTTAGTTCATCGACCTGAGATCGTCATTTGTCTCGTGTGAGTTCCCACTGTACTTTGATTACTTCCCTACCACGCTCAAAGGAGATGTGCAAACAGGTTTTAGTTGGGTACAGTCCCGAGCCACATGGAGGCAGTGAGCGGATCTGCAGGGGTTCGTCTCTCCCGGTATTGGGGGTGAGGTCGCGCTGTGTTTAGGAGAGCCCTTACACGAACTTCTTGGCCAAGGCAGGAGATTTACTGGTAGGTATTCCAGTAGTATCTCAGGGTGTTCTGGGCTACACTCCGACACGACTTGTACCGCTTTTGGGGGTCTGACTTTTACCAACCCCCTAGGCCCGCCATGCGATGCTCATAGACGAACGGACCGGACTGTACGGATATTGTCACTGACAGGCTCAGTAGGGTGTCAGGATGAGTTCGCTCATCGACGTCCCTTTTGGTCAATACCTGGTAGCAGGTTACGTATGGCTAATACCTCTGACTTGCTAGTGGCTAAATCCACAGCCAAAGTGTTGACGAGTCTTTAGACTCCCCCACAGACCGTTTTCTCAAGTTTCGGGCGAAACGCTGTAGAGGCCGTATGGAGATATGGCAGGGTTCGATCATGTACGTGCGGTATTGCACGGATCATGATCGGATGGATAATACTAGCGGGCTTTGGTTTAAGCCGGATCCTAGTATTGTACAGTGTAGATTTTGTCTCATTGCATTTGTATTCGGTCGGAATACAAATACGGGTATGTATATACAGTAGCGGGGTTTTCCTGTAATTTATTACGGGATCAGTTTTTTGGAGTTGCCGGTTTGCTTTCCGTTTCGGCCATTTTCCTTTGTATCTTTCCTTGGCTGAAAGTTGGTGGAGGAGGGCTTATTTGCAATTATGCAAATTTGATTTGTAGAGGGTGTTATTTGCATGTTGTAGTGTCATGATGGTTCCACCATGCATTGACATTCTATTAGTCATCATGGCTTGACTTGTGGAGATATGATTGGTTGATGGAGTGTTCGATTTGGTTGGTGATCATTTCTTTTCATCATGATAACCCTTTCTCTCTCTTGATTATTTGGCTCACTCGTTTTCATTTGGCCACACACTCTCTCCTCTCATTCTCTCCTTGACATTGGCCGGCCATTCCAAGGGTGGGGGGCTGTCCAAAATGGTTGTGGGGAATTTTTGATCTCTTTAGCTTTGTAAAAATCCCCAAGTTCATCTACAAAAAGTTTACCTCATTACCTCCACCAATACATGGCAACATCAACCCCTAGAGACACATAGAGTTCTACACTTCATCTACAGCACTTCTTGGGCACGTCGGCTCGCCAACTTCGTGCCCGAGTTGCCTCGGTCCAGAGGTGGAAGCCCGTAAAAGAACCCGGCGATGTGGTGCCCTTCCGACGAGGATGAAGACCGGAGATTCCGCGGGAAGATCGGGACGACGACGAGAAGACCGAAGGACACGGATCGCTCGGTATATCTCTCTACCCCTTCTCTAGTTAGCTAGGATTAGATTAATGGCCTGATCCGGGTTTGAAAGTGCGCGGTGGTGCCTGTTTACAAGTTCTGTAAAAGTTTCGTTTCCGCATTTTGGCCTCGGATTGACGGCCGGGGTGCAGCCGTGCACTTAAAATGGTATCAGAGCCATGCCATTAACCTAGTCTAGCTTGCTTTAACGTGTTTACAAGTTCGATCGAACAAATTTCGGAAAACCACAATTTCTATTGCATCAGTTTCTGTCGAATTTTTTTTAGCTCAAAAAAATTTTCAGTACATTTCAGAAACTTATGCAGGGTGTTGTGAGAATACTATTGAAATTTGGTTTCCTGAACTCACTGTATAGCCGCGGAACCGCGGCCATGACCCCCTTTTGGCCGCGGTTCCGCCGCAGAACAGTGAGTTCACTGCACCAAATTTCTTGAAGTGATTCCTGAGTTGAAAATGTGGTTTTTGGTATACTCTGTTTGGGCCCAGATTTTCTTTGAGTGCTACAGTAGTGCTTGGGGCCCACTTGGGAAAATTTAATCGATCGAAAATTTTAAACATGTTAGTTCACAATATTTACATTATATGAGCGACCGTGAATGTAATTTGATCGGTAAATCCTGTCTAACTGCTATAGCCCTTTTAGACGGATTTGCGAACGTGACATTCACGTTGATTTTCTGTGCTGTGCTGTGATGTTGCGGATTGGTCGTGGGGGATAGCCGGGATGCAATGTTAGTACAGTTTGGTTTATTATGTACATTTGATATTGCAGGGCGACCGTCCGACATGTGGACTGTCGTCACTGCCTGTTTGTGTATTATTCTTTTGGGGCACGACCGAGGTGAGGTCGATGTACCCGTTGTATGTATATTTTACTTTCTGTACTAGGATTACCCTAAGGTGGGGTGCACGTATAGCCGGGTTCTAGAGGGCAACGGGCCCGCATCTCATGGCATTGAGACGGAGGGGGCTTTACTCTAGAATTGGCGGGCTATTCACCGCACTCGTAGGGGGTACAGGTTGACCCAGGAGGGGTGCCCAAGTTACCGGATTCCGTGAAGTGCTGGGTGGTCCATTCACGTTGCTGAAGGGGGTTGCCTCGCTTCAGGTTTTGGCGGGTAACTTGTCGCGCCTGTAAGGGTCTAGGATTACATTGCACAGGTTATCCACACGACCAGGGGAACGTCGGGTTTCAGTAGCGGCTCTGTGAAACCCGGAGATCCCGGATATCTGTATTGTTGTAACACCCGAGCCCAATGCTACTATTTTCAGTTACTGTTTGAGCATAATGTGGTACTCATTTCATTTAACTTGCTTGTTTGTTGCTTACTGTAAAATTTACCCGGCAAAGTCATTTCTAAATATAACAAATTTTGGCATCTAAAATAAAATTGAAAATATTCATCTTGGCCTACTTGACACCCCTAGCCTCGTGGTAGCGTCCGTGCATTGTGTTCCCGTCCCGTTCAGTGAAACGGGCGAGTTTGGACGGCTACGCGCGCGTACATGTGTCCGTTTTGGGGGTATACTTTTTAATCATAAAACACTTAATTTTAAAATTTGGATCCCGCTTAAAATCCTATTATTTCAATTTCAAATTTTTGGACTCAACCCGGGCGCGATTTGGAAATGTTTTATTTGGCGCCAAAATCCCAAATTTTAATATTATTAAGACCATCGCATATATTTTTCTAACTAACCTGATATCTTACTGTTCATTACATATCTTTTAAATCTTTAAATTAACCTATATATATATCCTACTGTTCCATAAAATGTTTTGAATCTTTAATTAATATTTATCCCTAACTAACGATTCCCCTTTAGCCAATCGCGTTCCTTTTAATTCCGTGGGCCCCCACCTGCAGCTCTCTCTCTCTCTCCACTTTTTCTCTCTCTCTCTCTCTCATATATTCTCTCGTACTTCTCTTTATCATTCTTTCTCTTCTTGCTTCATGTCTCGTTTCTCATTTTTTTTAACTGTTCTTTTGTTGCCGGAATTCCGTCGTGCCGGTGACGCTTCTCGACGTTCCAGCGAGGTACCCCGACCCGTGTGGTTCCTTTGTTCATCGTTTGGGTTCATTCCGTGAACCGTGCGCCCGTCGCGAGTTTTCCCCGCCGACGGTTAACGTTTCGTTTTCCCGATTCGCGACCCATCGAGGCAAGTTAATCTTGCTACATGCTATATAATTCATTTTATACCTATTTAAATAAATACCATACCTATAGTTTAAATCTAGTGCCCCATGTTTAATTTTATAACGTTTCGATGTTCCGTTTGCAACCGTTTATAGCATATTAAATCTAGATCATGAAAACTTATCTTGTGACATACTAGATTACATTATACTGCAACCATATCATTTAAAATATATATCGTCGTAATATTTATTATTATTATCTCTAATTAGTTTATAATCTTCATTTTATAATGTTATACATTTGAAAATCTTATAGTTTACACATGAAACGTCGTTGAAAAATCGGATATGACAAATCTGAAATTTACTGTACACCTTATCTTATAAAATTCATTATAAATCATAGAAAAATTATTAGTATAAGTTCTTTTGTTCGTTATGAAGCTAACTCAGAATACTATAACTCTATGAAATATTTACTTGCAAAATAAATTGTTTAAATAACGTAAAATGCAAATAAAAATGAATCCAAACTGCTGTCCAGGGAAATTCCAGCAGCAAATTTTCAACTTCGAATGTTCATAACTTTTTGTTGGGACAACCTGAGATGCTTATACTTATAAAACTGAAAACCTTATTGAATTATCTTTGTTTTGGTATAAGACACGTCCCACTTGGAGAACGTTTGTTATTTTTAAGCTTTTTTACAAATTAGGGTGACGCTGAATTTCTGAACGGAACCTTCTTGTGCATGGTTAATCAATACCACTTTTATAGTTATTAATCGCTTTGAATATGCTATCCATATTAATATTATTATATCAATATTTATATCACATATTGCTTAGTTGTACATCGCATATTACCATTTTATAGTTTTATAACTTTTCGGATACCCGTTTGCATCCATCGCATTTAAGATACATATAATTGCATCCATAGATCACATTACTACATAATAATGTGATATTAACACTCCATGTTTAATAAATTGCATCCTAATTAATATTGGAACTATAAATGTAACCCTAATCGTTAACTGTGCATCCATATCCTTGAAATTAAATCTATTTGCATATCATATTACATGTTCCAGTTTATTATTTTGATAGTACTCATGCTTGTTTATTTATACACATGCTTATGTTAGTTTGATTATGAGCACTAACGTGACATCTTGTGCTTCCTGACATGACCTGTTACACTTCCTACTTAACATGACATGGTACCGTACACTCTTGACATGACATGACACCTTTATATATTACCTTGCTGGACCTGATGTACCATGGCTTTACCTGTTACCTGATCTTGTGTCTAATACCAACAAACATAACATGTAGTCCTCATGGACCATTCCTGTTGTCTATCCAGACAAACCTGCTTTTACCTGATCCTGTGTTGGCATTAGTTCTTGATTACTGAATACCTGACTCGACACATATAACTTGGGGGTATGGGGAAATCAAAGGTGAAATATGACTTGTAACTCGACAGTTCACTACCTGTATTGAGTGTACAAATTCCTGTTTTGTGCCTAGCGGCATGTCTCGGTTTCAGCCGAGAATATTGTGGCCGTGGTCCCGGGTATCTACGGGATACTATCGAGTGTACACATTCCTGTTTTGTGCCTAGCGGCATGTCTCGGCTGCAGACGAGAATATTGTGGCGGTGGTCCCGGGTATGTACGGGATACTATTGAGTTACATCGACGATTCATCAATTGATATCAAAGACTTTAGAATAGAAAACCTGATAGAACGGTTTAGTTTACCCACTGCATGCTACCCTGTACTGGTATGATTCATATTATTGTTATTCTTGCTGTATTCATGTTTATATTACATTGCCTGCTACACTGTTCATATTATATTACTTGATGACATGACGCGCTGACGTATGGGTTTTGCATGGCCCTGATTCCGTACCGCTGTTGCAGTCCGAGCAGGAGTACTTCAGCCAGCAGGCTGAGCTATGAGTTCAGTAGTTGTTAGTTTTATTTCATGCATTTATTTCCTGATGTGAGCCCGCATTATGGGACACACATTTCAGTTATTTGTATTGGATCATTTGCTTCCGCATTTATTTATTATTGACTCATGTTATTCTGGATTATGGACATGTTTTAGATAGTTTTATCTTGTTCTTGATATCTCTACAGCCGTAATGTGACTGTGGATGGATACTTCCTACCCACAGGTAGCATGGTTGGCTATGTCACGTGCCCAATCTAGCGTTCTCTGGGAAGCGGGGCGTGACATGGTTCTTTTGATGTCAGAGCCATATGATAGTCGGGTTGATTCTTTTGTAGTTGGGTATTGTACCCGATACACGAATCAGAATACCCGTGTTTAGGAAACATGTCCTGCCACCTTGACCGTTTGACCATTCTTGAATCACATTCTTCCTGATTATATCTTTTACGATGTGCAAACTTCCTTTGCATATCGATTCGAAAACCTGATTCCTTGTTATCTCTAGGATTTAGGCGACTTGGATGGAGTTATGTAATTGTGGCTATGATACCGCGGCATAGTTACAATGCGGTACTCTATTTAAGTATCTTGGAGTTCTAGCCTTGATCTATATTCAAAATCTATCATCATGCTAATGTTGGGTATTTTGAGTTTAGGATTATGGCCGGTAAGAAATTGAAGACATACCAGAGGCGTGTGGACGAAGCCGCCATGCTTGGAGTGATAAGAGGAATGCTGGAGAATCAAAGAAACAGACCGAGCTGATCCAGCAGCAAGCAGACTCGTTTCAGGAATGTTTGCAGATCGTTCAGCAGTCTGTGAACAATGTTGGAGCTAGACCAGTTGACCGAGTAGGGACCGTAGCAGATTTCAGGCGGTTGGGTCCGTCTACATTTTCTGGTTTAAAGGAGCCGTTGCCAGTGGAGCAGTGGCTAGTTGACACAGAGAACTTGCTTTTTGCGGCACAGATTCCAGATGACAAAAAAGTTGTTGTGGTACGCATTCAGCTAGTGGACTACGCCCGAGAATGGTGGCTTGTTGAGGAGACCCGCTTGCCCAAGCCGATCAAGTGGGCGGATTTTTCTAAGAGTTTCCTGGAGAAGTTCTTCCCGCGGACTGCACGGGAGGAAATGGAAGAGAAGTTCATCGGACTAAAGCAGAAGGGAGCACCCGTAGATGTGCATGTAGCAGAATGGACGAGACTCGGTAGTTTCGCTGGACCTTTAGTTGCCAACGATGCAGACAGAGCACGAAGGTTCATGCGCAGACTGGACGTGGACATCCAGAGGCAGATTGTCTCTCTGGGTTTGACCACTTTCTCACAAATACTTGCAGCAGCCAAGAGCAGCAGAGTTTATCTGGGATGAAAGGGAGTTTGCAGCAGACAGCAGTTGCGTTAAGGAAGCAGTTCGGTCAGGCCGGTCGAGTTTAGGGCTAGGCCGACAAACAATATTCTTGCATCAATGGAAGTGATGAAAGTAAAGAGCCGGCTGTTGTTCGTGATTCTATGGACGTGTTTGAAGATATATCGGGTTTACCGCCGAGGAGAGACGTGGAGTTCGCAATTGATCTTATTCCTGGTGCAGCGCCAGTATCTAAAGCGTATTATCCAATGGCGCCAGTAGAGTTGGAAGAAGTAAAGAAACAGGTTGCTGAATTGCTTGAAAAGGGTTGGATTCGAAGCAGTAACTCGCCTTGGGGAGCTCCAGTTCTTCTAGTAAAGAAGAAGGATGGCACAAGAAGGATGTGCATCGACTATCGAAAATTAAACTGGGTGGCTATCAAGAACAAGTACCCGATCCCTCGTATTGGAGAACTTTTTGAGCAACTTAGTGGTGCGAGGGTATTCTCGAAGTTGGATTTACGATCCGGATATCATCAGGTCCGAGTGAAAACAGAAGATATTTGCAAGACGGCGTTCCGAACTCGGTATGGACATTACGAGTACTTAGTGATGCCCTACGGAGTAACGAATGCGCCGGCAGTATTCATGGACTTGATGAACCGAATCTTTTCACCGTTCTTGGATCAGTTCATTGTGGTATTCATTGACGATATTCTGGTTTACTCGAAGAGTTTTGAAGAGCATGCTGAGCATTTGAAGGTCGCACTGCAGACGTTGAGACAGGAGAAATTGTATGCGAAGATGAGTAAGTGCGAGTTTTGGCTGGAGGAAGTAAGGTTTTGGGGGCATGTTGTGTCTGACGATGGCATTGCCGTCGATCCAGAAAAGATTGCAGCAGTTCAAGATTGGCCTATTCCAAAGAATGTTGCTGAGATAAGAAGTTTCCTTGGATTAGCCGGATACTACAGGAGTTTTGTGGAGAACTTTGCTCGTCTGGCAGAGCCGTTGACCAAGCTTACGCGCAAGGAGGTACCTTTTGTATGGGCGGATAAGTGTGCGTTAGATTTCGAGACGTTGAAGCAGAAGTTGATAACTGCCCCTATTCTGACCGTGCCAGACAATTTCGGAGGATTGGTGATTCACAGCGACGCATCTGGGAAAGGATTGGGATGTGTTTTGATGCAGCATGGGAAGGTTGTAGCATACGTATCGAGACAGTTGAAGACCCATGAGAAGAATTATCCAACTCATGACTTGGAACTTGCGGCTGTGATTTTCGCTTTGAAGATTTGGAGACACTACCTTTTGGGCGAAAGAGTCGAAGTTTTTACAGATCATAAGAGCTTGAAGTATGTGTTCACACAGAAGGAGCTTAACATGAGGCAGCGTAGATGGTTGGAGCTGATGGCTGACTACGATCTTGATCTTAAGTACCATCCGGAGAAGGTTAATGTTGTGCCGGATGCGCTTAGTCGGTTACCAGTAATTCAGGTGTTAACTACGCAGAAGGAGATCGTCGCAGATTTTCGAAGATTTGACTTGGAGGTTGTGCTACCGCGTTCTACGGGATATTTGTTGCAGCTGCAAGTACATTCGTCTTTGATCGAGAATATTAAAGCAGCTCAATCGCAGGATCCTAGACTGCAAAAGTTTCGAGAGCAGGTTGAAGCCGGGCTACGAACAGATTTATTGATCCACGAAGATGGTTCGTTGAGGTATGGTAGCCGTTTGTGTGTGCCAAAGGGTGATGTTCGTGAAGAGTTTATCAAGGAGGCACACAGTTCATCTTATTCTGTACATCCAGGAGGCACAAAGATGTACCGAGATATTCGACATCATTTCTGGTGGGAGGGCATGAAGTGGGAGATTGCTCACTTTGTGGCGAAGTGCTTGGTTTGTCAGCAAGTTAAGGCTGAACATCAAAGGGTTGCTGGTTTATTGCAACCACTTCCGATTCCTCAGTGGAAGTGGGAACATATAACCATAGATTTCGTGACGGCTTTACCGCGGAGTCCAAAAGGCAACAATGCAGTATGGGTAATTGTTGACCGATTGACCAAGGCAGCTCACTTTATTCCTTTTCGGGTTGGTCAATCAACAGAGACTTTGGCAGAGCGGTACATGCAGGAGATTGTAAGATTGCATGGAGTACCGGTGAGCATCGTGTCCGATCGGGACACTCGGTTCTTATCACACTTCTGGAGGAGTTTACAGGAAAGTTTGGGGACTCGATTGAAGTTTAGCACAGCTTATCATCCTCAAACTGATGGTCAGTCGGAGAGAACGATCCAAACTCTTGAGGATATGTTGAGAGCATGCATGTTGGACTTCAAGGGGTCTTGGGAGGATCATCTACTTTTGGTGGAGTTGTCTTACAACAACAGTTTTCAGGCAACTATTCAGATGGCTCCATTTGAAGCTTTGTATGGTCGTAAATGCCGTTCACCTGTTTGTTGGGACGATGTCGGTGAACGAAGATTATTGGGACCAGATTTGGTTGTGCAGACAGTTGAGAAGGTTAACCCTATCAGAAATCATATGAAGGCAGCACAGGACCGACAGAAGAGTTGGGAAGATACGTCAAGAAGACCTCTAGAGTTCACCGTGGGTGATTTGGTATTCTTGAAGATATCACCGACTAGAGGGGTGATTCGTTTTGGAAGTCGAGGAAAGCTTAGTCCTCGATTCGTTGGACCCTTGAGATCGTGGAGCGTGTTGGTGTGGTAGTGTATCGTTTGGCGTTACCACGGTCCTTGGCAAATGTGCACGATGTGTTTCACGTATCTCAACTCCGTAAGTATGTTCGAGATGAAACACACGTTTTGGATCATTCGGAGCTAACAGTACGAGAAGACTTGACTTTTGAGGAGCGACCGATTGAAATCGTGGATCGAAGGGAAAAGGTTCTTAAGAACAAGGTTATCCCCCTTGTGCTTGTTTCTTGGGGTAATCGCTCGCATGGAGAGTCCACTTGGGAACGAGAAGATGAAATCCGGCAGAAGATTCCTCACCTTTTCTTGTAGTTATCTATCTTTGTATTCTTGGAATTTCGAGGACGAAATTCTTTTTGTAGTTGGGTATAATGTAACACCCGAGCCCAATGCTACTATTTTCAGTTACTGTTTGAGCATAATGTGGTACTCATTTCATTTAACTTGCTTGTTTGTTGCTTACTGTAAAATTTACCCGGCAAAGTTATTTCTAAATATAACAAATTCTGGCATCTAAAATAAAATTGAAAATATTCATCTTGGCCTACTTGACACCCCTAGGCTCGTGGTAGCGTCCGTGCATTGTGTTCCCGTCCCGTTCATTGAAACGGGCGAGTTTGGACGGCTACGCGCGCGTACATGTGTCCGTTTTGGGGGTATACTTTTTAATCATAAAACACTTAATTTTAAAATTTGGATCCCACTCAAAATCCTATTATTTCAATTTCAAATTTTTGGACTCGACCCGGGCGCGATTTGGAAATGTTTTATTTGGCGCCAAAATCCCAAATTTTAATATTATTAAAACCATCGCATATATTTTTCTAACTAACCTGATATCTTACTGTTCATTACCTATCTTTTAAATCTTTAAATTAACCTATATATATATCCTACTGTTCCTTAAAATGTTTTGAATCTTTAATTAATATTTATCCCTAACTAACGATTCCCCTTTAGCCAATCGCGTTCCTTTTAATTCCGTGGGCCCCCACCTGCAGCTCTCTCTCTCTCTCTCTCCACTTTTTCTCTCTCTCTCTCATATATTCTCTCGTACTTCTCTTTATCATTCTTTCTCTTCTTGCTTCATGTCTCGTTTCTCATTTTTTTTAACTGTTCTTTTCTTGCCGGAATTCCGTCGTTCCAGTGACGCTTCTCGACGTTCCAGCGAGGTACCCCGACCCGTGTGGTTCCTTTGTTCATCGTTTGGGTTCATTCCGTGAACCGTGCGCCCGTCGCGAGTTTTCCCCGCCGACGGTTAACGTTCCGTTTTCCCGATTCGCGACCCATCGAGGCAAATTAATCTTGCTACATGCTATATAATTCATTTTATACCTATTTAAATAAATACCATACCTATAGTTTAAATCTAGTGCCCCATGTTTAATTTTATAACGTTTCGATGTTCCGTTTGCATCCGTTTATATCATATTAAATCTAGATCATGAAAACTTATCTTATGACATACTAGATTACATTATACTGCAACCATATAATTTAAAATATATATCATCGTAATATTTATTATTATTATCTTTAATTAGTTTATAATCTTCATTTTATAATATTATACATTTGAAAATCTTATAGTTTACACATGAAACGTCGTTGAAAAATCGGATATGACAAATCTGAAATTTACTGTACACCTTATCTTATAAAATTCATTATAAATCATAGACAAATCATTAGTATACGTTCTTTAGTTCGTTATGAAGCTAACTCAGAATACTATAACTCTATGAAATATTTACTTGCAAAATAAATTGTTAAATAACGTAAAATGCAAATGAAAATGTCTCCAAACTGCTGTCCAGGGAAATTCCAGCAGCAAACTTTCAACTTCGAATGTTCATAACTTTTTGTAGGGACAACCTGAGATACTTATACTTTTAAAACTGAAAACCTTATTGAATTATCTTTGTTTTGGTATAAGACACGTCCCTCTTGGAGAACGTTTGTTATTTTTAAGCTATTTTACAAATTAGAGTGACGCTGAATTTCTGAACGGAACCTTCTTGTGCATGGTTAATCAATACCACTTTTATAGTTATTAATCACTTTGAATCTGCTATCCATATTAATATTATTATATCAATATTTATATCACATATTGCTTAGTTGTACATCCCATATTACCATTTTATAGTTTTATAACTTTTCGGATACCCGTTTGCATCCATCGCATTTAAGATACATATAATTGCATCCATAGATCGCATTACTACATAATAATGTGATATTAACACTCCATATTTAATAAATTGCATCCTAATTAATATTGGAACTATAAATGTAACCCTAATCGATAACTGTGCATCCATATCCTTGAAATTAAATCTATTTGCATATCATATTACATGTTCCAGTTTATTATTTTGATAGTACTCATGCTTGTTTATTTATACACATGCTTATGTTAGTTTGATTATGAGCACCCACGTGACATCTTGTGCTTCCTGACTTGACCTGTTACACTTCCTACTTGACATGACATGGTACCGTACACTCTTGACATGACATGACACCTTTATATATTACCTGGCTGGACCTGATGTACCATGGCTTTACCTGTTACCTGATCTTGTGTCTAATGCCAACAAACATAACATGTAGTCCTCATGGACCATTCCTGTTGTCTATCCAGACAAACCTTCTTTTACCTGATCCTGTGTTGGCATTAGTTCTTGATTACTGAATACCTGACTCGACACATATAACTTGGGTGTATGGGGAAATCAAAGGTGAAATATGACTTATAACTCGACAGTTCACTACCTGTATTGAGTGTACACATTCCTGTTTTGTGCCTAACGGCATGTCTCGGTTTCAGCCGAGAATATTGTGGCCGTGGTCCCGGGTATGTACGGGATACTATCGAGTGTACACATTCCTGTTTTGTTCCTAGCGGCATGTCTCGGTTGCAGCCGAGAATATTGTGGCCGTAGTCCCGGGTATGTACGGGATACTATTGAGTTACATCGACGATTCATCAATTGATTTCAAAGACTTTAGAATAGAAAACCTGATAGAACGGTTTAGTTTACCCACTGCACGCTACCCTGTACTGGTATGATTCATATTATTGTTATTCTTGCTGTATTCATGTTTATATTACATTGCCTGCTACACTGTTCGTATTATATTACTTGATGACATGACGCGCTGACGTCTGGGTTTTGCATGGCCCAGATTCCGTACCGCTGTTGCAGTCCGAGCAGAAGTACTTCAGCCAGCAGGCTGAGCTGTGAGTTCAGTAGTAGTTAGTTTTATTTCCTGCATTTATTTCCTGATGTGAGCCCGCATTATGGGACACACTTTTCAGTTATTTGTATTGGATCATTTGCTTCCGCATTTATTTATTATTGACTCATGTTATTCTGGATTATGGACATGTTTTAGATAGTTTTATCTTGTTCATGATATCTCTACAGCCGTAATGTGACTGAGGATTGATACTTCCTACCCACAGGTAGCATGGTTGGCTATGTCACGTGCCCTATCTAGCGTACTCTGGGAAGCGGGGCGTGACAATTGTTCTGTGATGCTTATTACATTTCTGTGCTGTTGCATTTTATCACGCCTTGAGCGAATATTATATATTGATATATATACTAGTAGATGTTGCATATGTTTTGCATCCGCGCTAGTCCAGTCCCCGCTCTGTCGTTAGTTAAGTAACCTAACGGGTAATGATGGGACCCAGTTGCGAATGCGGATGGCATATACGTACATCATTATCTTCGTTCTTTATTAGTGTGATCAATTGATGGGACTGCATTGATTCGGATCAATGCAAGCTAAACAAACCTATTCTGATGTTGTTGGAACACTTTTCAAAAATCTGTTATTGCAAGGACGTTCTCTTTTGTTTTGCACAGTGGTATTCAGTTGGAATATCCAGCACCTCAGTCGACAAGGCAAGGGCCGAGATCCCTTCACCGGGAGTGACCCCTTGGACAGAAGTTTGCGTCAGGGTAATAACTTCACTATAGCCGATTGCCTTTTGCTTTGCATCATGGTATTCAGTTGGAATATCCTGCACCTCATTCTACGGGGAAAGAGCCGAGATCCCTTCACCGGGAGTGACCTCTTTAGCAAAAGTTTTCGCCACTATATTTTTATAAAAGCTATCCGGTTCCTTCAACGATATCAAGTTCATTACTTTAAAGGTTTTTCGCCAAAAACCATTCGTAGCCCTCCGTCATTTCAGACGGGTAGCACGTAGTATTCATGCTGTTTTTGTTGGCCTTAGTCAAGGCATAGTGTATGGTAGCTGCTTGTTACCTTTCTGCTGCATAGATAGATGCGTTGGTTTGGGACAGTCGTATAGCCTTATTGGCCATAGTCAAGGGATTGTACGGGTGGGTTCTAATTAACCTAGACAATGACGGGTAGAACTTGACATGTGACTTATGATTTGTTGGCCTTAGTCAAGGTCATAAGAGCATGGGGCAAAAATCACATCGGGAGTTTCTAAAGAAACTGAAACTTGCCAGATATACGCATACCTTCTGGAGTGTGATAACGTGAGCGGATTCCTTCACGTTATCATGCGATGATAGTTGGATCCTGATTCCCACTGATGAGTTGGTTTACTCCTCGGGTGATCCCGACTAATTCTTCTTTCAGGTTTGGGGAAGAATTTGACGTTATAGTGGGAGGTTTCCAGATTAGATAAATTGGTAGCCATTCTGATCTAGGTTAGAGTGCACACTGAGTGTTTATTTTCTCTCTCTCTTTGGCTGCGACCATGACCCGACCCTTGACTATCACTCAGTGACCAAGTTAACCGAACCTTCTTAAAACACTGGCTTTTGGATTGTTAGAGTTGCAAACCTCATTGCCACTCCTACTTTTACCCTTTTCTCCAGGACACCCCGTATTACTACGAACGTCCACTTCCATTGGACAAAACCATCGTATGGTTATATACAAACTCGAAGGAATTTATTCGAGGATGGTTTCCGGTTCTGGAGAAAATGGATAGGACTATTCAGCTGTCTTTTCCTTTTACCTTCTCTCAGGTTGCGAGTGCCCCCTAGATTAGGGGATAGTACACATATTACGCAAATTGGATAGTCTTCTTCCAAACCATAGGCGGGTGCCGACCGGTAGGGAATGAAGAAAACCAATTAGCCTAACGATGGTGTACAGAAGGTATTATGTAAAGACAAATAAAGGGATTAGAATGAGGGCAAAGTAAATTGCGACTGCTATTCACGACCAAACCAAGTATTTCATTACCACTCCCACTTCACCTTTGTAATTCTCCAGGACACTCCGTATCACTACGAAGATCCACAGTTTATTGGATACTCCATCGTATGGTTATATACGAACTAGAAAGGAACTTGTTCCAGTTCGGGGATGGATTCTGGTTCAGGATAAATAGGAATAAGGTTTATTCGGTTGTCTTTTATCTTCACCTTCTCTCGCATTGCGAGTGCTTCATATATTTACAATGAGAAATTTTTCCAAGATCATTCTCACTCTCACCTTCTCTCTCCTTAAGCTCTCTCTCTCTCTCTTCAAACCCTAATCCTAACCTCTCATGTGTTGAGATCAAGGGTTAGCAAGACTAATTGATCCCTAATCCTATTCTATATCCTCTAGGTTGCTTTGATTGGCACTTTTAGTAACCTAGTTACCTCAAGTTAGACGTCAAGCTTGGAGTAGTGGCTCTCGGGGTGGATCTTCTATCACAAAGAGGAGGCCGACGAGGAGGTGGTCAACGAGACCAAGAAGGACTTGGTTCATTAGGTATAATCTTCTTTCATAGTAGCTAATCCCTCCTATGATGTTGTTAGTTAGGGTTTGGCAAAGATCCGAAAGTTAGTCGATGTTTGTTTTAAACAAAATGATTGTTTTCCCTATTCCGCCACCCCGCAACTCGTGGGGTGTCTAACTTCGACTTACAGTAATGCCTTTTCCACTATCCAGATTCAAGACATTAACCGTATATTTCCTTGCCCTCACTCTAATCCCTTTATATGTCTTTACTTCTTACCTTCTGTACACCATTTTTAGGCTAATTGGTTTTCTTCCTTCCCTACCTTTCGGCACCAGCCTAAGGTTTGGAAGAAGACTATCCAATAAGCGTAATGGATGTACCCTCCTAATACCAGGAGCCCTCGCAACCTGAGAGAAGATAAAGAGAAAAGACAACCGAATAATCCTATTCAATTTCTCCTGAACCGGAAAACATCCTCGAACTGGAACAAGTTCCTTCGAGTTCGTATGTAACTATGTGATGGCACATCCAATCAATATGAATCTTCATAGTGATACAGAGTGTTGTGGAGAAATGCAAAGGTGAAATAAGAGCAGTTGGGGATATACGCGGCTTCGTCGTAAATGATAGTAGTCGCAATTTCCTTTGCCATAACTATAATCACTTTATATGTCTTTACTTATTACCTTCTGTAAACCACACTTAGGCTAATTGGTTTTCTTCCTTCCCTACCTTTCGGCACCTGCCTATAGTTTGGAAGAAGACTATCCAATAAGCATAATTGGTGTACTCTCCTAATACCAGGAGCAATCGCAACTTGAGAGAAGGTAAAGATAAAAGACAACTGAATAATCTTATTCTATTTCTCTAAAACCGGAAACCATTCTCAAACTGAAACAAGTTTCTTCGAGTTCGTATGTAACTATACGATGGAATATTCAAGAAATATGGATCTTCGTAGCGATACGGAGTGGTCTGGAGAAATGCAAAGGGGATGTAGGAGTGGCAATGATATATGCGACTTAATGACAATCCAAAACCCAAAGTGTTTTAAGAAGGTTCGGTTAACTTGGTTCATGAGTTTTAGTTTGAGGTCGGGTCATGGTCGCTGCCAAAGAGAGAGAAAGAGAGAGAGAGAAAAGAAATACTCAGCGTGCACTCTAACCTAGATTAGATTGGTTAATCACTTTATCTAATCAGGATGGCTCGCACTGTTTCCTCGAATTCACCTTCAAACCCTAAAAGGAGAATTAGTCGGGATCATCTGAAATCACTCGAGAAGTAACATCTACTCATCAGTGGGAATCGGGATCCAACTATCATCGCATGATAATTTGATGGAAGCCACTCAAGTCACCACACTCCAGAAGTTATGCGCATGCTTGGCAATTTTCCTGTATGTTTGAAACTCCCGATATGGTTTTTACCCCTAACGGTTTATAACCTTAACTAGGTCAACATATCATAAACCGCTAATCAAGTTCAACCCGTCATTATCCAAGATTAATTTAGAACCTCCCGCATATACCCTTGACTAGGTCAAAATGGTTATGCAGCTGTCATAAATAATCGCAACACCTGAAACAAACAAGCACCACTCAGCTACCGAACACTACGTCTTGACTAGGTCAAAACACGCAGCACGAATACTAAGTAACACTTGTAAGAAATGATAGAGAGCTATAGATGGGGTTTTGGCGAAAAACCCTTTAACGTAATGAACTTGATATTGTTGAAGAAACCCGAGCAGTTTTACAAATATATAGTGGCGTAAACTTTTGCTAAAGAGGTAACTCCTTGTAAAGGGATCTCGGCTCTTTCCTCATCGAATGAAGTGCATGATATTTTTAACTGAATACCATGATGTAAAGCAAAAGAATCAACTATAGTGAAGTTATTACACTGGCGTAAACTTTTGCCCAAGAGGTCACTCCCAATGAAGGGATCCCGGCTCTTGCCTCATCGAATGAGGTGTTGGATATTCAGAACCGAATACCGCTGTGCAAAGCAAAAAAGAAACGTCTGTAATAAAAGTTTTCAAAAACTTGGTTCCAACAACATGACTTAGGTTTGTTTTTCCTTGCACTGATCAAAGTTAACGCAGTCCCATCAATTAATCCATATCACACCAGAAAAAGGAACGAAAATACAATGTACGTATATGCCATCCGCATTCGCCACGGGGCCCCATCATGCACCGTTAGGTTACTTAACTAACGACAGAGCGGGGGATGGACTAACGCGGATGCAAAACATATACAACATCTACTAGTATATATAAATATATATATATATATATATATAACATTCGTCCCAAGCATGATATAAGCAACATCACAGAACATCAACAAGCAATACATAATGGTGGATAATCTTGGAGCCTCGGGTTTCATTTGAGCCACAAATGAGACCCGACGTTCCCGGTCATGTGGATAGCCCGTGCAATGAAAACAAGGATCCCTACGAGAACGGCAAGTTATCCGCCAATCCCAGAAGTGAGGCAACCCCAATCAACAAAGTGAATGGTCCACATATCACTTCACGGAATCCAGTAACTTGAGCACCCCTCCGTGGGTCGTCCTATACCCCTTACGAGTGCGGTGAATAGCCCGCCAATTCTAGAGTAAAACCCCCTCTGTCTCAACGCCATGAGATGTGGGCCCGTTTCCCTCTAGAACCCGGCTATTCTAGCACTCCACCGCGGGGTAATCCTAGTACGGAAAAGAAAAGTGTATATACAATGGCAACATCGACCTCAACCCGGTCGTGCCCCAATAAAAGAATATACAATCTGGTAGAGACGGCTGCCCACATGTCGGACGCTCGCCCCGCAATAACAAATATACAAATGAATCTGAACTGTACTACTACCATTGCACCACTGGCTATCCACCACGACAATCCAACCACAATATCAGCACAACTCAGAACAGCAACGTGAATATCAGGATCACAAACCCGTCTCGTTGAACATATAACAACTAGTCCGGTTGTATCGCTCAACGATATTCACGGTCGCAGATATAATCACATGCACTGATAAACATGAACTTAAAATTTTGATAGACTAAAACTTTTCCCTAGTGTCCCCAAATGCAATCCAGCACTCAAACAAATCTAGGCCAAAACCATACATCCCAAAAATCATATTTCCATGTATAAGAGTGCTGGAAGAAATTTGGCTCACTTTAGCCACAAAACGACCGCGGAACCGCCGCCAATAGGCAATTATTGTCGTGGTTCCGCGGCCATTTTGTTAGCTGAAGCAATCAAATTTATTGTGGTGCTCTATATTTACCTGCACGTATTAATAAGAAACTCTGAAAGATTTTTTGAACAACTTTTAAAATCGACAGCAAATACATGAAACTGGAAATAAGAAACGGAAAAATTGGTCGATCGATATTTTAACTTTGTGCAAATTAGCTAGTGATGGTTTATGGGGTGGCTCTGATACCATGTTGGGTTACGATAGCGCCCTGGCCATCTACTGTGGCTGATGCAAAACAAAAATGATGTTTTAAAATCTTTGGCGCTAACGAATCCGTCTAGATCGAACCATAAACCTATACTAGAAAACTACTGAGATAGAGTGTTATACCGAACGAACCATGTCCTTTGGTCTTCCACCATCTCCCTTAGCTCCTTGAGGTCCTTTGGATCGAGCATGGCCACTGATCTTCCTCCGTCGAAGATGATCCACCCGAGAGATGTAGCTCATGGCTCTAGCTCCACATCAAAAGAAAGTGAAGCAACCAGGGATTCTAGGTTGCTAATCTAGAATGCTTAGGATGTAGTGAGTGTTCTAAGTGTTTATCCATCTCACCTCCTCTCTTGATTTTCAACTCATGAGATTGTAGAGAGGAGGTTGAGCATGAAGGTGGAAGAACTCAAGAAACTCAAGAAAGGAGAGTGAAGCATGATAGTAAGAAGAAAACTCATCTCTCAAAAATAATGAGCCATCCATAGAGAGAGAAAATGAGAAGCTAGGTTTTGTAAAACTAATTCTTTCAATATAATATCAAGCCCATGCTTGAATAGTTTGCACAAATGAATTAATAATTCATTTGTGCACACTATGCAAGCATGGTTCTCACCATACTCCCCTCTCTCAATTATCCACCTCACTATCCATTTAAAATAAATGGTCAAATCCAAAATGAGGTGTCCACCTTCTAGAATGTTATCCGTATAAATACGGATTACATTCTACTGTATATACATACCTGTATTCGTACCGAAATATGAATACCCGAAGAGATAGAATAACAAAAAAAAATATTACTAGAATATACATATCGAAATACATATACGTAAATTATTAAATCAATACCTGATTTAATAATCCGGCTCAAACTCGAGCCGGCTAGTATTATCAATTGTCCGATCGAAAATCCTGGTACATAGTACAATCAATCGATCGGAACCAAGTACGTATGCAATACGGCTACTACATTGTTTTGCCAGAACCAGGAAAACCCTCTGTGTGGGACTTTAAAGACTCGTCAATACGCTGGCAGTGGGTTTAACCACAAGCACGTCAGCGGCACTAGCTGTACATAACGGCTACCCAGGTATTGAGCGAAAGGAAAGCCGACGAGCAAACTCATCCGAACCCCTACTGAGCCTGTACGTGACAATCTCTGTATAGTCGGGTCTGTTCGTCTAAGAGTATCGCATATCGAGTCTAGGGAGTGGATAAAGTCAGACCCCTAATAATGCGATATTTCGTGTCGGTATGAAGCCCATCACCCACTGAGAAACTACTGATCCAAATCAGTAATCTCCGTCTACCTTGGTCAAGGATTTCTGGTGATGGCCACCCGTGCACCTCGCGACATCAACCCCCAATATCGGGAGAGACGAATCCCCGACGATCCGCTCACTGCCTCCATGTGGCTCGGGACTGTACCCAACTAAAACCTGTTTGCACGACTCCTTTGAGCCGTGGTAGGATAGTAATCAAAGCACAATGGAAACTCACATGAGACAAATGACGATCTCAGGTCGACAGACTAACCTATACCCATGTCACCTGGGAACTGCTATCTGATAATAGGTATAATACCAACTAGCATGTTCCCGGCGAGTCCGTCCAGTGTACTCATAACCCAATGAGTACATGTATACTATCTTTGGTGACTCACTGACACCAATGGATTGTGAGACCGGCCACCGCCCCTCGTCGGGGTCTTGATAAGTATACACTAGTCCACTCCGGAGTATCGATGTCCAGTCTCGCTACTCCCTCGACTATGGACATTTAAGGATGTGCTTATAATGTTGGCTATAGTGCCCTCAAGGCAATTATCATAGTCACGGACTTGTGATTATGATGATTGAGGCAGGACCTATACCGATAAAACAGTCTTACTCAAGATGATAGTATGCTATCTGGTTTTTCTTTATCATCATGTACATGTTGATAGAGCCCATAGGATTCTTGCTTGACTGCCAGCATTGTGATGGCGATCATATATGTGGGAGCTGGGGTCTATAAGCACATCCTTAAATGTCCCTAGTCGTAGGAGTATCGAGACCGGGCATCGATACTCCAGTGTAGACTAGTGTATACTGATCGAGACCCTGACGAGGGGCGGTGGCCAGGTCTCACAAGCCATTGCTGTTAGTTTGTTCATCTAAGATAGTATGCAGGTGCTCATTGGGTTATGAGTACACTGGACGGACACGCCGGTAACCTGCTAGTCGGTATTATACCTATTGTCATATAGCAATTCCCTGGTGACATGTGTACAGGTTAGTCTGTCGACCTGAGATCGTCATTTGTCTCGTGTGAATTCCCACTGTACTTTGATTACTATCCTACCACGGCTCAAAGGAGTCGTGCAAATAGGTTTTAGTTGGGTACAGTCCCGAGCCACATGGAGGCAGTGATCGGATCATCAGGGATTCGTCTCTCCTGGTATTGGGGGTTGATGTCGCGTTGTGTACGGGTGGCCATCACCAGAAATCAATGGCCATGGTGAACGAGAATTACCGATCCAGGATCGATAGTTTCTTAGGTGGTGATGAGTTACATGCCGACACTAAATATCGCGTTGTTAGGGGTCTGACTTTATCCACCCTCCTAGACTCGATATGCGATACTCTTAGAGGAACAGACCGGACTGTACGGATATTGTCACTGTCAGGCTCGGTAGGGGTTCAGGATGATTTTGCTCGTCGGCCTCCCTTTCACTCAATACCTAGGTAGCTGTTACGTACAGCTAGTGCCGCTGACGTGCTTGTGGTTAAACCCACTGCCAGCGTATTTACTAGTCTTTAGAGTCCCACACAAAGGGTTTTCACGGTTCAGGCGATATGGTGTACTTGACGTATGTTGATACATACAGGTGTCCGATTAAATATGTACACTTGCTGCGCAGACTTTACTCGGACGGTTGATAATACTAGCGGCTTAGGATTGAGCCAGATTATTAAATCAGGTTTTGATTTAATAATTTACATATGTATTTATATATATGTATTCTAGTATTATTGTTCGCTATTTATTTTCTCTCTTGGCTATTCGTATTTTTGTACGAATACGCGTATATGTATTTCGATACATGTACCGGGAAGTATTCCGTATTTTATACGGAATAGCTTCTAGAAGATTTGCCACCTTATTATTGATTTTCCTTTTTAGAAAAATCATTTGTCTTCATAATGAGGTGGAGGGTGTGAGGTGGCATGAGCATGACCTAGGTATGGGTTTTGGGTATGGTTGCAATTGTTTATTGTTAAATTGGTGAGATATTTTTGATGGGCTTGAGAGAGGGGGGCCCGGCCACATCAAGGGTGGGATTCATTTTCATTTGATTGATTACATATTACACACTAGCTCTCTCTCTCACTCTCTCATGCTCATTAAAAAGACTTAGCTAAATTTCCTTAGTTCATGCCAAAGTTTCATCACCCCATTCATCTTCTATGGTTGCACCCATGAGCACATGAGTTGAGAGAAAATTGTAGTGACACTTTCATACACCCCCACTCTCCATCTCTAGCAACTTTGGAGCGTCGGTTGTCTCGTTCGATGAGGCTGGAGCTTGTGCCGTTTCCCTCGGGTGGATCATCGGAGATGGAGGAAGACCGGCAACCAAAGCACATCAAGGAGCCACTAGGAGCTTGGAATGAAGACCGAAGGACACGGATCAACTCGGTATAACGATTCTAACTCTTAGTTAGTTTGCTAGTTTAGGGTTTAAGGTCGATCCGGAAATCGGGTAACGGTAGCGCCAGATTAGAAAATTTTGTTCCGCATTTTGGCCGCGTTTCGATAGCCGGGGCACTGCCGTAACCCTTCATGGTATCAGGGCCACCCTTTGAACCCTTAGCTAGCTAGTTTAGACAATGTTAATGCATCGAAATCGAAACAACACGATAACAGTGCTCTGCAGTTTTCATTCTCTGTCGATTTTCAAAGTCTTCAAAAAAATTTCCAAACAAGTGTAGAAGACTACTGACCTGACCAGAAGACCATACCCTAAAAAAAAGACCACCTCGCCGGAATTGGGCCGAGCACATATGAGGAAAAACCGGGGAGGCCGGCCCAAATTGGGTGTTTTGAGTTGGTTTTTTGGGTATGGTTTGGTCTCTGGAAACTTGGTGCAGTGGTATTGTTTATTTTGCCCATTTTTGATATTTTGTTATCAGTTGTTCGGGGGCTATTCGGGGTGTTTCGGAGTCGATGTTGTAACACTGTTTAAATGTTTATATCAGTACATACATTATAATCTGCAACCGTGAATGTCATTTGATCGGTAAACCCATCTAACTGCTATATGTTCTTTTAGACGGGTTTGCGAACGTGATATTCACGTTGATGTTCTGTGCTGTGCTGTGATGTTGGTTGGATCGTCGTGGTGGATAGCTATGGTGCAATATTAGTAAAGTTTTATTTTATTTGTACATTTGATATTGCGGGGCGAGCGTCCGACATGTGGAATACCGTCACTGCCAGTTTGTATATTATTCTTTTGGGGCACGACTGGGTTGAGGTCGATGTCACCCTTGTATATTATTTTATTTTCTGTACTAGGGTTACCCCGCGGTGGAGTGCACGAATAGCCGGGTTCTAGAGAGCAACGGGTCCGCATCTCATGGCGTTGGGATGGATGGGACCTTACTCTAGAATTGGCGGGCTATTGGCCGCACTCGTAGGGGGTATAGGTTGACCCAGGAGGGGTGCTCAAGTTACCGGATTCCGTGAAGTGCTGGGTGGCTCATTCACGTTGCTGAAGGGGGCTGCCTCACTTCTGGTTTTGCGGGTAACTTACCGCGCTCGTAGGGGTCTAGGTTTTTATTGCACAGGCTATCCACACGACAGAGAACGTCGGGTCTCACTTAAGGCTAAAGTGAAACCCGGGGTTCCAGATTATCCACCATTCTGTGTTGTTTCTGTGATGCATCTGTGATGTTGCTTTATATCATGCCTGGGACGAATGTTATATATATATATATATATATATATATATTTATATTTATATATACTAGTGGATGTTGTATATGTTTTGCACCCGCACTAGCCCAGTCCCCGCTCTGTCGTTAGTTAAGTAACCAAACGAGTGATGACGGGACCCAGTGGCGAATGCGGATGGCATATACGTACATATTATTTTCGTTCTTTTCTGGTGTGATTAATTGATGGGACTGCATTGATTCTTATCAATGCAAGGATAAAACAAACCTATTTATGATGTTGTTGGAACCATGTTTTAAAAAAAACTGACATTACAGACGTTCTCTTTTGCTTTGCATCGTGGTATTCGATTGGGAATATCCTGCACCTCATTCGACGAGGCAAGGGCCGAGATCCCTTCATCGGGAGTGACCCCTTGAGTAAAAGTTTGCGTCAACGTAATAACTTCACTACAGTCGATTACTTTTGCTTTCCATCAAGGTATTCAGTTTGGGATATCCTGCACCCCATTCGACGGGGAAAGTGCCGAGATCCCTTCACCGGACATGACCTCTTTAGTAAAATTTTTCGCCACTATATATTTATAAAACCACTTGGATTCCTTCAACGATATCAAGTTCATTACGTTAAAGGTTTGTCGCCAAAAACCAGCCGTAGCCCTCCGTCATTTCGGATAAGTAGCGCATAGTATTCGTGCGGTGTTAGTTGGCCAAAGTTAAGGCATCATGTGCGGTAGCTGTGTGTTGCTTGTCCGTTGCATGGATATGCATTAGTTTAGGACAGTCGTACCACTTTGTTGGCCAAAGTCAAGGGTGTGTGCGGGTGGGTCTAAATCAATTAGGACAATGACGGGTAGAACTTGACTTGCGGGTTATGATTTGTTAAACAAAGTCAAGGTCATAAACCGCTTGGGGTAAAAATCATATCGGGAGTTTCAAACATACAGGAAACTTGCCAGGCTTGCGCATACCTTCTGGAGTGTGGTAACTTGAGTGGCTTCCATCAAGTTATCATACGATGATAGTTGGATCCCGATTCCCACTGATGAGTAGGATTACTCCTCGGGTGATTCCGACTAATTCTCCTTTTGGGTTTGGAGGAGAATTCGAGGAAACAGTGGGAGCCATCAAGATTAGATAAAGTGATTAACCATTCTGATCTAGGTTAGAGTGCATGCTGAGTGTTTCTTTTCTCTCTCTCTCTAGTGTAAGTCCGCGGCGGCGCCCCGGCCATCGATCCGACGCCGGAAACGCGGAAACAAAAACTTTGCAAACTAGCAAACCGGCACCACCGCCCACTTTTCACCCGGATCGGGCCATTAACCTAGCAACTAGCAAAGTCAAATACGGGTAGAGAAGTATACCAAGCGATCCGTGTCCTTCGGTCTTCATCTCCACTCCGATCTCCCGCGGAACCTCCGTTCATCTTCTCCTCGTCGGAAAGGGCACCACGTAGCCGAATACTTTTACGGGCTCCCACCTCTGAACCGAGGCAACTCGGGCGCGAAGTTGGCGAGCCGACGCGTCCAAGGTTTGCTGCAGGCTAGTGTATGAAACTTGTCTCTTGAGGGTTAGAAGTTGCCATGTATGGAGGGATCAAGAAAAATGGGCTTTGGAAATGGCTATGGAATTTTTGATGCAACATTAGAATGAGAATGATCTTTCACCCCTCACAAAATGATCCTCTCTCATTTTTTCCTCACCCCTCAAAGTGGCCGGCCCTTTTCTCCATGGTGGAGATAATTGAATGAAAATTATCATGGAGAAAAGAAAAGATAATGCAAGGAATAATATCACACCCACTTCTCATCTCATCAAATCACTAAACCATCACATGAAAGCAAAGAATGGACAAGAAAAGAATCTGATGATGGTTGAACCACAAATGTGCAAGAAACCCCTCCACAAAATGTTATTTAAAAATGTGCAAATAACCCCCTACATCGAAAGTCCGGTCGTGAAGGAATAAAAGAAAACCGGCCGGAACGGAATGCAAACTGGCAACTTCAGAAAACTGATCCCGTAATAAATTATAGGAAAACCCCGCTACTGCAAATACATGCCCACATTTATATTCCCACTGAACACAAATGCAAAGAGACAAAACTACACTATCTAATACTAGGATCTGGCTTAACCCAAAGCCGACTAGTAAAATCCGTCCGATCACGATCCGTGCAATACCGCACGTATCTGATCGAACCCTGCCATATCTCCATACGGCCTCTACAGCGTTTTGCCCGAAACTTGAGTAACTGTGTGTGTGGTGGACTCTAAAGACGCGTCAATACTATGGCTGTGGATTTAACCACTAGTACGTCAGAGGTATCAGCCATACGTGATGGGCCACCAGCTATTGACCAAAAGGGACGTCGATGAGCGAACTCATCCTGACACCCTACTGAGCCTGTCAGTGACAATATCCGTACAGTCCGGTCCGTTCGTCTATGAGCATCGCATGGCGGGCCTAGGGGGTTGGTAAAAGTCAGACCCCCAATAGCGATACAAGTCATGTCGGAGTGTAGCCCAGAACACCCTGAGATACTACTGGAATACCTACCAGCAAATCTCCTGCTTTGGCCAAGGACTTTTCATGTTCTGGCTCTCCTAGACACAGCGCGACCTCACCCCCAATACCGAGAGAGACGAATCCCTACAGATCCCCTTGCCTCCATGTGGCTCGGGACTGTACCCAACTAAAACCTGTTTGCACGACTCCTTTGAGCCGTGGTAGGGTAGTAATCAAAGCACAGTGGGAACTCACACGAGACAAATGACGATCTCAGGTCGATGAACTAACCTGTACACATGTCACCAGGGAACTGCTATCTGACGTCAGGTATAATACCAACTAGCAGGTTCCCAGCGAGTCCTGTCCGGTGTACTCATAACCCAATGAACACCTGTATACATCTTAGGTGAACCAACTGACACCAGTGGCTTGTGAGACCGGCCACCGCCCCTCGTCGGGGTCTCGACTGTATACACTAGTCTACTCTGGAGTATCGATGCCCTGTCTCGAAACTCCCACGACTAGGGACCTTTTAAGGATGTGCTTATGGACTCCAGCTCTCACGTATATGATCGCCCTCATACTGCTGGAAGTCAAGCAAGAATCTTAGGGGCTCTATCAACGTGAAATAGCGACTCATAAGGTCACCTAAAGCAGTACACGATGATAAAAATAAACCAGATAGCATACTATCATCTCGAGTAAGACTGTCCTACCGGCATAGGTCCTCCTCAATCATTGCAATCACGTGCCTATGATCCAATAATTGACTCTGAGGGCACTATATCCAACAATCTCCCACTTGCACTCAAGGCTAATTATTGCGATGTCGCATACTCACAGCCCGTGTGATACCGAACACCCAACTCCTCTACTAGTCAGTCTCACAAAGCTCATTTGCGAAACTATTACGTTCGAGGAATAGCCTCAGTGAGTGGATCCGATGGGATGTTTCTTTCTATGTCTCTCTATATCCCATGTTCGCGGAGAAAGCCATATTCCGAAATGAGCAATACCTGTCTTAGAATGTCTGGATGTCTGATGGGACCTAGCTCATAAATGAACTCCAAATGCAAACTTCTTAGACTGTATCGTCAACTGAACTTAATCAGTATCCTGCGCCATGCCTTCCCTCAGTATCCAAATGGACCATCTGTTTAAAATACTGCCCCTCGTCAGGGGGAAAACTATAACTCTGACAGCCACTCTGCCATCCAGGTCACCTTGGAAGCCTGGAATGATAACTGTCTCCCGAAGGAGAATGCCGTTATCAAATTCCTAGAACATTCACTTATGTTCCAAAACTGCTTCCGACTGTTTCTCCAGGATTGGATCAATATCATCTTATTGCACTTACTGCAAGAACAACATCTGGTGTGGTACTTGACATCTCATGATTGACTCAATTGCCTAAGCAAGTGATCTGCCAATCATGCGTATCACTCTCTCCTTTAGTCTGTAAGACACCTTTAGAGAGGGTGACTCCATCACCTGCAGGTACACTACCGTGCCAGGAGTCGTCCATTCTAAATACTCATAGAATGTTGTCAAATTATCCTGATTGGGAAACCACCCAAATCTAGATCTAAAACCATAAATCTAGTAACCAGAATGTCTGATATAATATCCAAGTCCTATGTGGAGAAACCACTGTGTGACGACCAAAGTATAACCGATCGTAGTATAGGAATATGACTTCCTACTCTGTGTATGTCATCAAATACCAGGACATCACACCCTACTACCTTCTTAACAGATCCATCCCCTATTCTGATGAAGTCAAACCTATGACTGTCACATCAGAAATAGATGGTCTATCTCCGCTATATCTGCTTTAGTCTATAAATAGACATAAGCCACCTGTCCACCAATGCTTCCGCTGCTCCCACTGACTACGATAACCCTCTGGCAGAGTCATATAGACGTGCACTTCTAAAGCTAGTTTAGAACGACGCTATACTCATCCTCCTGCCGGGTCTCACAGTCTGGAGCAACAGCAATGGCAAGTCTGGGTAAACAAGAACCTCCTTGCCACCGTTCTTGAGCATACCGAAGTACCTCTCGGGTGCCTGAGGTTACCCACCATATCTGCGGAGTGGCTAATGGAATGTCAAACCAGATTGAATCTTTAGATTCTTATCAAATCTTCAGTAATCGTTTGCGGTTCTGGAATCACTTCCAGTTCTACAATACTCCCACTACTGTTTTCTGAAAAAATCCATTTTTGTTAAAACTGTGGCGAGTTAAGAACAATATCACTATTGATCTTCCAGATGGTAGAAAGTCAACCCTCGTCATAGCCCGGGTCAACCCATAAACAGCCATTACAGAAACGTGCCCTGAGTTATCTGGAGTCTGGTTTTAAGCATAAACCGGACAACTCCCCGTATCTTAACAATGTCAAGATATGAACTGTTTAAAATCCAATACAGAAACAGAGGCACTGATTTAATTGAACCAGATTCAAATCATGCAGCTGTCTCCAGTGCATGTCAAGTAAATGGAAGGAGGCCGATCAGCGTTACTCAAGTTAGGAGCACTTCCAATTATGAGTAACCTGAAAGAGAAGCATGTTCTCTTAACCATTACTATCAACTGAATACCACACACAAGTATCTACATCTTCGATCACCTTGAAGAATCCCGATACTTGAAACACCTGGTTCTCTACTTTATTCTTATACTTATAACTTCTCAAAACTTGGACCCTGCATTTCTACGAAACACCTGTCTAAGAACTAGAGAAGTCACAAGTAAACAGAATATAGTACGAGTACCAACCCCTCTGTCCTAATGGACACTGGACAACATACAATACTCTGTATAAGTCCCTTGAGTCAAATGACTCATCCACTGTGTGCCGTAGGTTGAAAACTATACTTATGGTTAAGAAGAATTACACCGCTGTTCAATGCTCCTTACCTAACCATCCACTGATTTAGGTAAATGTCATAGACATAATTTCAAAAGGTATATCTCACTCTATAAAAATAGACGTACAGATATATCAATTTGAAATTGGTGCATAACAACGAATATTCAAAACCAAATATTTGCTGTCCGGCAAACAACCCAGGTGACTTCCTCAAATATCACCAATTACAACGAATTCCGATATAATGAGGATGATCACCTAATTCCCAATAACTTACTCCCACTCGTCATCTGTAAAACAATACAGATGTGAGAATCCAACCTGGTAAATACATACCCTGGAGCAAGTGTCTAATTGGGAAATCAGTTTTCTTTTAACAGTACACAGTAAAACTGAAACATTGAAATGTTTCGATGGGGTATCCTGGTATTCCTAGTAATGCCTCTTCCATTATCCAGATTCACAACTGTAACCTTATAATTCTTTGCCATCTCTCCAAATCCCTTTTTATGTCTTTAGTCATTACCTTCTGCACACCCCTTTAGGCCAAATGGTTTTCTTCCTTCCCTACCGTTCGGCACCAGCCTATGGTTTGGAAGAAGACTATCCAATAAGCGTAATGGGTGTACTGTCCTAG
The DNA here is from genome assembly GCA_030015575.1 of Agapanthus africanus. NCBI lineage: Eukaryota > Viridiplantae > Streptophyta > Magnoliopsida > Asparagales > Amaryllidaceae > Agapanthus > Agapanthus africanus. The sequence goes on from JASDDO010000001.1 coordinate 410,648,674, forward strand.
TCCTAGGAACACTCGTAATGCGAGAGAAGGTGAAGATAAAAGACAACCGAATGAACTTAATTCCTATTTCTCCTGAACCAGGATCCATCCCCGAACTGGAACAAGTTCCTTTCGAGTTCGTATATAACCATACGATGGATTATCCAATAGACTTGGGATCTTCGTAGTGATACGGAGTGTCCTGGAGAAATACAAAGGTGATTTAGGATTGGCGAAGAAATACTTGGTTTGGTCGTGAATAGCAGTCGCAGTTTACTTTGCCCTCTTACTAATCCCTTGCTTTATCTAAACTTAATACCTTCTGTACACCGTTTAAGCTAATTGGTTTTCTTCATTCCCTACCGGTCGGCACCTGCCTATGGTTTGGAAGAAGACTATCCAATTTGCGTAATAGGTGTACTACTCCTAAACCAAGGAGTACTCGCAACCTGAGAGAAGGTAAAAGGAAAAGACAACTGAATAGTCCTATTCGTTTTCTCCAGAACCAGAAACCATCCTCGAATTCCTTCGAGTTTGTATATAGCCATACGATGGTTTTGTCCGATGGAAGTGGACGTTCGTAGTAATACAGGGTGTCCTGGAGAAAAGGGTAAAAGTAGGAGTGGCAATGAGGTTTGCAACTCTGACAATCCAAAAGCCAGTGTTAAGAAGGTTCGGTCAACTTGGTCACTGAGTCATAGTCTAGGGTCGGGTCAATGGTCACTGCCAGAGAGAGAGAGAAAAGAAACACTCAGCGTGCACTCTAATTTAGATCAGAATGGTTATCACTTTATCTAATCAGGAAACCTCCCACTGTAACGTCAAATTCTTCCCCAAACCTGAAAGAAAAATTAGCCAGGATCACCCGAGGAGTAAACCAACTCATCAGTAGGAATCGGGATCCAACTATCATCGTATGATAACGTGACGGGATCCGCTCACGTTATCACACTCCAGAAGGTATGCACATATCTGGCAAGTTTCAGTTCTTTTGAAACTCCCGATGTGGATTTTTGCCCCATGCTCTTATGACCTTGACTTTGGCCAACATATCATAAGTCACATGTCAAGTTCTACCCGTCATTATCCTGGTTAATTTGAACCCACCCGTACAAGCCCTTGACTTTGGCCAACAAGGCTATACGACTGTCCAAAACCAACGCATCTATATATGCCGCATATGAATACCCAACAGCTACCAAACACTGTGCCTTGACTTTGGCCAACATACACGGCTTGAATACTATTAACTATCCATATGAAACGACGGAGGGCTACGAATGGTTTCTGGCGAAAACCTTTAACGTAATGAACTTGATATCGTTGAAGGAACTGATAGCTTTTTAGAAAAATATAGTAACGAAAACATTTGCTAAAGAGGTCACTCCCGGTGATGGGATCTCGGCTCTTTCCCCGTAGAATGAGGTGCAGGATATTCCAACTGAATACCACGACGCAAAGCAAAAGTAAACGGCTATAGTGAAGTTATTGCCCTGACGCAAACTTCTGTGCAAGGGGTCACTCCCGGTGAAGCGATCTCGGCCCTTGCCTCGTCGACTGAGGAGCTGGATATTCATAACCGAATACCACTGTGCAAAACAAAAGAGAACGTCCTTGCAATAACAGCTTTTTGAAAAGGTGTTCCAACAACATCAGAATAGGTTTGTTTAACTTGCATTGATCCGAATCAACACAGTCCCATCAATTGATCACACCACAAAGAACGAAAATAATGACGTACGTATATGCCATCCGCATTCGCCACTGGGTCCCGTCATCACCCGTTAGGTTAGCTAACTAACGACAGAGCGGGGACTGGACTAGCGCGGATGCAAAACATATACAACATCTACTAGTATATATATAATATATAATTTTCGCTCAAGGCGTGGTATAATGAAACATCACAGAAATGTACAGCATCACAGAACAATATAGATATCTGGGATCCCCGGGTTTCACAGAGCCGCTGCTGAAACCCTTCGTTCCCCTGGTCGTGTGGATAGCCTGTTGTCACGACCCAAAATTGGCCCGTGACGGCCCTAATACTACGCAACGCCTAAAGACGTAACATAGTAAAAGAAAGCCAAAACCCCGGAATCTAAACCAAGAAAATACGGAAAAGATAATATAAGTTTTTGAAACATTTGAAATCGCAACCCAAATTCTTTAAAAGTCCCACTTTCTTTCTTTAAAATTTTGGCAACATCCCTTTTTTGTAAAAACTAGCCAAGAAGAATACAATGCAAATATACGACGCCATAGCGAAGAAATAAAGACAATAGGAAGGAAACTGTATATAGAAGACATCAAATCCACAATAATACACTATAACGTCCTCACCAAGTCTCTAAGTTAACAATACAATAGTAGATGGAGAGTACAAAATACAACGAATGTACAATAGAAACACAGATAACCACCAACCCACCTAAGCAAAATAGTACTGTGAGCTGATGCGGTATCTGGAGCAAAAGATGATAGCTGAAAGCGGAATAGCTGAATAGAGGAATAGCCTGCCTCGACTACTCTGGGGAACAACCTGAAACACCTGTGGCACAACGGGGGTGAGTTGCCAACTCGTGAATAGTAGATAACATATGCAGGTAATCGCAGGAATGTACGTACAGCATGAATCTAAGATATGCGATTACAGTAATAACATGTCATGCAAATGCTGAATAAAGGAAAGTATACTAGCAGGTACAATCAATATGTGAAGCAATAGTAACATGACAATAATATGCAATAACCATGCAATAGGGATATGAGTATGTAAATATGCAACTATCATAAGGGTACACTAACAGGTACTACCAATATATGAAACTGTGCATAAAGTAGATAAGTGTGAGGTATGGGGTAAAATATGTCATTCCACGGAAACCTGACATCGTGGTAGGATCACAATCCATCAAGACACTCAAATCCCAATTCCTCAAATCATCCCCCCAAACTGGGCTCTCACATCACCTCAATGTACAATATCGAATAGCTCTCCTATATCTCGAATGTACAAATCAACAATCTTTTTCATATCCGATATCCAATCTCAATGAATCACCTATATCCCAAGTCGAATCTCAAGTAAGTTTCTAACATCCTAAAGGTATATATATTTGCAGAAATAAATATGATGGGGGCAAACACATATATTAGCGTCCCATTCCACTAATATTGGTGTAAGGGTATATATAACAACGGCTAATCCCCTGTTATATATACAAAGGTGTTTAAAAGAAATATCATGAAAACAATATGCCAAGCATCGACACAGAAATCCTGATAGGTACGTATCATACGCCGTCCCGAAAGCACGAGTGCCTAGCTCTGACCCTCGCCTTTCGACGTATGCATAGGTGCATGACTCCCAACGGTATCTCCATGACCCCCGCCGAGTCATTAGTACTGTCACCGGTAGGTACTAGCCCGCCTCCAGGCTCAATCGGCAACATCCATCGATCTTCTTGCCGAGGGGAACCATACCGGGCCCCACCATGTACCCTCATACGGCAACCACACCTCGTATGGAGTATATAATCAGAACCGATAAATCTCATGGTGGCTGCGCAAATATCAAATCAAGGAAACCGGTTTTTTCAATGTATGCATAATTTCATGAACTCCCGCGGTTCCCAAATCCAGAAATCATCATGTGAAATCCAAATAACAATGCGCAAATCCAGGAATAAATATATGTGATATATCTGAAATGCGAGCATATAAATGAGAATATGTAGCTGAAACCAAATGTATGCGAAACCAATAAGGTACAACTAAGTAACATCAGTAAAGGTAAATATATGATTGCATCTGAATATGTGTGTAACATACAGGTGTAGCAATGTATAGGTATCTACCTATAAGAACTGATGTCGTATACCCCCCCTGGTATAAGAAAATATGAGTAAGATATACCTGTAGATGTATCGTAAAGGGTATGTGTACCTATCGCTAATAGTACGATACTCTATAGGTATATAGGTATGGTAATGTCATATGTGATAAGCAATATGAATCAATGTCACAAGGTCCCTAACCAAGCAATATAATATCTATAATGGTTTGTGTGTGACATGGCAATTATTGACGGTGTGTGTAGCATACAATCCGTGCTCGTGCAACATGAACCGTCAATAATATGTGCAGTGTCCTACGGCTGCTAGTCACAGTATAACTATAGCAAGGAAATAAAGTAAAGGCGCAATTCTAACAATGACGTAGAATATGCGACAAGTATTAGAATACTAGCCCAGACGCATAACGCCATGCGGGCGATTCCCCTGTAGATGTTAAATCTACTCACCTACACTCCACGCTAGGTGAATCCAACCATCTGCTCTCCCTGCCTGCAAACCTGCAAATAAGACATGGAAATCATATATAAGCCAAATATTCCGCAAAACGCGATATCGAACCAAAACGAGAAACTCGCGTCGCGAACTAAACGCGTGTGTGCACGATACGCTAAAACGTGTGTGTACGCGTCTAAAACCATCGCGACACGCCGCGATACGCTGGATCACAGAACCTACTCACGTATCGCGCGTATCGCGCAAACAAACGGACACCAAATACGATATATAGTCCCAGATTTTCCTACAGGCCAAATCTTACAAAACTAGACATGCCAAAACACTATACAACACAGAAGAGAGCCCTACACAAAAACCCAACACCTAACTCCTATTCCTGGCCGCAAATTGCGGCCATATGGATAAAATTGGCGGCCGGGGTTGGGAATGGGTGGCTCGTGTTCATGTGGTGTGTTCTATACCCAGTGTACATGCTCCAGTTTTCTCAATTTTAACCTGAAGGTCCCGGGTCCAAAGCAGATCACAGAAACCCAATATATCGCTTTAAAAATGCCAAATTGCACAATTAAGAAACCCTATGGTATTTTAGTGAAATCTGGGTAAATTCTCAGTTGAAGTGGCCCTAATAATACTTAAATAAGTAGGGTTTACCAACACAATCATCAATTATCCAAAAGTCCACACAAAACACCATAATTAGCACTAAACTAGCTAATTAACACTAACCGACACCAATTATCACATAAACTAAGCAACTAGGAGATTGGGTTCAGAAAATATACCCTAAAGAACCCTAGAGAGCAGGCAAAGAAGTGGAGAAGAGCTGCTGGTGATGTTGGTGCATGTTGCTGCTGCTGAAGTTGCTTGTTCTGCTGATGCTAATGCTGTTACTGCTACTGCTGCTCTTGCTGATGATAGTGATGCTGGAGCTGCTTGCTTCAGCTGCTGAAGCTGCTGCTGCTGCTACCTCTGTTGCTGCTACTTCATCATCTTCTTGTTGCTGGGCTGATGCTGCCAGATGCTGCTGCTGTTGTTGTTGTCATTGCTGTTGCTGCCGGTCTTCTCTCAGGTGAGTGTGTGTGTGTGAGAGAGAGTGAGAGAATGAGAGAACAAAGGGAGAAATGAGAGAATAATCAAAGACCCCTCCCATTCTCACTCTCTCTCTTCATTAAATGGGCATGGTTCACACCATGCTCCCATGCCCATCTCTCTCTCTCTCTCCCACAAGGTCAACCATTCAGATCAATTTAAAATCCTTTTTAAATTCATTTTATTTAAAAACAACCATACACATTATTAAACCCAAAACTCCTAAACAATATTTAAAACAAGCTCAAAGGAAAATGGTTAGCTAACCATGATTTGCTAATCATGTCAAAAACAACCCTAGTTATCATGCACAAGAGTGTGTGTGCCAAACAAAATTCTAATAAAATACTCATTAAATAGGATAAAATATTTAAAACTTCATTTGGTAAACTTTTTATTGAAAACCATATATTAAAATATAATTAGCTACAAAACACATTCTAAGGTGTTACAATCTCCCCTCTTAAAAGAAATTCGTCCCCGAATTTAAAAATATACCGATACGCGTACCTTCAAAGAGAAGATTAAAATCCTCTAATCTCGCTCGCAGCCTTCCAAGTGACTATCTCACTATACGGCTACGTCCAAGAAAACCCTCCACAGATAGCAAGACCATTGACCGATGTCCCTCCACCTGCTGAGCCATTAACACAATTGGCTGCTGGTGAACGAAAGATCGCGTCTAAGCTAAATGGTCTGGTGCTAAATTATGTGAGAAAGGTCAAGAAGGTAATTGTAGAGTATCATCACAAGGAATACGGGGTGAAATTCCAATAATCTGGGCGGAAGTGCCAATTTAAGGCAACGAAACTAACTTGCTTATAAGATCTCAGAAAGACCAAAATTCTGGAACAAGCTTCCCAAAATCCAACACGTCATTCATCGGAAGTACATAGGAATACATGATCTGTCCCTGCGAACTCAAGTCTATGTCCAAGGCAGTCGGCATAAGACCTCAGTTCGCAATGGACAATTTCCATCCTGACCTAACACAACTGGAACATTTCCGAAGCTCTAGACTAGCTAGGGTCCAAGGTCCTACTTACGCAGAGTCAGAAAACAACAGACTGGTGATCGATACGACCTAACCCCTAACCCTAAAGGTGGCCAATTGGAGTGTCTCCTGATAACAGCTATCGAAGGAGAACCCTAACGATGGCGAGTGACAATCCCCCAACTGCTGACAACAATCAAAACAAACACACAACTTAACAAAGAACAACTGAGCAAACTGAGTATAACCGGACGACAAGAATCCGTATGGAGTCACACCCTGACTAAACCCTAGGTAGAAACCATAACGGAATTCATGGAGATCTGCTCCCACTCCTACTTCGGAACGGTAAAAGGTTGCTACTCTCCAGCCGGCCTCAGATGCTCGACCCAAGCATACAACAAGACAGACACCTTGAAATGAAACCTGAAACTTCTCTTTACATCCTGTCCACCCGTAACCATCTCACAAGTCACATCACTGTTGGCGGAACTTGAATGAAAATAGAGAGTTGACTAATGTGCCTATTCTAGGATTATACGTCTCTACCCGACGAAACCAGGTACACAAACGCGTCCCTAACTTAGCACGTCATTGTCATAAATCAAGGTCTCCGAATCATTACCCAGCCGAGTATGCTCAAGTATCACTGACATACGAGCATCGGCGAGCAGTGTCTCGCAAAACGATTTAAGGAAAGCGATCGGGCGCGGACATGAGCAAGTTGTCCCCTCCGTAGAGACGAACTTAAGCTGTACCCAACGATCACACAAGAACTGTAAATCTGCAGAAGATTATCACAACAATCAAATCCGCTGCAGGAAGATGAACATTAAGCTCTGGTGGTCCGTGAAATCTGACACGACTCTCAAACAAGTAGTGTCGCCAAATTTCCAACGCAAAACCACCGCGGCCATCTCCAGATCATGAGCGGAATATCCTTCTCGTACTTTCTCCAAATGTAGGGAAGCAAAAGCGACAACTCTTTAGTGTCACCTCAGTACACACTCGAGCCCACTCAAGAAACATTACAGTTAAACAACAAGTTCGCCCGAACCAAAAGCAAAGAAAGGACTAATGTAGTTGTTAACCGAATCTCCAACTTCCGAAAACTCCAACTTCCGAAAACTCCGTACACATGCCTCAGTCCAAAGAAAAGAAATCTCCTTTCCGGTCAATTCAGTCGACGGTGCAGCATTATTCTAGCAATCCTGCATGAACGGCGGTAAAAACCTGCTAAGCCCAACAATCTGCGGATCTCCGTCCTGCACACATGTCTGGACCTAAGCTGTATGGTCACGACCTCCCTCGGAACCATACGAAACCGTCTCCCGTGACTACAAGAACTAGGAGTCAACACAAAACAAGCCTGAAGAAACACTCCGAGAATTTAGCAAACTGCTGGTGCTTTCCCAGTATGTGCATAATAAATCCTCAAGTGCTGCTCCTGTTCCTCAAGACACATTAGATAGACCAGAATGTCGTAAATAACACAACAGTAACTGGTCGAGGAACGGCCTGAAGAAATCCGGTTCATCACATCTACGAATGCTGCTAGGGCATCAGTGAATCCAACGACTCACAAAACACACAAAGCCCGTAGCATGCACAAGGCAGTCTTCGGAATGCCACCACCCCGAATCCGCAATAATGATGACCTGATCCCGAACAAACTTAGAAAATGTCTCGCACTCTGGAGCTGATCGAAGAAATCGTCAATGCGAGGTAGGGGTTACCTATCCGCACCGTAAGCCGGTTCAATTAACGATTCATCGATACACAACCCTAAACTGCCGTCTTCCTCCTCGACGAACAGAAATAGGAGCTTCTAAAAGCGAAACACTCAGACGCACAAACTCCCCAAACCATAACTCTGCAGCTGATCCTTTAGCTCCCAAGCTTCGCCGGCTCATCCGGAACAACGTCGGAAAAACTCTCGCACGAAAGGAACCCGGTCCAACAATCCTAACTGTGGCTCCGGTATCACGAATGAACACCAAGAATCCACGACAACTCCTCAGTAGCCGACTAGCGAAAAAGGCTGAATTCAAGCTGTGAGAGGCGGCACAACTATCCACCTGTACAACAAGAACTGACCTGCCGGGAAAAAAAACTTGACGGTTTCCTCACGGTAGTCCACAGACGCCTAGCACGTAGTTACCCAGTCCGTGCCCAGGAGAACGTCAAATCCAACATCTCTAGGAGGGTCAAAACGACTGACGAATCTCAATCTCCTATCCGATTGGAACACAACTGAATACGTGTCGCGCAACAAAAAAATCGCTGACAGAAGTTAACACAACTACGACTAATCTACCCAACCACGGTACAAGCATGAAAAACAACGAATACATGAAAAGAACATATAAATAAAAGATACCTGAAAACTCCACATTGGACGTCTGCACGTCCCGATGAGTAGAAGCAAACTCCTGTGTCTGCCCTCTACTCGCAGCTAGATGAACTCCTCTGGTAGACTGAGCCCTCTGAGCGAATCTTCCACGTCCACGGCCTCTCTGAATACGACTCTGACGAGGTGCTAAGGAACAATCCCTGACGAAGTGCTGAAGGCTCCCGCATCGGAAACATCCACGCGCTGACTGCTGACCATCCTGGGGATGAGAGCTGAACGACTGTCCTCGTCCTAAGCCTCTGCTACTCCCGCGGCGGCCACGAAATCTGTCTCGACGACCAAACCTCTGCCTCTGGGTTGGTACGCTGGTACGAGTCCTCCACTGTCTTAGAACTCTCTGAGCCTCTGGAATATGCACCTCGTCAACTAGAGCTGCAACCACTGGTGCTATGTAAGTGACGGACTGCTGCATGCTGATCGTAAGGGACAGCTGAGTAACAGGGGTGACAACCTCCTGTCGTAGCTCCCGAACGACATCAACCAAAGAACTCATAGTCTGGCGGAAGTCCTGCATCTCTGCCAAAAGTCTATCCATAGTATAGATCGTAGGCTGATCCGTCTGCACCAGTGCAACTAGAGTGCCATCCTGGTCAGTACTCGTCTCACCCGAGCCAACTCTGACCTCGGCCCTCGCTGCATCACTCTGAGTCCCCATAGTCATCGGCGGCAAGGCTATAAATAGATATAAGATAAGATTCGATAAAAATAAGGAAATCGAATCTTAAGGGTAGGAATCATCAAGGAAGGAATTTCAAGAAAATTGTACTTAGGTCACTTAATGCGAAGTACCGCATCGTGGGTATGCTGCAGACATACACACACTACGTTACTTTGCTTAAGCAACCTACTCCATCATACTAAGGTCATCCTACACTCCGAAAGGTAAAACCTAGCGCTCTGATACCAACTTTGTCACGACCCAAAATTGGCCCGTGACGGCCCTAATACTACGCAACGCCTAAAGACGTAACGTAGTAAAAGAAAGCCAAAACCCAGAAATCTAAACCAAGAAAATACGGAAAAGATAATATAAGTTTTTGAAACATTTGAAATCGCAACCCAAATTCTTTAAAAGTCCCACTTTCTTTCTTTAAAATTTTGGCAACATCCCCTTTTTGTAAAAACTAGCCAAGAAGAATACAATGCAAATATACGACGCCGTAGCGAAGAAATGAAGACAATAGGAAGGAAACTGTATATAGAAGATATCAAATCCACAATAATACACTATAACGTCCTCACCAAGTCTCTAAGTCAACAATACAATAGTAGATGGAGAGTACAAAATACAACGAATGTACAATAGAAACACAGATAACCACCAACCCACCTAAGCAAAATAGTACTGTGAGCTGATGCGGTATCTGGAGCAAAAGATGATAGCTGAAAGCGGAATAGCTGAATAGAGGAATAGCCTGCCTCGACTACTCTGGGGAACAACCTGAAACACCTGTGGCACAACGGGGGTGAGTTACCAACTCGTGAATAGTAGATAACATATGCAGGTAATCGCAGGAATGTACGTACAGCATGAATCTAAGATATGCGATTACAGTAATAACATGTCATGCAAATGCTGAATAAAGGAAAGTACACTAGCAGGTACAATCAATATGTGAAGCAATAGTAACATGACAATAAAATGCAATAACCATGCAATAGGGATATGAGAATGTAAATATGCAACTATCATAAGGGTACACTAACAGGTACTACCAATATATGAAACTGTGCATAAAGTAGATAAGTGTGAAGTATGGGGTAAAATATGTCATTCCACGGAAACCTGACATCGTGGTAGGATCACAATCCATCAAGACACTCAAATCCCAATTCCTCAAATCAGCCCCCCAAACTGGGCTCTCACATCACCTCAAAGTACAATATCGAATAGCTCTCATGTATCTCGAATGTACAAATCAACAATCTTTTTCATATCCGATATCCAATCTCAATGAATCACCTATATCCCAAGTCGAATCTCAAGTAAGTTTCTAACATCCTAAAGGTATATATATTTGCAGAAATAAATATGATGGGGGCAACACACATATATTAGCGTCCTATTCCACTAATATTGGTGTAAGGGTATATATAACAACGGCTAATCCCCTGTTATATATACAAAGGTGTTTAAAAGAAATATCAAGAAAACAATATGCCAAGCATCGACACAAAAGAAATCCCCTGTTATATATACAAAGGTGTTTAAAAGAAATCCTGATAGGTACGTATCATATGCCGTCCCGAAAGCACGAGTGCCTAGCTCTGACCCTCGCCTTTCGACGTATGCATACGTGCATGACTCGCAACGGTGTCTCCATGACCCCCGCCGAGTCATTAGTACTGTCACCGGTAGGTACTAGCCCGCCTCCAGGCTCAATCGGCAACATCCATCGATCTTCTTGCCGAGGGGAACCATACCGGGCCCCACCATGTACCCTCATACGGCAACCACACCTCGTATGGAGTATATAATCAGAACCGATAAATCTCATGGTGGCTGCGCAAATATCAAATCAAGGAAACCGGGTTTTTCAATGTATGCATAATTTCATGAACTCCCGCGGTTCCCAAATCCAGAAATCATCATGTGAAATCCAAATAACAATGCGCAAATCCAGGAATAAATATATGCGATATATCTGAAATGCGAGCATATAAATGAGAATATGTAGCTGAAACCAAATGTATGCGAAACCAATAAGGTACAACTAAGTAACATCAGTAAAGGTAAATATATGATTGCATCTGAATATGTGTGTAACATACAGGTGTAGTAATGTTTATGTATCTACCTATAAGAACTGATGTCGTATACCCCCCTTGGTATAAGAAAATATGAGTAAGATATACCTGTAGATGTATCGTAAAGGGTATGTGTACCTATCACTAATAGTACGATACTCTATAGGTATATAGGTATGGTAATGTCATATGTGATAAGCAATATGAATCAATGTCACAAGGTCCCTAACCAAGCAATATAATGTCTATAATGGTTTGTGTGTGACATGGCAATTATTGACAGTGTGTGTAGCATACAATCCGTGCTCGTGCAACATGAACCGTCAATAATATGTGCAGTGTCCTACGGCTGCTAGTCACAGTATAACTATATCAAGGAAATAAAGTAAAGGCGCAATTCTAACAATGACGTAGAATATGCGACAAGTATTAGAATCCTAGCCCAGACGCATAACGCCATGCGGGCGATTCCCCTGTAGATGTTAAATCTACTCACCTACACACCACGCTAGGTGAATCCAACCATCTGCTCTCCCCTGTAGCAGTGTCCGTAGTCCCTGCCTGCAAACCTGCAAATAAGACATGGAAATCATATATAAGCCAAATATTCCGCAAAACGCGATATCGAACTAAAACGAGAAACTTGCGTCGCGAACTAAACGCGTGTGTGCACGATACGCTAAAACATGTGTGTACGCGTCTAAAACCATCGCGACACACCGCGATACGCTGGATCACAGAACCTACTCACGTATCGCGCAAACAAACGGACACCAAATACGATATATAGTCCCAGATTTTCCTACAGGCCAAATCTTACAAAACTAGACATGCCAAAACACTATACAACACAGAAGAGAGCCCTACACAAAAACCCAACACCTAACTCCTATTCCTGGCCACAAATTGCGGCCATATGGATAAAATTGGCGGCCGGGGTTGGGAATGGGTGGCTCGTGTTCATGTGGTGTGTTCTATACCCAGTGTACATGCTCCAGTTTTCTCAATTTTAACCTGAAGGTCCCGGGTCCAAAGCAGATCACAGAAACCCAATATATCGCTTTAAAAACGCCAAATTGCACAATTAAGAAACCCTATGGTATTTTAGTGAAATCTGGGTAAATTCTCAGTTGAAGTGGCCCTAATAATACTTAAATAAGTAGGGTTTACCAACACAATCATCAATTATCCAAAAGTCCACACAAAACACCATAATTAGCACTAAACTAGCTAATTAACACTAACCGACACCAATTATCACATAAATTAAGCAACTAGGAGATTGGGTTCAGAAAATATACCCTAAAGAACCCTAGAGAGCAGGCGAAGAAGTGGAGAAGAGCTGCTGGTGATGTCGGTGCATGTTGCTGCTGCTGAAGTTGCTTATTCTGCTGATGCTAATGCTATTACTGCTACTGCTGCTCTAGCTGATGATGATGATGATGCTGTTGCTGATGATGGTGATGCTGGAGCTGCTTGCTTCAGCTGCTGAAGCTGCTGCTGCTGCTGCTACCTCTGTTGCTGCTACTTCATCATCTTCTTGTTGCTGGGCTGATGCTGCCAGATGCTGCTGCTGTTGTTGTTGTCATTGCTGTTGCTGCTGGTCTTCTCTCAGGTGAGTGTGTGTGTGTGAGAGAGAGTGAGAGAATGAGAGAACAAAGGGAGAAATGAGAGAATAATCAAAGACCCCTCCTATTCTCACTCTCTCTCTTCATTAAATGGGCATGGTTCACACCGTGCTCCCATGCCCATCTCTCTCTCTCTCTCCCACAAGGTCAACCATTCAAATCAATTTAAAATCCTTTTTAAATTCATTTTATTTAAAAACAACCATACACATTATTAAACCCAAAACTCCTAAACAATATTTAAAACAAGCTCAAAGGAAAATGGTTAGCTAACCATGATTTGCTAATCATGTTTAACCCCAAAAACAACCCTAGTTATCATGCACAAGTGTGTGTGCGCCTAACAAAATTCTAATAAAATACTCATTAAATAGGATAAAATATTTAAAACTTCATTTGGTAAACTTTTTATTGAAAACCATATATTAAAATATAATTAGCTACAAAACACATTCTAAGGTGTTACACCTGTGCAATGAAAATCCTAGACCCCTACGGGCGCGGCAAGTTACCCGCCAAAACCTGAAGCGAGGCAGCCCCCTTCAGCAACGTGAATGGACCACCCAGCACTTCACGGAATCCGGCAACTTGGGCACCCCTCCTGGGTCAACCTGTACCCCCTACGAGTGCGGCGAATTGCCCGTCAATTCTAGAGTAAAAGCCCTCTCCGTCTCAATGCCATGAGATGCGGGCCCGTTGCCCTCTAGAACCCGGCTATCCGTGCACCCCTCCGCGGGGTAATCCTAGTACAGAAAGTAAAATATACATACAACGGGTACATCGACCACAACCTGGTCGTGCCCCAAAATAATAATACAAACAGGCAATGACGGCAGTCCACATGTCGGACGCTCGCCCCGCAATATCAAATGTACATAATACAACAAAAACTGTACTGACATTGCATCCGGGCTATCCCCTACGACCAATCCGCAACATCACCGCAATACACAGAACATCAACGTGAAGGTCACGTTCGCAGATCCGTCTAACCGGGCTATAGCAGTTAGACATGATTTACCGATCAAGTGACATTCACGGTCGCAGATATAAAGTAAATACTGTGAACTAGCATGTTTAAAATATCCGATCGAACAAATTTATCAAAGTGGGCCCCAAGCAGTACTGTAGCACTCACAGAAAATCTGGGCCCAAAAAGAATATCCCAAAACCCCTATTTTTAGCTCATAAGCTATCTGCAAAATTTTGATCAAGTGATCAATCAAAAGCGCGGCGGAACCGCGACCCAATCATGGGTTTGGTCGCGGTTCCGGGGCGGTATGGAGAGATCGCGCGACCAAATTTTCACAGATTGCTTCTATATCCATGCACAGTATTCTGAGACAACCTGAAAAATTTTTGGAGCTGGAAAAATTTCGACAGAGAACAGTGCACTGAAAATACGGTTTTTGCGATTTTTGTTCGATCGGGTTTTAAACATACTAGAGCAAGCTAGGCATGGTTAATGGCGTGGCTCTGATACCAATGTAAGTCCGCGGCGGCGCCCCGGCCATCGATCCGACGCCGGAAACGCGGAAACAAAAACTTTGCAAACTAGAAAACCGGCACCACCGCACACTTTTCACCCGGATCGGGCCATTAACCTAGCAACTAGCAAAGTAAAATACGGGTAGAGAAGTATACCAAGCGATCCGTGTCCTTCGGTCTTCATCTCCACTCCGATCTCCCGCGGAACCTCCGTTCATCTTCTCCTCGTCGGAAAGGGCACCACGTAGCCGAATACTTTTACGGGCTCCCACCTCTGAACCGAGGCAACTCGGACGCGAAGTTGGCGAGCCGACGCGTCCAAGGTTTGCTGCAGGCTAGTGTATGAAACTTGTCTCTTGAGGGTTAGAAGTTGCCATGTATGGAGGGATCAAGAAAAATGGGCTTTGGAAATGGCTATGGAATTTTTGATGCAACATGAGAATGAGAATGCTCTTTCACCCCTCACAAAATGATCCTCTCTCATTTTTTCCTCACCCCTCAAAGTGGCCGGCCCTTTTCTCCACGGTGGAGATAATGGAATGAAAATTATCATGGAGAAAAGAAAAGATAATGCAAGGAAGAATGTCACACCCACTTCTCATCTCATCAAATCACTAAACCATCACATGAAAGCAAAGAATGGACAAGAAAAGAATCTCATGATGGTTGAACCACAAATGTGCAAGAAACCCCTCCACAAAATGTTATTTGCAAATGTGCAAATAACCCCCTCCATCGAAAGTCCGGTCGTGAAGGAATAAAAGAAAACCGGCCGGAACGGAATGCAAACTGGCAACTTCAGAAAACTGATCCCGTAATAAATTACAGGAAAACCCCGCTACTGCAAATACATGCCCGCATTTGTATTCCCACTGAACACAAATGCAAAGAGACAAAACTACACTATCTAATACTAGGATCCGGCTTAAGCCAAAGCCGGCTAGTAAAATCCGTCAGATCACGATCCGTGCAATACCGCATGTATCTGATCGAACCCTGCCATATCTCCATACGGCCTCTACAGCGTTTCGCCCGAAACTTGAGTAACTGTGTGTGTGGTGGACTCTAAAGACTCGTCAATACTATGGCTGTGGATTTAACCACTAGCACGTCAGAGGTATCAGCCATACATGACGGGCCACCAGCTATTGACCAAAAGGGACGTCGATGAGCGAACTCATCCTGACACCCTACTGAGCCTGTCAGTGACAATATCCGTACAGTCCGGTCCGTTCGTCTATGAGCATCGCATGGCGGGCCTAGGGGGTTGGTAAAAGTCAGACCCCCAACAGCGGTACAAGTCATGTCGGAGTGTAGCCCAGAACACCCTGAGATACTACTGGAATACCTACCAGCAAATCTCCTGCCTTGGCCAAGGACTTTTCATGTTCTGGCTCTCCTAGACACAGCGCGACCTCACCCCCAATACCGGGAGAGACGAACCCCTGCAGATCCGCTCACTGCCTCCATGTGGCTCGGGACTGTACCCAACTAAAACCTGTTTGCACGACTCCTTTGACCCGTGGTAGGGTAGTAATCAAAGCACAGTGGGAACTCACACGAGACAAATGACGATCTCAGGTCGATGAACTAACCTGTACACATGTCACCAGGGAACTGCTATCTGACGTCAGGTATAATACCAACTAGCAGGTTCCCAGCGAGTCCTGTCCGGTGTACTCATAACCCAATGAGCACCTGTATACATCTTAGGTGAAAGGTGAACCAACTGACACCAGTGGCTTGTGAGACCGGCCACCGCCCCTCGTCGGGGTCTCGACTGTATACACTAGTCTACTCCGGAGTATCGATGCCCTGTCTCGAAACTCCCACGACTAGGGACCTTTTAAGGATGTGCTTATGGACTCCAGCTCTCACGTATATGATCGTCCTCATACTGCTGGAAGTCAAGCAAGAATCCTAGGGGCTCTATCAACGTGTAATAGCGACTTGTAAGGTCACCTAAAGCAGTACACGATGATAAAGATAAACCAGATAGCATACTATCATCTCGAGTAAGACTGTCCTACCGGCATAGGTCCTCCTCAATCATTGCAATCACGTGCCTGTGATCCAATAATTGACTCTGAGGGCACTATATCCAACATCTAGCTGCGTCTATGACCCGACCTTTGACTAAAACTCATGAAACCAAGTTGACCGAACCTTCTTAAAACTCTTTGGCTTTTGGAATGTCACGGTGTCACATACATCATTGTCACTCCTACATCACCTTTGCTTTTCTTCAGAACACCTCGTATCACTATGAACATCCACTTCCATTGGATAAATCCATCGTATAGTTACATACGAACTCGAAGGAACTTTTTCGAGGATGGATTCTGGTTCTGGAGAGAATGAATAGGATTATTCAGATGTCTTTTCCCTTTACGTTCTCTCAGGTTGTGAAGGCTCCTAGGATTAGGAGAGAGTACACCTATTACGCTTATTGGATAGTCTTCTTCCAAACCTTAGGCTGGTGCCGATGGGTAGAGAAGGAAGAAAACTAATTAGCCTAAAGAAGGTGTACAGAAGGTAATAAGTAAAGACATAATAAAGGGATTGTAGTGAGGGCAGGTAAGTATATGGTTAGTGTCATGAATCAGGATAGTGGAAGAGGTGTTACTAGGAATACCCCGTTACCCCTTTTGAAACATTTTCATGTTTCAGTTTCACTGTGCGATATTAATTGAAAAATTGTTTTCCCAATTGGAATCTAACTCCAGGGTATGTATTTACCAGATCAGTTCCTTACATCTGTATGTTATTACGGATGGTGAGTGGGAGTAAGATATTGGGAATTGGGTGATTAGATCCTCATTATATCGGAATTCATTGTAATTGGTGATATTTGAGGAAATCATCTGGATTTTGCCGGATGGCAAATATTTGGTTTTGAACATTCGTTGTTATGCACCAATTAAAACTGATATATCTGTACATTTATTTTATAAAGTGAGATATAACTTTTTGATATTATGTCTGTGACATTTACCTATATCAGTTGGTGATTAGGTAAGGTGCATTTAACAGCAGTGTAATTCTTCTTAACCATAGTACAATTTTTCAACCTACGACGCACAGGGTTTGAGTTGTTGAACTCAGAGGACTTATACAAAGTATTGTATGTTGTCCAGTGTCCCTTAGGACAATGGGGTTGGTACTCGCGCTGTATTCTATTTACTCATAACTTCTCTGATTCTAGACATGTATTTCGTTGAAATGCAAGGTTCAGATTTTGAGAAGTTATAGGTATAAGAATAAAGTAGAGAACCTTTTATTGGAAGTATCAGGATTCTTCGAGGAAGTCGAAGATGTAGATACTTGTGTTTGGTATTCCGTTGATAGTAATTGTTTTGAGAACTTGCTTCTCTTTCGGGTTACTCATATATGGATGCACTCCTAGATAAGTAATGATGATTGTCCTCCTTCCATTTGGTTGATATACACTGGACACAGCTGCATGATTTTGAATCTGGTTCCAATTAAACTAGTGCTTTTGTTTCTATATCAGATATATATAGAATTAATTTATATCTTGACGATGTTAAGATATAGGGAGTTGTCTGGCTAATGCTTAAAACCAGAATCCGAAAAAACTCGAGGCACGTTTCATTAATGGAAGTTTGTGGGTTATCCCGGGCTTTGACGAGGGTTAACTTTCTACCATCAGGAAGATCAATATTTATATTGTTCTTGACTCGCCACATTTTTAGTAAAATGGATTTTTCCAGAAAAACGGAAGTGTGGGTATGGTAGAACTGGAAGTGATTCCAGAACCACAAACGATCACTAAAGATTTAATAGAACTTAAGGATTCAGTTTGTTTCGACATTCCATTAGCCACTCCGCAGATTTGGTGGGTAACCTCAGGAACCCGAGAGGTACTTCGGTCTTCTCAGATACGGTGACAGGGAGGTTCTTGTTTACCCAGACTTGTCATTGTTGTTGTTTTAGACTATAAGACCCGGCAGGAGGATGAATATAGCGTCGTTCTAAACTAGGTTTAGAAGTGCACGTGTATATGACTCTGCTATAGGGTTGTTGTAGTCAGTGGGAGCAGCGGAAGGATAGTGGGCAAGTAGCTTGTGTCTATTTATAGACTAAAGCAAGTATAGCGGAAATAGATCATCTATTTTTGAAGTGACAGTTGATTCTTCTCAAAAATTATCTAGTAACCGCAATCAAGAACGGCGTCGCTTGGTAGCTAGCCGGTGAGTACGGGTCGGTCCACAGGGATGTTGTGAATTTCCTAGTCGCTCTTACGAGTTAATTCCAAACGGAGTGAATGGATCAATTAAATCTAAAAACTAAATTAATCTAAATCTAAATCTTGTTAGGGTTAGGTTTAGGTTAAGTTTGGAAAGTCAATAAATCTCACCGCTTTCTATACCTATATGAAGATCTATTAGGAGTTATGGTAATTATTAATAGAGGTGATTAAAACCATTTGGAAAGATGTTTCTTCCTCTAGCTTCTTGTCCTTCCTTTTTCAATCCTTACTCTAACCTCCATGGAAAACACGCGCAACCGGGCCTTTATACTACGGTATCACCGCTACCTCATGGGATAGGGTGCCGTAGGGAGCGGTATGTGCATGTATGCATGGAGTCCTATGAAAATATATGACGGGCAAGAAAGGGGTGAGAGATCTTCATCTCTCAAACCTTCCCCAAATCTAACCCTAACAAGCGAGGAGACTACTCGCTCATTAGGGAATTGAAAAACATTTATCTAGGGCAGAGAATAAAAGATCTAACTATCTAATTAGGGAAAGGAATTAAATTTAACTAGGACAGATAAGAAATTTAACCTAAGGCAGAAAAATAAATTAAGAACTTACAATTTGATGCTCTCCGAAAAGAATTCTGAATTTTATTGATGAAAGGAGGCATACCTCAAAAGAGGTATTTGGGTCTCTATTTATAGATTCATAGAAAACCCTAGGTTTACAATTGCCGCATGTCTGCTATTACAAAAATACCCCTAGGAAGACTAGTCAAAGCCGTCATGAATTATGGTAAAATTTTGATTCTTTAAATCCTTAACCCCGCCACGGAACCGCGGCCGTAGCCAGGGTTTGGCAGCGGTTCCGCGGCCAAAAGGTGGAATTGGGCTCTGCAACTTCTGGGGCTGGTCATGTGCTTGTTTGTCTTCCTATTTCCATGGTTGGTTCTTCATATATCTTCCATGTCTTTTCCAGATCTCCCAGTGAACAATTGTAGTGGACTTTTACCGTTGCTTCGTGATGAAGTCTTGAACCTTGCACTGCCTTGTCCTTTGTGAACTGATCTTTGTGTAGGCTTGATCAAGATCTTTCTATTTGTTGGTTGTAGTTCCACTTTTGCATCGTCTTTTATCTTTTTCACTGTTTTAGATCCAACAACCTGTAACCTGTATGATGTAGCAGACATGGGCACCTATTTATTCGTAAAATGCATAAGAATGGGGAATATAATATTGCAATATTATGATATGAACAACAGTCATAGGTCTTGACTTCATCAGAATAGGAGATGGATATGGTAAGAAGGTAGTAGAGAGTGATGTCCAGGTATTTGGATGACATGCACTTGATAGGAAGAGATATTTCTATACTACGATCGGTTATACTGTGGTTGTCACAAAGTTGTTTCTCCACATAGGATATGGATATAATATCAGGCTTTCTGGTTACTAGATCTATGGTTTTAGATCTAGATTTGGGAAGTATTCTAATCTAGGTACTTTGATATTATTCTATAGGTATTTTAGAATGGACGATTCCTGGCATGGTGGTGTACCTGCAGGTGATGGAGTCACCCTCTCTAAAGGTGTCTTATAGACTAAAGGAGAGATGGGTCTGAATGATTAGCATATCCCTTGCTTATGCAATTGAGTTAATCATGAAATGTCAAGTACCACACCAGATATTGCTTTTGCACTAGATGCAATAAGCAGATATATTAATCCAATCCTGGAGAAACATTGGGAAGCAGTTATTGAACATAAGTGAATGTTCTAGGGAAATGATTACGACAGCCTCCTTCAGGAGACGATTATCATTTCAGACTTCCAAGGTGACCTGGATGACAGGGTGACTGTCAGAATTATAGTTTTTTTCCTTTTTTTGTGGGACAGTATGATGGACAGGTGGTCCAAGCGAATACTGAGGAAAGGCATGGCGCAGAATACTGATTAAATTCAGTGGACGATACAGTCTAGGAAGTTTGCTGGAATTTGAGTTCTTTTGCGAACTGGGTCCCATCAGATATCCAGAAAAATTCTAAGACAAGTATTGCTCATTTCGGGAGATAGTTTTCTCCGCGAAGCTGAGATACAGAGAGATACAGAAAGAAACATTGGAGCGGATCCACTCACTGAGGCTATTTCTCGAATGCAACGCTTTACACAAAGCCAACCGGGAAATTCAGAAATTTCGTTATTAAGGTTTTATTTACTCTTTTCGCAAACGGACTTTGCGAAACTTATTAGTAGAGAAGTTGGGTGTTCGGTATTACATGGGCTGTGAGTATGCGGCATCGCAATAATTAGCCTTAAGTGCAAGTGGGAGATTGTTGGCTATAGTGCCCTCAAGGCAATTATCATAGTCGCGGACTTGTGATTATGATGATTGAGGCAGGACCTATACCGATAAAACATTCTTACTCAAGATGATAGTATGATATCTGGTTTTTCTTTATCATCATGTACATGTTGATAGAGCCCATAGGATTCTTGCTTGACTGCCAGCATTGTGATGGCGATCATATATGTGGGAGCTGGGGTCTATAAGCACAACCTTAAATGTCCCTAGTCATAGGAGTATCGAGACCGGGCATCGATACTCCAGTGTAGACTAGTGTATACTGATCGAGACCCCGACGAGGGGCGGTGGCCAGGTCTCACAAGCCATTGGTATTAGTTTGTTCACCTAAGATAGTATGCAGGTGCTCATTGGGTTATGAGTACACTGGACGGACTCGCCGGGAACCTGCTAGTTGGTATTATACCTATTGTCAGATAGCAGTTCCCTGGTGACATGTGTACAGGTTAGTATGTCGACCTGAGATCGTCATTTGTCTCGTGTGAGTTCCCACTGTACTTTGATTACTACCCTACCATTGCTCAAAGGAGTCGTGCATACAGGTTTTAGTTGGGTACAGTCCCGAGCCACATAGAGGCAGTGATCAGATCGTCGGGGATTCGTCTCTCCCGGTATTGTGGGTTGATGTCGCGTTGTGTACAGGTGGCCATCACCAGAAATCCATGGCCATGGTGAACAAGAATTACCGATCCAGGATCGATAGTTTCTTAGGTGGTGATGGGTTACATGCCGACACTAAATATCGCGTTGTTAGGGGTCTGACTTTATCCACCCTCCTAGACTCGATATGTGATACTCTTAGACGAACAGACCGGACTGTACGGATATTGTCACTGTCAGGCTCAGTAGGGGTTCAGGATGATTTTGCTCATCGGCCTCCATTTCACTCAATACCTGGGTAGCCGTTATGTACAGCTAGTGCCGCTGACGTGCTTGTGGGTAAACCCACTGCCAGCGTATTGACGAGTCTTTAGAGTCCCAAAAAAAAGGTTTTCATGGTTCAGGCAATATGGTGTACTTGACGTATGTTGATACATACAGGTGTCCGATTAAATATGTGCACTTGCTGCGCAGACTTTAATCGGACAGTTGATAATACTAGCGGCTTAGGATTAAGCCAGATTATTAAATCAGGTTTTGATTTGATAATTTACATATGTATTTATATATATGTATACTAGTATTATTGTTCGCTATTTATTTTCTCTCTTGGCTATTCGTACTTTTGTACGAATACGCGTATATGTATTTCGATACATGTACCGGGAAGTATTCCGTATTTTTTACGGAATAGCTTCTAGAAGATTTGCCACCTCATTATTGATTTTCCTTTTTAGAAAAATCATTTGTCTTCATAATGAGGTGGAGGGTGTGAGGTGGCATGAGCATGACCTAGGTATGGGTTTTGGGTATGGTTGCAATTGTTTATTGTTAAATTGGTGAGATATTTTTGATGGGCATGAGTGAGGGGGCCGGCCACTTCAAGGGTGAGATTCATTTTCATTTGATTGATTACATATTACACACTAGCTCTCTCTCTCTCACTCTCTCATGCTCATTAAAAAGACTTAGCAAAATTTCCTTAGTTCATGCCAAAGTTTCATCACCCCATTCATCTTCTATGGTTGCTCCCATGAGCACATGAGTTGAGAGAAAATTGTAGTGACACTTTCATACACCCCCACTCTCCATCGCTAGCAACTTTGGAGCGTCGGTTGTCTCGTTCGACGAGGCTGGAGCTTGCGCCGTTTCCCTCGGGTGGATCATCGGAGATGGAGGAAGACCGACAACCAAACCACATCAAGGAGCCGCTAGGAGCTTGGAATGATGACCGAAGGACACGGATCAACTCGGTATAACGATTCTAACTCTTAGTTAGTTTCCTAGTTTAGGGTTTAAGGTCGATCCGGAAATCGGGTAACGGTAGCGCCAGTTTAGAAAATTTTGTTCCGCATTTTGGCCGCGTTTCAATGGCCAGGGCGCTGCCGTAACCCTTCATATAGACCACCCAGCTCCCACGTATATGATCGCCATCATAATGCTGGTAGTCAAGAAAGAATCATATGAGCTCTATCAACATGTAATAGTGATCTGTAATACCACATAAAGTATGTACTTGATGATAGAGGAAAACCAGATAGCATACTATCATCTCGAGTAAGACGGTTCTATCCGTATAGGTCCTTCCTCAATCATCACAATCGCGTGCCTGCGATTACAATAATTGACTTGAAGGCACTATAGCAAACAATCTCCCACTTGCACTTAAGACTAATTATTGCGGTGTCGCATACTCACAGCCCGTATGATACTGTAACGCCTTAGATTTCGGTTAGTGTTTGTTTAGACGTTAATGCGGGTTTACTGTAAAATGTTTACCAATTCGGGTTCCTCACATTTTATAACTTTTAATTAATAATTTATTATTATTTGTTATAAGCATGCACGCACGTGTGCACGTAAATGTGAGTTTTGTTTGTGCTAATTTTGATCTTAGCAACCTTGACCCTTAACCTAATCCTTGTTTAACCGAATCCTTAACCCTAATTCCTAGATCTTTTGTGAGAAGGGGAGATATTTGTTTGGTTGAGTGAGGAGGTGGCAAGGTGTGTATAAATGCATTAATGGAGGAATTAATGCATATGATATACTCACCCTCACCTCACCCTACACTCACCTCCCTCTCTCTCTCTTTATCATTCCCTCTCTCTCGCATTTCTCTATCACTTTTCTTTTTCTCTCTTCCTTTCTCAACAATTGAACACTCTTTCATTTTCATCTCCAAATCCATCACAAAACCACAAATTCTTCACAAAATCACACCTTTTCTTGGATTTTGCCTCATGGATGCCTTGGATCATACAAAGCTTGGATCTTTGTGTTCTTTTGATTAGGTAATATTTCTTTTCTGTTCTTTAAGTTATTTTTGTGTAGCTTAGCTTGTTAGTTGCTGTTTTTATCGCGTATCGTATCGTTTCGGGTAAATATCATATTTTTAGTGTCGTTTTGGGGTATCGGATGATCTGCTGTTAAACCAGGAAATTGTTGCAAAAATTGACTTGAAGTAGCCTAGTGTAGAGACCTAGAACCTACCCACAAATTATGAGTCCAATCTCTTTCCGTACGGCCGCAGATTTATTGGGTCTGGCCGCAAATTGCGGCCAGAGTAGGGAGTTAGGGGGTGGATTTTGGAGTAGGGGTCTCTAGGGTTGTTTGTGATCTCATGGTACTTGCAATTTATACAACTTACTGGTACAGAAAAATCTGGGACCACTTGTGTGTTTCTAGTGTTTCGTTTCGTACGATACGTTATCCGATATGGTGCGTGATACGTGTTGTAGTTGCGCTGAGTTGGTTTCGTAGTGTCTGTAGGGTTGCTAGGCACGCGCACAAGGGTCTTCGAGGCATCAACCATGCCCGATTAAAATTTTAGCCATGCCGAACAACCCAAAGCCGGATCTTTAAACTAGAGTTTATGGGAAAACTAGCATGTTAAACACTTTAACACTAAGTGAGAGGGATTACAACCTTTGTAGATCCAGTCCTTCACTTCTTAAGCTCCGTGTTGAGGTCCCTTCGCTGCGATCATCGTGTTCCGGACTCTCGAGAGGCTTCACGAAGAGAAAGATGCAGTCTTGCTTCCGATATTCGATAACAAAGATGATCTACCTTGAAGTTTCATTAACGCAAGCTAACACTCACTAAATGAAGTGAACACTCTCATCTAAAGGGCAAGGATAGATGATAATGATGAAGTAGGATTTTTGCTCTCTTTTATTTTCTTATTCTCACTCATTTTCATCACTTGGAAAAAACTAGAAAGCTTTTTTCCATGAAAAGTAGAAGGAAGAAGAAGATAAATAATAATAGAATCCTTTTGTGATGAATAATGTAAAGATGATAATGATGAATAATGCAACCATGGTTGCTAAACCTTCGTAGCGAATTAACCAAGGGCTAGGGTTTGGGTTGGGTTAAAGCATGAGTCATTTCAAAATATCTTGCACAAAACAAAAAGAAACCTTCTAGAATTATCAAGAAGGAACTAACCCAAAACAAACCATAACCTTGTTTAATCTCCACTAAACATGTTGCATTAGTTATCTTATCATGTTACAATATTATATATCACATATATAATATTTATCGTAACAATATAAAATAATACAATTAACATATATCGCATATATATCAATGTATTACCCGAGTGAGAAAAAGAATCTTTTAGTGAGCTATTATTAGTTAATGTAATTTAATATATCATATATATTATTATACATTAAATTATCGAATCAACACTTGATCCGACAATCCGGCTATATCGCATATAACCGACTAATACGATGACCCGGCTATATCACATATACCCAGCCGATATCTCATATCGCGAGAATCCAATACGGTATCACATACCGCATTATCCTCGGTCCCGCACATATCACATATGTGCCCCCTACTCCGTTTTGCCTTAGTCAAGAAACTTCTGTGTAGGACTCAAAAGAATCGTCAATACGCCGGCAGTAAGTGATGATCATATCAAGCATCCACAAGCTGCAAGCGGTCAGCTAAACGTAACAGCTACCCAGGTATTGAGTGCTCAGAAGATCAACAAGCAAGCCTGTACATTCTCCTGTGAATCCAATCAGTAACACTCCCGTACAGTCCGGTCTCGTCGTCTGATATGTCGCATATCTCGCTAGGGGTGGTAAACGTCAGACCCCAGTAGCTCGATAAGTCGTGTCGATATGAGGTCTATAACAGTTCGAGAAACTACTGATAACACTTGCCAGTAAATCTCAGCAACCCTGGCCAGGGATTTCCAGTTATAGCCAATCGAACACAGCACAACATCAACTCCCTATACCGGGAGAGACGAATCCCCTCCTATCGCTCATTGCCTCCATGTGATTCGGGACTGTACCCAAAAGCCACCTTTTTGTACGCCCTCTTGGACGTTGTATGATGGAAATTAAAGCACAGTGGGAACCACACAAGACTCTATGGCGATCTCGGGTCAACAGACTACTCTGTACCAGTGTCACCGGAGAACTGCCATTTGACGTAAGGTATAATACCATCTGGGAGTTCTCGGCGAGTCCGTCCAGTGTACCCAGTCTCCACTGAGCACCCGTACACCATCCTTGATGTCAAACACCGATGGATATGGGATCATCTATCGCCCATCATATGGGTCAAGATGCGTATACACTAGTCTACTCTGGTGCATCGATGCCCTATCTCGATACACCCTCGACTAGGAACAGTTATAGGATGTACTCGTCGACTACCGTGGCCCCACTAGTATGATCTCATCATAGTCCCAGTAGTCGAGTACATATCCTAAGGGCTTTATCAACATGTAACATAGAGACAGTCAGAGTACATGTTAAGATAAAGTACAACCAGATAGCATACTATCATGTCGAGCAAGAAAGTCCTCCCTATATATGTCCAAGCATCCATTACAATATACATCGTATGTACAGTAATGGCCTCTAGGGCATACATATAACTAACAATCTCCCACTTGCACTAGGGCCATCTGTTGTGGTATCACATACCCAACAATTAGCTGTGGTCGAAGTATCTCATACTCAACCATCCAATAAAAGTCCCTACTTGGAAAAAGGCCTTTGTGAGTGGATCCACGTTGTTGTCCTCTGTGTCTACTCTCCTAACCTCGATCTCCCTGGAGATCAACCATCTCCATGATCAGGTGATACTGCCTAAGAATTATATCTAGATTTCTGATGGGACGTGGGTTCCTTGGCATAAGCCACAACTCCATTGTCACACAATGGTAGGAACGAAGTTCATCTCATGAACTTATATATATCCAGAGTGCATCTTTGGTAGCATCCTTGGTAATGATGTATCTTGCCTTTAATCGTCTAGTAAGTCACAGTATCTAGCTTGGAACTCTTCCAACATACCGTCCCTCCACTGAGGGTAAAGACAATACCTGCGACTGACATTCAGTCGTTCTTATCACCCTGGAACCTTTCCAGTGATTCTCCCCAGGATCGATTGATACCATCTCACTTCAACTAGTGAGTATCCTAACATCCAATTAGAACTATCTCATAGATCCAAAAACCCAGGATTTAGGAGGTATCACTTTGATCCTATATGGAGAATCCTTGTGATAAGCAAAGATTGACTGAGCGTAGTATAGAAAACTCCTTCCCTATCAAGAGTATGTTATCCACGTACTCTACGAAGATCACCACCATATTCTCTACTACCTTTTTGTATATACAAGGTTCATCTACCATTTTGATGAAGTCAAACTCTTTGACTACCACATCAAAATAGACGTTCCAACTCCGCGATGCCTGCTTTATCATATAAAACATCTTGCACACGTTTCCGTTGCTCCCACTGTCTACGAAGCCCTCTGGCTGTGTACTTATAGACGCACTTTTCTAAAATATCATTTAGAAAAGCAGTCATGACACCCAACCGCCAGATATCGTAGTCATGGTATGTAGCCGTGGCAAGTAGGATCTGGATGGACTTAAGCATAGCTTTAAAAGTCTCAACTTTTCCATGTACACCAAGTAATCTTCTCAAGATATACTCGCTCCTGATGGGGATTTAACCCTTCAGATAAAGCAACCAAAGTCCAAACTTTGTTGGTGTATAAGGATTCCATCTCAGATCGATAAGCATCCAGCCATTCTTACAGGGTCCCACTCCTGATAGCCAGCCCGAAACTAGTTGGGTCATCATCTTATGATGCAATCCTCGCTCCCACTGTCATAGAGAAACCGAAGTATCTCTCAGGTGGTTGAGGAACCCTACTAGATCGGCGGAGAGGCTGAGGTTCGTTGGAAACTATTGAATCCTTTGGTTCTACCAAATCATCAGCTGCAGTTTGTATAGCTGGAACCTTTCCAGTTCTACATAACAGACCTTGCCTCGAGCTTGTCCGGATTTTGCTTTTATACATAGTCCGGAAAACCCCAAATCTTAACATACTTAATATATGGGCTCTTCCCGTTCCATATCACATATGAAGTGGTAGGCAACTGATTTGATTTGAACCCTATTCAATAGGTATGCAGCTTCTCAAGTGCTTAACTCCCAAAAGGAAATAGGAAACTCAGTAGTACTCATCATAGAGCACACCATATCACATAGGGTGCTATTGCTCCGCCCCGATACACCGACGTGCTGTGGTGTATACGGAGGAGTAATGCTGAGAGAGAATCTCATTCTCCTTTAGAATAGTCCAGGAATTCCGTGCTCAAGTATTCTCCTCCTTGATCTCATCAAAGGACATAATACTTATACCCGTATTTTGGTTACTACTTCTAACTTACATTCTGTGAATATCTCAAAAGGTTCGGACTTGTGTTTCAACAGGAAAATATGTCTTAATCTTGAGAGATCATCAGAGAATGTAATGAAGTACAAAGAACCGGTCTTGGCATATGTAGACAGGAGACTTTCATACATCAGCATGTATCAATCCCAAGAGTTCACTAACTCTTTCTCTGTTTCCAATAAACAGAGCTATGGTCATCTTATCTTTGTGACATGACCAGCAAGTTTCACAAGATGTAAATTTAATCAGATTTAAATATGCATCTAAATGTAACTTAGCTAGTCGGGTCGCATTGATATGACCTAGTCTACAATGCCTCAAGAAGGATTTGTTCATTTCTAAACTCTTCCTCTCGTGTGTATTCTGTATACTAAGAACAGTAGTTTGATTTAGAACGTCAATGCTTTTAGATAACGTGCCTGAACCGATTAACTCTTGATATAGGAAATGTTCAAAATATTATCCAACAATTCAAAATTATATCCTTCTTTACTAATAAAAAGACTGATATGATGTTGTATATCAGGTTCGGTATCTAATAACATTCGTTCAGAATCAATGTATTCTGGTAATACAGGGTGATAGTGACCAACATACTTGGCTGCAACACTTGCACCGTTTTCAATCTCATGAAACTTATCACCTGTTCTCAGTTCTCTACCTTTCTGTAGCCCATGTAACAAATTACATATGTGGGATCCTGATCCGATATCTCATACCCAGGACGTAAAGGATACTGAGAAACAGTTCTTTGTAATGAACACACCCGAAGAAGATGCATCAGCATGCACATTCTTCGTTTGGGCAGCACGGGAAATCTGGTAATCCCTAATTTCCTGCTCTGTCTTATAACAATTATAATTGGAGCGGGACCAACGTTCCCCAGCTCAGTATAACAAGCGGGTTCGGTCAATATATCCGTATTATTATCTTGATTAAGGCGTGATATGGTCGCTACCTGGAGAGAGAGAGAGAAGAAAACACTCAGCGTATGCTCTTGCAAGATTAGATTGGTTATCTAATATATCTAATCAGGATGTCTCCCACTGTTTTAATCAAATCTTCCTTCAAACCCTAAAAGGAAAGACTAGCCGGGATTAATTACACACTACAAGTTCGCCAATCTTTCAGCCAGGCCAGTGTCGGTACTTTGAGGGAGGTGCCCCGTGCTTTCGCATGGACCTAATTAAAGTAAACCTCGTTTTCCCATAGGCGTAACCCCGTTAACAACTTGCTAGACACCTACTTGATCGGCTAATTGTAATGTGTAAAACTCTCCCACGAGTAACTCTTACTCGCAGCGGCTATCGGGATCCAACTATCTCATAGAAGGTATGGAATCTCATTGCAAATTTCAACACTTGAAATTCCCAATAATATTTTACCCCTAGCGTCCTATGACCTTGACGGAGGCCAAACTACCCATAGTCCGCTAGTCAAGTTCAACCCGTCATTTCCTGATTGAATTAAACCCACCCGCACGACCCTTGACGGAGGCCAAACTACACCGTACGAATACCCTAATCCAATCGCATCGTATGCTAGCAGATAAGCATTAGTTAGCTACCGTACACTACGCCTTGACGGAGGCCAAACTACCGCAGCACGAATACTAACTAGTACTTATCTGAAATTGTTAGTTGTATGTATGCCCTAGAGGCCAGTATTGTACAGATGATGTATATTATATTGGATGCTTGGACATATATGGAGATGACTTTCTTGCGCGATATGATAGTATGCTGTCTGGTTACTCTTTATCTTAACATGTACACTTGTCTTTATACTGTCTTATAGTTACATGTTGGTAAAGCCCGTAGGATATGTACTTGACTACCTGGACTGTGATGCAGATCATACTAGTGGGGACATGGTAGTCCATAAGTACATCCTTCAAGGTCCCTAGTCGTGGGTGTATCGAGACGGGGCATCGATATACCAGAGTAGACTAGCGTATACGCTTCTCGACCCATGAGATGGGCGATAGATGATCCCACATCCATTGGTGTTTGACATCAGAGATGGTATACGGGTGCTCAGTGGAGACTGGGTACACTGGACGGACTCGCCGAGAACTCCCAGATGGTATTATACCTCACGTCAGATGGCAGTTCTCAGGTGACACTTGTACAGGTTAGTCTGTAGACCCGAGATCGTCATAGAGTCTTATGTGATTCCCACTGTGCTTTGATCTCCACCTTACCACGTCCATGAGGGCGTGCAAAACGGTGGTCTTTGGGTACAGTCCCGAGTCACATGGAGGCAATGAGGGATAGGTGGGGTTTCGTCTCTCCCGGTATTGGGGGTTGATGTTGCGCTGTGCTCGATTGGCCGTAACAGGGAAGTCCCTGGCCAGGGCTGATCAGAGATTTGCTGGTAAGTGTTACCAGTAGTTTCTCGACCCGTTATGAGCCTCACATCGGCACGACTTATCGGTTATTGGGGTCTGACGTATACCACCCCAAGACTTGATATGCAACATATCAGACGAACAGACCGGACTGTACGGTAAGTGTTACTGGTTGGATTCATAGGAGTGTGAGCGGGCTAGCTCGTCGATCTTCTGATCGCTCAATACCCGGATGGCCGTTACGTTTAGCAGACCACTTGCGGCTTGTGGATGCTTGATATGATCATCATCTGCTACCGGCGTATTGACGAGTCTTTAGAGTCCTACACAGAGGTTTCCTGGCTCAAGCGAAACGAAATAGGGGCGCATATGAGATATGTGCGGGAGCGAGAATAATGCGTGTATGTGATACCGCATTTCATTCTCGCGATAAATGTTTCGATTGGTTATATTCGATATGACCTAGTTATCGAATCATTGATTCGATAAATCGATACATTGAATACTAGTCGGTTATGTGCGACATGACCGGATCATTGAATCAAATGTTGATTTAATGATTTAATGTATAATTATATATTTGATATATTACTTTGCATTAACTAGTATTGGTTCACTTTAAACGGATTTTTCTCACTTGATGCAAATTGTATATGTGATATACTTTTGTGCACATGTTTGTATCATGTTTGATGATGCATGCTCATTTGGTTAAGTGTATAGAATTAAACTTAGGTTAAGAAAGTGATTAGGGTTTTTATTTATCCATTCTTTTATTTATTCATTTTTGAAAAAAGGATGGGATAAGAATACAAAATGGTTGCTTTCATTCTTGAACATTATTGAAGTTTCATGAAGCTTTGACTTTGTGACCATTTTGTCTTCACACTAAACCCTAACCATTATTCTAACCTTAGTTAATTCTCTACACTTAACTATGGTTCACATTATGATAAGTATTGATTTATTTTTATTTTATCTCAACACTTATCATATTCTTTCTTCTTCTTCATCTTCATCTTCAAGAAAAAAGCTTGATGCCATCAATGGCAACTTGAGCTAAAGTGAGAGAAATCCAATTCTAAAGTGAACCCACCTCCTATTTCTTCACCCTCTACCTCTTGCCAAGTTGTTTTGGGTGTTTTCTTCACAAGTTTCACAACTTTGTGAAGTCGGAGCTTGAACTTGTGATGCCTCGACGTAGATCGTCTTTGACACGAAGCCGACGACCTATTCCGCTCGTTTCTCCGATGAAGCCGACGATTGAGTTCGGGATTCATGATGGACAGCGAGAGGACACCCACGTGGAGCTAAGGAAGTGGATAACCGGATCTACAAAGGTTGTAGCATCTAACTTTTAGTTAAGTAGTTAACTAGATTAACTTTTCGCCTAGAAATCTAGCCGACGATCCGTATTAGGGTTTCTCGGCACCCATAAAATTTTAAATTGGCATGATCGATGCCTTGTGAGACCTCTATAGTGTGCCTAGGAACCCTACAGTGGTATCAGAGCCTAGCTAGAGCCTTAGGCGAAGTCTAGACGGAGTTTGAAGTCCAAACGAACCCGAAACCCCAAAACCCATGAGCTCTCTGGACTTTTTCTAAAATCTGGGATTTTTCCAGATTAAAAATGCCTAAAAAATTCAGCAGGAAGATCTAAGAATTATGGTGAAACACGAGCTCATGATTCATCTAAACAGCCGCGGAAACGCGGCAGAAGCATGGCTTCTGCCGCGGTTCCGCCGCCTACTGTTCACATTGCGCAATATTGTTTGCACAGTAATTCTTCTTTTCTGCTGGTGAGTTTTATGGGAATTTTTAATTTTTATTCAAGAGTTGAATTTTCTGGGGTGTTTCGGAGTTTCGGAGTTTCGATCGGATTATCAAATTTCTTCTTTGTGTATTTCCGGATAATTTTTAGAATATGTTAAAAAGTTCGACCGAACATAAATACCCAATTTTTCCCCTGTCGGGAAATTTCCAAGTGTTGGATTTTTCCGTAGTTTAACGACGTTCTAAGTAGTGCAAGTAATGCGATGAACCCTCTAGAAGACAACAAACCTTAACTCGATTATGTGACCGTCTTGAACTGTCCTTCGAACCTTCGGGTTTGGAGCAGTACGGCGTGCCACATGTGAGGCGTTGGCTTGACCCTTCTACGGCTGGACCGTTGGTACTGAGGCACGGACTGAATGTTGTTAGACTTATTTCATGTGTTGAGCTGTATCGGGAAAACTTGGGTATTCGACTGTTCGATCGGAAAGTTTAACATTTTCTGTTTATCTGGAATGTGATACAATAATTGGAATTCACAAACAGTTATGAGATAACTGAATGAATGTTATAAATCTAGCAGTTTAGTCCCACATGATATTGAAAAGAGTTTTCGATAATGAGACTAAAATGCGGGATTTATATCTGTTAGGCATGTGATGTCTAAGTATTTCATTTGATTAGGCATGCGATGTCTAAAGAAGTTGCGGATTCCAATTGTTGTAGTTTTTCACTTTTTTTCTGTGACCGTAAGTGTAATATGTGATATCGCCGGTTTCGTTGCTATATGTCAACGACAATTGGGATGCGCATATTTACTTACGTTGATGACATGTGATGTTATGTGTTGCTGGATATGTTATATTGGATCGTTGTGTTTGAATAGCCGGGGGTTTTTATGTGAGATGAGTGTTTTTCATTTTCATTCATGTAAAAACTTGTATGTAATATTCTTTTATTTGGGGCACTTCCAGGTAGCGGAAGTTGTCACCTTTTGTATATTATTTACTTTTCCGCATTAGGATAGACCCGAGGAGGGGAGCACAAGTAACCGGGTTCTGGGGTCCAGTGGGAAACCAACTCGAGGAGTCGAGTCCGGGTCTCCTAACTCTGGAATTGGTAGGGTTGCTTGCAGCTCTCGTAGGGGTCTAGGGGTGTGGGATTGGCTATTCATCACGACCGTGGAATCCGTGTTTTATACTGGCTCGTATTGAAAACACGGACGTCCTAGTATATCCAATATTTCATATGTTTCTTCTGCTGCGATATATGTGATGTGATCATGTGATGTTCTGTGATGTATATAGTATATAGTATATATGATATATTATATAGACGTTACTTATGTTTTGCACCCACACTAGCCCTGCCCTGCTCTGTCGTTAGTTACCTAACCTAACGGTGCACGAGGGGACATCGAAGCGAATGCGGATGGCATAAGTGTACGTCATATCTATCTGTGACGTTTAGGTATTTAAATGATGGGACTTCATTAATGTGATTAATGAAAGAAAAGAAACCTAAGATGTTGTAGAATCAAATTTTAAATAAAAACAGGTAGCTACAGTTCTTGCTTTGCATAGCGGTATATATGATATGCCCTGCACCTTATTCGATGAGGAAAGGACCGAGATCCCTTCACCGGGAGTGACTCCTTTAGCAATAACTGGCAGATGCTACACACTCGATTTGTTTTTTTGATTGCTTCTATAGTTTCTGCTTTGCACAGCGATATATATGATATATCCCGCACCTCATTCGACGAGGAAAGGGCCGACGATCCCTTCACCGGGAGTGACCCCTTTAGCAAAACTAGAAAAGCCTCAAAATCACTCCATTTCAAAACTTCATTTGATTCTACAACGATATCAAGTTCATTACGCAATAGGTTTTCAGAAAAACCTATCGTAGCCCTCCGTCATTTCAGATAAGTACTAGTTAGTATTCGTGCTACGTTTGTTGACTATGTTAAGGCGTAGTGTGCGGTAGCTAATTAGTGCTTATCTGTATAAGCATATGATGCGATTGGATTAGGGTAGTCGTGCGACTTTGTTGACTATGTTAAGGGTCGTGCGGGTGGGTTTAATTCAATCAGGAAATGACGGGTTGAACTTGACTAGCACTTATGATTTGTTGACTATGTTAAGGTCATATAGCTGCTAGGGGCAAAAGATTATCGGGAATTTCAAGTGTTGAAATTTGCAATGAGATTGCATACCTTCTATGAGATAGTTGGATCCCGATACCCACTGCGAGTAAGAGTTACTCCTGGGAGAGTTTTACACATTGCAATTAGCCGATCAAGTAGGTGTCTAGAAAGGTGTCAACGAGGTTACGCCTCTGGGAAAACGAGGTTTACATTAATTAGGTTCGTGCGAAAGCACGGGGGACCTCCCTCAAAGTACCGACACTGGCCTGGCTGAAAGATTGGCAAACTTGTAGTGTGTAATTAATCCCGGCTAGTCTTTCCTTTTAGGGTTTGAAGGAAGATTTGATAAAAAACAGTGGGAGCCATCCTGATTAGATAAGATAATAACCAATCTGATCTTGCACGAGCATACGCTAAAGTGTTTTCTTCTCTCTCTCTCCAGATAGCGACCATTTCATGCCTTAATCAAGATAATAATATGGATGTATTGACCGAACCCGCATGTTATACTGTGCTGGGGAACGTTGGTTCCGTTCTTACCTATAAGAGTTATAGGACTGAACAGGATATAGGGGAATACCAGGATTCCCGTGCCACCCGAATGAAGAAAGTACATGTTGATGCATTTTCTTCGGGTGTGTTCGTTACAGAGAACTGTTTCTCCATTTGCTCTACGTCCTGGGTATTGGATACCGGGTCAGGATCCCATATATGTAATCAGTTACATGGGCTTAGGAAAGGTAGAGAACTTGGAGAAGGTGATAAAGACATTAGAGTTGGAAATGGTGCAATTGTTGCAGCTAAGACTGTCGGGGAATATCACCTTGTATTACCAACTGGTAATACATTGGTTCTGAACGAATGCTATTACATGCCGAACCTGATATGCAACATTATATCGGTTTCTTTGCTAAGTAAAGAAGGATATAATTTTGTATTACAGGAAAATGTTATGAACATTTTCCATAACCAAAAGTTGGTTGGATCAGGCACGTTGTGCAATGGCATTTATGTTCTAAATCAATCAACAGTTCTGAGCATAGCAAACACACACAAGAGGAAGAGTTCAGAACTGAACGAATCCTTCTTGTGGCATTGTAGACTGGGTCACATCAATGCGACACGACTGGCTAAGTTGCATAAAGATGGATATTTGAAACCTTTCGAATTTTCATCTTATGACACTTGCCAGTCATGTCTCAAAGGCAAGATGACCAAAACTCCGTTTACGGGACACGGAGAAAGAGTTACCGAACTCTTGGGACTGATACATAGTGATGTATGCGGTCCCATGTCTACACATGCCAGGGATGGTTCTTCATACTTCATTACATTCACTGACGATCTCTCTAGGTTCGGGTATGTGTTCCTGATGAAACACAAATCAGAAGCTTTTGAGAAATTTAGAGAATATAAACAAGAAGTCGAGAACCAAACCGGAAAAAGTATTAAAATCCTTCGATCTGATCGAGGAGGTGAATACTTGAGCAATGAATTCCTGGACTTCTTAAAAGAGAATGGGATTCTCTCTCAGCTGACTCCTCCATATACACCACAGCACAACGGTGTATCAGAACGGAGAAACCGCACCCTATTAGATATGGTGCGCTCTATGATGAGCACAGCTGAGTTACCTATTTCCTTCTGGGGATATGCGCTGGAGACAGCAGCATACCTATTGAATCAAGTTCCATCTAAATCTGTACCTACCACACCATATGAGATATGGAGTGGGAAGAGACCATATTTTAAACGAGTTAAAATATGGGGTTGTCCGGCCTATGTCAAAAGGGAAAATCCAGACAAACTCGAGGCACGGTCAGTTCTTTGCAAGTTTGTGGGATATCCTAAGAATTCACAAGGATATTTTTTCTACCATGCTGAAGAACAAAAGGTGTTTGTTTCTCAATATGCCACCTTTTTAGAAAAGGAATTTCTTGAAAAAGAAATTAGTGGCGAAATGGTAGAGCTGGAAGAAGTTCCAGATACACAAACCGTAACTGAAGATTTAGTGGAACCAGAAGATTCAGTAGCTCCCGATGAACCTCAGCCTCTCCGCCGATCTAGTAGGGTTCCTCGCCCACCTGAGAGATACTACGGTTTTCTCATGGATGGTGGGAGCGAGGATTGCATCATGGATGATGATGACCCAACTAGCTTCGAGCAGGCCATCACGAGTAGGGACTCAGTGAAATGGCTGGATGCTATGCGGTCCGAGATGGAATCCATGTACACCAACAATGTATGGACTTTGGACGTTGCTCCTGAAGGGGTAAAATCCATTGGGAGCAAGTGGATCTTCAAGAAGAAACTTGGTGTAGATGGGAAAGTGGAGACTTTCAAAGCTAAACTTGTAGCAAAGGGTTTTCGTCAAAGACCAGGTGTGGACTATGACGAGACCTTTTCTCCAGTGGCTATGCTTAAATCCATCCGAATCATGCTTGCCATCGCTGCATATCATGATTACGAAATCTGGCAAATGGATGTTAAGACCGCCTTTCTAAATGGTGATTTAGAAGAGTGCGTGTACATGACTCAGCCAGAGGGCTTCGTAGATAGTGGGAGCAGCGGGAAGGTGTGCAAGCTGCTTAAATCCATTTATGGATTAAAGCAAGCATCGCGGAGTTGGAACATCTGCTTTGACGTCGTTATCAAAAAGTTTGATTTCGTCAAAAACCCAGATGAACCTTGTATCTACAAGAAGGTAGCAGAGAGTAAGGTTTTCTTCCTCGTATTGTACGTGGACGACATACTCTTGATAGGAAATGATATTCCTATGCTGCAATCGGTCAAGCTCTTCTTATCACAAAGATTCTCAATGAAAGATCTTGGTGATGCCTCCTGCATATTGGGAATCAGGATCTATAGAGACAGATCCAAACGGATATTGGGATTGTCCCAATCCAGGTACATTGATACCATACTAAAGAGGTTTAGTATGGAAGAATCCAAGCGTGGGAACTTGCCCACGATCTCTGGACTCACTCTCTCCAAAAAGATGTCTCCCAAGACTGATTTGGAGAGAGCTCGCATGCAAAGGATACCCTATGCTTCGGTAGTAGGCTCTATCATGTATGCGATGCTATGTACCAGACCCGATGTTGCATACTCACTAAGTGTAGTGGGTCGGTATCAAGCAGATCCTGGAGAGAGTCATTGGACAGCTGTGAAGAACATTCTCAAGTACTTGCGAAGGACTAGAGATATGTTCTTGGTGTATGGTAACGGAGAACTCCAAGTGGAGTCCTTTACCGATTCGAGCTTCCAGAGTGATAAGGACGACTCTAAGTCGCAGTCGGGATTTGTCTTTACCCTTTACGGAGGGGCGGTTAGCTGGAAGAGTTCCAAGCAGGAAACCGTGGCAGACTCGACGATGGAGGCTGAATATATCGCTGCCAACGATGCTGCCAAAGAGGCTGTCTGGATCAAGAAGTTCATTGCTGAACTTGGAGTGGTTCCATCCATTGAGCATCTAATACCTTTGTATTGCGATAACAATGGAGCGGTGGCTTTGGCCAAGGAACCCAGGTCCCATCAGCGATCCAGGCATATTCTGAAGCGGTATCACCTGATCCGGGAGATAGTTGATCGCCGGGAGATCGAGGTCAGGAGGGTTGACACGAAGAACAACACGGCGGATCCACTCACGAAGGCCATTCCCCAGATACAGTTTGAGAGACTCTTCGGAATGCTCGGTATGCGATACTACAGCAGCTGGCCCTAGTGCAAGTGGGAGATTGTTAGTTGTATGTATGTCCTAGAGGCCAGTATTGTACAGATGATGTATATTATATTAGATGCTTGGACATATATGGAGATGACTTTCTTGCTCGATATGATAGTATGCTATCTGGTTACTCTTTATCTTAACATGTACACTTGTCTCTTTATACTGTCTTATAGTTACATGTTGGTAAAGCCCTTAGGATATGTACTTGACTACCTGGACTGTGATGCAGATCATACTAGTGGGGACATGGTAGTCCATAAGTACATCCTTCAAGGTCCCTAGTCATGGGTGTATCGAGACGGGGCATCGATATACCAGAGTAGACTAGCGTATACGCTTCTCGACCCATGAGATGGGCGATGGATGATCCCACATCCATTGGTGTTTGACATCAGAGATGGTATACGGGTGCTCAGTGGAGACTGGGTACACTGGACGGACTCGCCGAGAACTCCCAGATGGTATTATACCTCACGTCAGATGGCAGTTCTCAGGTGACACTTGTACAGGTTAGTCTGTAGACCCGAGATCGTCATAGAGTCTTGTGTGATTCCCACTGTGCTTTGATCTCCACCTTACCACGTCCATGAGGGCATGCAAAACGGTGGTCTTTGGGTACAGTCCCGAGTCACATGGAGGCAATGAGCGATAGGAGGGGTTTCGTCTCTCCCGGTATTGGGGGTTGATGTTGCGCTGTGCTCGATTGGCCGTAACAGGGAAGTCCCTGGCCAGGGCTGATCAGAGATTTGCTGGTAAGTGTTACCAGTAGTTTCTCGACCCGTTATGAGCCTCACATCGGCACGACTTATCGGTTATTGGGGTCTGACGTATACCACCCCAAGACTTGATATGCAACATATCAGACGAACAGACCGGATTGTACGGTAAGTGTTACTGGTTGGATTCATAGGAGTGTGAGCGGGCTAGCTCGTCGATCTTCTGATCGCTCAATACCCGGATGGCTGTTACGTTTAGCAGACCGCTTGCGGCTTGTGGATGCTTGATATGATCATCATCTGCTACCGGCGTATTGACGAGTCTTTAAAGTCCTACACAGAGGTTTCCTGGCTCAAGCGAAACGAAATAGGGGCGCATATGAGATATGTGCGGGAGCGAGAATAATGCGTGTATGTGATACCGCATTTCATTCTCACGATAAATGTTTTGATTGGTTATATTCGATATGACCTAGTTATCGAATCATTGATTCGATAAATCGATACATTGAATACTAGTCGGTTATGTGCGACATGACCGGATCATTGAATCAAATGTTGATTTAATGATTTAATGTATAATTATATATTTGATATATTACTTTGCATTAACTAGTATTGGTTCACTTTAAACGGATTTTTCTCACTTGATGCAAATTGTATATGTGATATACTTTTGTGCACATGTTTGTATCATGTTTGATGATGCATGCTCATTTGGTTAAGTGTATAGAATTAAACTTAGGTTAAGAAAGTGATTAGGGTTTTTATTTATCCATTCTTTTATTTATTCATTTTTGAAAAAAAGGATGGGATAAGAATACAAAATGGTTGCTTTCATTCTTGAACATTGTTGAAGCTTCATGAAGCTTTGACTTTGTGACCATTTTGTCTTCACACTAAACCCTAACCATTATTCTAACCTTAGTTAATTCTCTACACTTAACTATGGTTCACATTATGATAAGTATTGATTTATTTTTATTTTATCTCAACACTTATCATATTCTTTCTTCTTCTTCATCTTCATCTTCAAGAAAAAAGCTTGATGCCATCAATGGCAACTTGAGCTAAAGTGAGAGAAATCCAATTCTAAAGTGAACCCACCTCCTATTTCTTCACCCTCTACCTCTTGCCAAGTTGTTTTGGGTGTTTTCTTCACAAGTTTCACAACTTTGTGAAGTCAGAGCTTGAACTTGTGATGCCTCGACGTAGATCGTCTTTGACACGAAGCCGACGACCTATTCCGCTCGTTTCTCCGATGAAGCCGACGATTGAGTTCGGGATTCATGATGGACAGCGAGAGGACACCCACGTGGAGCTAAGGAAGTGGATAACCGGATCTACAAAGGTTGTAGCATCTAACTTTTAGTTAAGTAGTTAACTGGATTAACTTTTCGCCTAGAAATCTAGCCGACGATCCGTATTAGGGTTTCTCGGCACCCATAAAATTTTAAATTGGCATGATCGATGCCTTGTGAGACCTCTATAGTGTGCCTAGGAACCCTACAGAAATGACGGAAGGCTACGACAGGTTTTTAAGAAAACCCTTTGCGTAATGAACTTGATATCGTTGTAGAATCGAGTGATTTTTAAATGGAGTGTTTTTTATGCTTTTCTAGTTTTGCTAAAGGGGTCACTCCCGGTGAAGGGATCGTCGGCCCTTTCCTCATCGAATAAGGTGCAGGGTATATCATATATACCGCTGTGCAAAGCAAGAACTATAGAAGCAATCAAAAGACAAACCGAGTTTGTAGCATCTGCTAGTTTCACTAAAGAGGTCACTCCCGGTGAAGGGATCTCGGCTCTTTCCTTATCGAATAAGGTGCTGGATGTTCTACAAGGAACACCGCTATGCAAAGCAAGAACTAGAGCTACCAGTTTTTAAACAAGTTTCTACAACATCTTTAGGTTTCTTTTAGTTTCATTAATCTCATTAATGAAGTCCCTTTTAATTATGCTTCACAAGCATCACATTTGAAACGAAATCTGCAATATAACATATATCTCATATATATAATATAAACATTCGTCTCAGGCAGTAATATGATCTCATCACAGAACATTGCAGCAGAAGAACATATATGAAATATTGGATATACTAGGATGTCCGTGTTTTCAATACGAGCCTGTATAAAACACGGATTCCACGGTCGCGATGAATAGCCAAACCCACATCCCTAGACCCCTACGAGAGCGGCAAGCAACACTGCCAATTCTAGGGTTAGGAGACCCGGTCTCGACTCCTCAAGATGGTCTCCCACTGAACCCTAGAACCCGGTTACTTGTGCTCCCCGACTTGGGTCTACCTAATGCGGAAAAGTAAATAATATACAATGGTGACATCATCCTCAGCCCGGAAGTGCCCCAATAAAAGAATATTACATACAAATGAATTTTACATGAATGAAAAAGAAAAAACTCCCATCTCACATAAAACCCCCGGCTATTCAAAACGCGACGATCCAATATAACATATCACAGCAACACATAATATCCCATATCATCAACGTAAGCAAGTATGCGTATCCCGATTGTCGTTGATGTATAGCAACGAAGCCGGCGATACACTACATACTACACTTACGGTCACAGAAAAGAAAGTGTAAAACTACAACAGTTGGAATTCGCGACCACCTTAGACATCGCATGCCTAACCAAATGAATTCCTTAGACATCGCATGGCTAACAATTATAAACACCGCATTTTAGTCTCTTTATCGAAAACTCTTTTCAATGTCAAGTCGGGCAATTCAACAAGATTCTCGACATCCTGATCGAATGCTCATCACAAACTTTAGTTAACGGCCGCACCCCCAGATGCCGTCGACGAAGTGCACTAAAGCGGAACACCGCTGCTGCGAGCACCCGAACGGATGCTTTCGGTGATGGGGTTCTCCTACAGTCACTTGGTCGGGGCTATGGGGCATGGCTATCTATTAAGTTTACCCGGCGAGTATCCGCGTACGCTACGTGATTGCGACGGACTTTTGATCGCATGTGGATTCCAAATATTGTATCACATTCCAGATAAATAGACAATGTTAAACTTTCCGATCGAATAATCAAACATCCAAGTTTTCCCGAATAGTTCTCAACACTTGAAATTAGTTTAAAAAACAACCATCACATGCTACAGTACCAATGGTCCAGCCGTAGAAGGGTCAAGCCAACGCCTCACATGTGGCACGTCGTACTGCCACAAACCCTAAGGTTCAGAGGCAGTTCAAGACGGTCACATAATCGAGTTAAGGTTTGTTGTCTTCTAAAGGGTCCACCGCGTTACTTGCATGACTTAGAACGTTCCTAAACTACGAAAAAATCCAACGCTTGGAAATTTTCCGGCAGGGGAAAAAGAGAGTTATTGATATCCGTTCGAACTTTTTAACACGTTCTAAAAATTACCCGGACAAAATAAACGAAGTTAAAATATCCGATCGAATCAACGAGTCCCCAATACAACCCTATAAAACTCAACACTTGAGTGGAATTAAAAAATTCCCAGAAAAAAATGTCAAGAAAGGACCTAAGAATAAATATATGAAATATGGGGGACTAAGTCCACATTTTGGCCGTGGAACCGCCGCCAAACCTTTGGTTTGGCCGCGGTTCCGCGGTCACGTGAGCGACTTAGGGGACCGTACTTCACAGTAATTCTTAGTTTTGCCTGCTTAATTTTATGAGCATTTTTAATTCATAAAAAATCACATTTTTGAAAAATATCGAGAGAGGGGTTCAAATTAGGGTTACGGGGTTCGATCGGACTTTAAACTTCGCTCAGACTTCACCAAAAGCTCTAGCTTGGCTTTGATACCACTGAAGGGTTGCTAGGCACGCGCACAAGGGTCTATGAGGCATCAACCATGCCTGATTAAAATTTTAGCCGTGCCGAACAACCTAAAGCCGGATCTTTAAACTAGAGTTTATGCGAAAACTAGCATGTTAAACACTTTAACACTAACTGAGAGGGATTACAACCTTTGTAGATCCAGTCCTTCACTTCTTAAGCTCCGTGTTGAGGTCCCTTCGCTGCGATCATCGTGTTCCGGACTCTCGAGAGGCTTCACGAAGAGAAAGATGCAGTCTTGCTTCCGATCTTCGATAACAAAGATGATCTACCTTGAAGTTTCATTAACACAAGCTAACACTCACTAAATGAAGTGAACACTCTCATCTAAAGGGCAAGGATAGATGAGAATGATGAAGTAGGATTTTTGCTCTCTTTTATTTTCTTATTCTCACTCATTTTCATCACTTGGAAAAAACTAGAAAGCTTTTTTCCATGAAAAGAAGAAGGAAGAAGAAGTTGAATAATAATAGAATCCTTTTGTGA
The DNA here is from genome assembly GCA_030015575.1 of Agapanthus africanus. NCBI lineage: Eukaryota > Viridiplantae > Streptophyta > Magnoliopsida > Asparagales > Amaryllidaceae > Agapanthus > Agapanthus africanus. The sequence goes on from JASDDO010000001.1 coordinate 410,692,296, forward strand.
TGAATAACGTAAAGAAGATAATGATGAATAATGCAACCATGGTTGCTAAAGCTTTGTAGAGAATTAACCAAGGGCTAGGGTTTGGGTTGGGTTAAAGCATGAGTCATTTGAAAATATCTTGCACAAAACAAAAAGAAACCTTCTAGAATCATCAAGAAGGAACTAACCCAAAACAAACCCTAACCTTGTTTAATCTCCACTAAACATGTTGCATTAGTTATCATATCATGTTACAATATTATATATCACATATATAATATTTATCGTAACAATATAAAATAATACAATTAACATATATCGCATATATATCAATGTATTACCCGAGTGAGAAAAAGAATCTTTTAGTGAGCTAATATTAGTTAATGTAATTTAATATATCATATATATTATTATACATTAAATTATCGAATCAACACTTGATCCGACAATCCGGCTATATCGAATATAACCGACTAATACGATGACCCGGCTATATCACATATACCCGGCCGATATCTCATATCGCGAGAATCCAATACGGTATCACATACCGCATTATCCTCGGTCCCGCACATATCACATATGTGCCCCCTACTCCATTTTGCCTTAGTCAAGAAACCTCTGTGTAGGACTCTAAAGAATCGTCAATACGCCGACAGTAGGTGATGATCATATCAAACACCCACAAGCTGCAAGCGATCAGCTAAACGTAACAGCTACCCAGGTATTGAGCGCTCAGAAGATCAACAAGCAAGCATGTACATTCTCCTGTGAATCCAATCAGTAACACTCCCGTACAGTCCGGTCTCGTCGTCTGATATGTCGCATATCTCGCCTAGGGGTGGTAAACGTCAGACCCCAGTAGCTCGATAAGTCGTGTCGATATGAGGTCTATAACAGTTCGAGAAACTACTGATAACACTTACCAGTAAATCTCAGCAACCCTGGCCAGGGATTTCCAGTTATACCCAATCCAATATAGCACAACATCAACTCCCTATACCGGGAGAGACGAATCCCCTCCTATCGCTCATTGCCTCCATGTGATTCGGGACTGTACCCAAAAGCCACCTTTTTGCATGCCCTCTTAGACGTGGTATGATGGAAATCAAAGCACAGTGGGAATCACACAAGACTCTATGACGATCTCGGGTCAACAGACTACTCTGTACCAGTGTCACCGGAGAACTGCCATCTGACGTAAGGTATAATACCATCTGGGAGTTCTCAGCGAGTCCGTCTAGTGTACCCAGTTTCCACTGAGCACCCGTATATCATCCTTGATGTCAAACACCGATGGATATGGGATCATCCATCGCCCATCATATGGGTCAAGATGCGTATACGCTAGTCTACTCTGGTGCATCGATGCCCTGTCTCGATACACCCTCGACTAGGAACAGTTATAGGATGTACTCGTCGACTACTGTGGCCCCACTAGTATGATCTCATCATAGTCCCAGTAGTCGAGTACATAACCTAAGGGCTTTATCAACATGTAACATAGAGACAGTCAGAGTACATGTTAAGATAAAGTACAACCAGATAGCATATACTATCATGTCGAGCAAGAAAGTCCTCCCTATATATGTCCAAGCATCCATTACAATATACATCATATGTACAGTAATGGCATCTAGGGCATACATAAAACTAACAGTGTCATTGTACGCGTTAGCTACAATATGAACCCTTTAGAGTACGTAGATGTCACGTCCTGAAAGTACGGAACAAGACCGGCACTTAAACTACGAAAGTCTCGAGGCGTACGTAATCTAAGTAAATCGAAAACCAAGAAAAGTAGTAGAGTGAAGGAAAACCAATTTAAAACAATTAGTTTCAATAGCATAAGCCGAATTATGCGTGTTTTTAAAAAACATCAAAAATTTCCTGAAAATTTCGGCAGAGACTCCTTTGTAAATACTGGCCCCCAAACGGGATACAACATGAATAGTATACGAAATCAAAAAAAGGGCATCCCCAAGCGGGAGCTAGCTCTTCATCAAACGACGTTCACAACCACACAAGCAATATAATATACAACGCCAACGGCGAGGATCAAAACTTAAAAGGAAACTCAAACCACAAGAAAACCACAGAAAAATAACGCGCGACTCTAAGGTCGAAGGAATAACATCACTGGTCTCTATCTCAAAGTAAATACATGTTTGGTTGATGGAACTTCTAGATACAACAGAATAATGATATACAAGATATATAATGGGGGTATGATACAAGTAAACCCACCAACTAGCAAATCACCCGAACGAAACTATGCCCGCAAAGCCGTAATGAAAGCTGTACGGCAAACCTGCAAGAAACTGGGGCAAAATGGGGGTGAGTTGCCAACTCGTGAATAGAAAAACATCTACGAATAGAAATCGCATAAATAACGCAATCCTAGGTCAATGATCATAATATATCCTCAAAAATATGTATAACATGCAGCCTATAACAATGGCTAGGGTAATATCTAACCCGAGTGTAATCTCATGTGCCCGTGTCAGTGCCTCAGGTAGCAATATATCATATGAATGAGGTATGAATGCATGAAAACAGAATACATGTAAATGAAGAAACTGTTTTCATAAATTAGTGAGATTTCCTTTGTATTTTTAAAATGAGGTATCATAAATGAAATCAGCATCAACAGTGTCTAGCATCGACATAAAACATAAATCTCAATGTCTCAAAACCTCAGGCTCCGGCTATCCGGACTGGCCTGTATCATCAAATCTCAGTACCTCAATATCTCGAAATCTCAATGTCTCAATCTCAATATCTAGGGTGCCGTCAGTCCAGACCGGCCCCTACCATCCATCTCAAGACCACGACGGTATCCTCCGGATATCCGACGCGTCGGGTAATATCACCGGTCGGTAGTGCTCCCCTGCCAGGCTCAACATCAACAACACGGCCTTCTCGCCCCGGGGTACCGTACCGGGCCCACCATGTACCCGAAACGGTTCATCCAACTCCTCGAATCGGGTCTCGAAATCCATCAGCAAACTCATGGTGGACGACTCATACATCATGGGAAAACCGCGCTTTTCATTTAAAAAGAGAAAGAAGAAGTTTGCATATGTTTTGCGGTTTTCCCCAAATCCAGAAAATCTCATGGAAATCCGAATCCAAAACCTCAATAGCTCGTAAAAAGTGAATATATGCATGAGAATCCATGAATGCGGCATAACAATGAATAACAGTATGCATGAAGTAGCAGGTAATAACTACAATGTCTAAACTAACATATAAGGCAAGTACACTAATATCATGTCTAAACTATTAGCTAACAGGTTATGTCAAGCAATAATATTTTCTAAGGTGTGCATGACATGGCAATTACCAATGAAGATGTGTGTGAGCCGGCAAGTAAGTGTACGTGGTACATACGCATCATCGGTAATAATGCTGTTGTCCTAACCACAAGATATCAACAGTAGAATATGAAGCATAATATAAGCATGCGATGCGGAGCGAACCATAATAATGAGCGGGAGCTAAACACTAGACGCAACGATAACTAATCTGCATTAACCTAATATAAGTCCTACAATGGTGCCTTTTGAAAATAACACGAATCGTGGGGTTTTGAAAATAGGGGCTACGGTGTTTTTATGAAAAGATACGTCTTTTGAAATATCCGTAGGATCCCTTGGGCTGTCTTTTAAAATACCCACGATTCGTTAGTTTTTGAAATAGGTAAGAATCGAATCTAATCTAACAACTAAACTAAACTAAAGGGCTAAGCTAACAAGCTGGACTACAGGTAAGGAAACCGCCTAACATCTGAGTCGATACATGTACATACCTGTATATATATTAGTCGGTGATCCTGCCTCAATAATATCATTTCCGATACCATATCTAAAATCAGACATCCCAAGTCAAGAGTGCAGATCAATCATCAAAATATAGCTCGTACGTAAATCCGTCGTACGGCATCCCCAAATCTGGGTACGGGTCAATATCATATTCATCACACTATTCATCCGGTATCCTCTTTATCAAAGATCATAGTCTAAGGTACTGACCTATTTCTAGTACAATACAGATATCATCAATAGTCATGATCTGGCTACTCATCGACAGTCTCGTACAAACTGATATCATCAGCACATATCATCATCAAGGGGTATACATCGCCCAATACAGCCTAGGATCAATATCCTAGCATATCATATCTCATATCACGATCACATGTCGACCACTTTATTTATAACACTATTCACCCGTATCGTCGCCCCAAGAACCGCTATAAGACCAGGACGTACCTCAAGTACGAACCCTGCCATATCACCGATATCACAATCTCAACACAAATCTCATCGACTCATCTCAATCCCAAGTATCATCCTCAAATCCCTATGTGAACACATAGTCCCATACCTATGTGAACACATAACTATATATTCCCGTATGAGCACAAAAGAAAGAAGAAAGTTTGCAAGTATGGGTGGGTGTGTGCAAGTGTGGTGCGACCGCTACTCTAGGGTTTCGCGACACTCAATCATCCAAGAACACCAAATATCCATATTTATCATCAATAACTCAAACAATCTATAAACAATATATATATGTGTGTATACGTATTCGTATACATCACCACGAACTACGGGGGTGCTATACGCCATCCACCCGACTTCTCCCCGTAGATATAAATCTACTCACCTGGTCCTCGCTCGCCGGTGCCGACGTCGCCACGCGCTTGCTTGTCGTCTCGAAGTCCACATGGGGTACCTACATATCGTAACGCACCATATCGCATTAAAATCCGACTCATGACCAAAACGACGCACGAATCCCACATAGGTCAAAACCTATGGTTGCTTTCACAAATCGACCCAAAAACCCTCGACGTCGGCGTACAAACGCCAAACCATCGAGAAAGATCCCAACACACTCATTTGTACAATTACAAGCACTAATTATAATATAAAATAGCATAAATTCACAAAAACCCCAATTTCACTTAAAAAGTCATTTTTCCGAAAATCTAGCATGCACAAATCACCGTTTTAGTACAAAACTCAATGTATAAACGAATCTAGCGGCCACAATATTCACTAAATATCTTAATAAGTCATAAAAACAATTCCCATAATTTAATCTCATTAAATTCCATAAACCCCAAAATTCTAGTTTACAAAATACCTAAATTTTAACAATTTTATAGCAAAAATGAACAAACTACAATCTAGCTTGGATTTTCATGAACTAAAGCATTAAACCACTCAATATAATATTTATAATGACATGAAATCTAAATTTGAATTTTATCTCACAAGAATATAATTATTTAAAAAAAAACTAGTTTACCAATTATATAATTATCACTTTTAAATCAACAAATATGCAAACTAGCAACTTAAATTGGATTTAGCATAACATTAATATGTCAATTATATCACATAAACTAAATCTCACAACACAAAATACCAATTTGAAATCAAACCCCTCTCTTGAATTTTAAATCATGCACCTAGAACTAATTAAAAACCTAATTAAACAATTAATTAAGCTAACCTAAGCAATTAACAACACATTAAGCAAAAAGGTTAGAATTTATACCCAAATAATTTGAAGCTCCCACAAGCATACTTAGCCTCCCAAATTGAAATCTAAATCCTTAGATCCATGCTATGGTAGCCAAGGAAAAATGGGTAGGAGATGGATTTTGATTTTGGTTTGATTTTGGATGGAATTTTGGAGATTTTTGGAAGGGTTTTGAGTGGAATGAGATGAGGAAAAAGGGGAGGGCAGCATGAGGAGGCTCGGCTGTAGCAAGGGAATGAGAGGAGAGAGAGTGAGGTGGGGAAAATAATTGGCCAAGTCAAGAAAAGTCCAAGTCAACCCAAATCCATACCTCATTTCTTATTCTTTCTTTTTTTCCTTTTCTTTTCTTCTTAACTTTGAATCTTCAAGTGGGGAAAATACGTGGGGCTGCTGAATTCAGCCAAGGGAAGAAATAAATGGGGGTGTGTGAGTGTGGGTATAGGTGTGGAGTGATGAAAAATGATAAATACAATACCCCAAACATCCATTTACACTAAAAAAAAGCCTTTTTTCTTCAATAATTTCTAAACCGTTTTGACAAACGATTTCATTTCAAAAACTACATGATAAAATTTTATTTAATGTTTTATGATGCACAAAATTTGTTTCAACTCATTCCAATTTGTAATTTTCCCTAATTAAATGTATTAGTGACGGCTTAAAGTAATAATAAAATAATATATTTTTTTAGAAAATTTGAAATTTCTCCAGTGGCTCAATAAACACCAAATACTAGCAATTACATAGCTAGAATATGTATATTTAATTTTTATAATATGATATTTGTATTTTGACTTTTTACAGAAAACCCCTTATTTTACCGATTTTTCGAAATTTCACCGAAACGATTTTCAAAACGTTACAATCTTCCCCCCTTAAAGAAATTCGGTCCCCGAATTTAAATTCAAACTCCCCCCAAATACAAAAACATCTAAGCAAAACCATCAAGTCGTCGGGGCTCCGAAATCATAAGTACATAAAACGCATCATAGCGCAATACATGCGCATGAGTAATGAGCAGATAACTCAAAATCAAAACTTCGTCAAGCATCCCGCAATCATCGGAGTCATGGTAAAGACACAAATGTCAAATCCAATACAAAACCAATATGATATAACTCGAAACTATACATGTAAATATCAAATCTATATATGTAAATATCTGAAGGAAATGAATGCCAAATATATTCAGGTACTGTCCTCTGACTAGTCCTGCCCAGTACGAAAACACATAGCAAATATCATAAAAACGTACTGCTCTATAGGAAAAATCAATCCCAAATACGTGTATGAATACTACGTGCGTCTGGTGCGCACGGAAATCAAAATCCATATACGTGCCATACAAGTGCACAGAAACAAGATCTAAGTGCATCGGGTGTGCACAAAGCATCTGTCGTAGGCAACGTGTGTGCCTGACAGCAAAATCAGGTGCATCTGACATGCACGAAGAATCTCGATTTAGTGCATCTGGTGTGCACCAAAATCGCACCTCAAAACATGCGCCCAACATGCGCGAAAATCCAAATCAGGTGCATCCATCGTGCACGAAATCATGAAATCCAATATCAAGTGCCGAATACGCGCAAAATCCAATCAGGTGCACAAGGTGCACAAAACAAATATCGAACATCACCATCAAAATCGAAGTCCAGTGCATCTAAATGCACAACATACGTAACACTGCACTGCAAGCATATATGAACTATACCGAGTGCAAAAACCAAATCGTGTGCGTATATACGCACAAATCAACTCAACTGTATGAAATCCATGTAATCACAAACATGAGAAATCAAGGCACGAAAACTATCTCAAGTGCAACAGCTGTGCAAAAAATCGTGAATACTCAGTAGGTGCAATCATGGCGCATGAAAACGAATATCATGGAACTCCATCAACAAAATCAATCATGCAAATAGACCACCCAAAATACAGAAATCACATATGGCGGAATAGTCCCGATCAAGCACATCCTCAAGAATCTCTGGCCAACTGTCATGGTCACTCATATCATGTCTCGTCGATGATCCTGAAATCTGGCCTGTTGGTGTGCGTATCATGACCACTCCTGGGTCAAAGTCTTCTCGTAATTCATTCCAGAAAGGTCCTGTCGAGGTCTCTCCCAAATCTCGTCTCTGCCGAACTGTCCGGAAGTTATCGTCCCTTACTAGATCTATTCTCGTTCCTGAACGGCTACATACTCATCGCGACTCCTTCTGGAAGGTATATCCAAGTACAATGCCTCGGCATGCGTACCGCATCTCTGATGTCGGCTGAGTGGAACGTCGTCTCATCAAGATCTCGTACGAACCTCTTACTCCACTTTTCCCTAACGTCGACTGTTTCGGACTCGTCTCATCGTGGCTGCATGGACTGAGCTCCAACGGCTATCCTCGTATCGTGAATCTCCCAAGAAATGCATCTCGCCACCTAGCATCCGAATTAAGTCGAGCCATTCGATCGAGACGTCAAGACCTCATAATCCCCCAAGAGCTCAACATCTTGGGCACAGTTTAATAGTATCGAGTACATACCACAGCATCGGTGGTCCAGCCGTAGAAGGGCAAACCCAAGCCTCACTAATGGCGCCGTAGAACTGCCGCAAACCCGAAGGTTCAAAGGCTTTCACACGGTCATTAAGTCGAGTTAGGGTTTCATTCTTCTAGAGAGGGACCATAGAATTGCCTGCATGTCTTTCCGACTACTTTAAACTTGGAATAATAGGTTTCTGACATTTGATCGTCTCTGTCGACTCCCAACGTCTCCGCGTGAAGTCGTCTCTAGCTGGAATCAATCTATCTGATGACCACGCATCGGGGTAGGCGAACGAACCACCTGTCCTAGTCATTCATCATCGGGTGACTAGCGACCTCCTGCCATCTCTTCGTACTGCTCGTACTGCAATAGCTCCAATATCTGGGACGATATCTCGTCGTCTGCAGCAATACTGGCTCGCTCGTCTGCACGCTGAACGGTGCCTCAATCATCAGGAGTAAGCAATATTTCAATGGTCATCAAAATCTGGCTGGCCTCTATCAGTGGCTCAATCCTCTAGTGCAAATCGGCACGTCCGAGTAATCTCATACAGCAATCCACCCAACGCTCGTGGCGCGAAGACACAATGAAAAGACACATCTCTGCAATCGTGTGTCGCCGGAATCATGTCCTGGTTAGTCCTCGTTCTTGACGAGCTCATGCTGACCGCAACTCTAGCCGTAGCTCTCCCTGCCCGTAATCGTGGCAGCAAAACCATAACTGGTACTGATGAGGCTAGATCGGAATGAATATAATACTGAGTAAAGAAATGTACATCCTAAGGCTCCTTAAGTGGAGTAGCGTATCGTAAATATGCCGCGGAACATACCTACGGTATGTCACTCTACTTTAGTCACCTATTCCATCAACCAAGGGTCATCCTACGCTCCGAAGGTAAAACCTAATGCTCTGATACCAACTTTGTCACGTCCCGAAAGTACAGAACAAGACCGGCACTTAAACTACGAAAGTCTCGAGGCGTACGTAATCTAAGTAAACCGAAAACCCAGAAATCCAAACCAAGAAAAGTAGTAGAGTGAAGGAAAACCAATTTAAAATAAGTAGTTTCAATAGCATAAGCCGAATTATGCGGGTTTTTAAAAAACATCAAAAATTTCCTGAAAATTTCGGCAAAGTCTCCTTTGTAAATACTGGTCCCCAAACGGGATACAACATGAATAGTATACGAAATCAAAAAAAGGACATCCCCAAGCGGGAGCTAGCTCTTCGTCAAACGACGGTCACAACCACACAAGCAATATAATATACAACGCCAACGGCGAGGATCAAAACTCAAAAGGAAACTCAAACCACAAGAAAACTACAGAAAAATAACGCGCGACTCTAAGGTCGAAGGAATAACATCACTGGTCTCTATCTCAAAGTAAATACATGTTTGGTTGATGGAACTTCTAGATACAACAGAATAATGATATACAAGATATATAATGCGGGTACGATACAAGTAAACCCACCTACTAGCAAATCACCCGAACGAAACTATGCCCGCAAAGCCGTAATGAAACCTGTATGGCAAACCTGCAAGAAACTGGGGCACAACGGGGGTGAGTTGCCAACTCGTGAATAGAAAAACATCTACGAATAGAAATTGCATAAATAACGCAATCCTAGGTCAATGATCATAATATATCCTCAAAAATATGTATAGTGCAGCCTATAACAATGGCTAGGGTAATATCTAACCCGAGTGTAATCTCATGTGCCCGTGTCAGTGCCTCAGGTAGCAATATATCATATGAATGAGGTATGAATGCATGAAAACAGAATACATGTAAATGAAGAAACTGTTTTCATAAATTAGTGAGATTTCCTTTGTATTTTTAAAATGAGGTATCATAAATGAAATCAGCATCAACAGTGTCTAGCATCGACATAAAACAAAAATCTCAATGTCTCAAAACCTCAGGCTCCGGCTGTCCGGACTGGCCTGTATCATCAAATCTCAGTACCTCAATATCTCGAAATCTCAATGTCTCAATCTTAATATCTAGGGCGCCGTCAATCCAGACCGGCCCCTACCATCCATCTCAAGACCACGACGGTATCCTCCGGATATCCGACACGTCGGGTAATATCACCGGTCGGTAGTGCTCCCCTGCAGGCTCAACGTCAACAACACGGCCTTCTCGCCCCGGGGTACCGTACCGGGCCCACCATGTACCCGAAACGGTTCATCCAACTCCTCGAATCGGGTCTCGAAATCCATCAGCAAACTCATGGTGGACGACTCATACATCATGGGAAAACAGCGCTTTTCATTTAAAAAGAGAAAGAAGAAGTTTGCATATGTTTTGCGGTTTTCCCCAAATCCAGAAAATCTCATGGAAATCCGAATCCAAAACCTCAATAGCTCGTAAAAAGTGAATATATGCATGAGAATCCATGAATGCGGCATAACAATGAATAACAGTATGCATGAAGTAGCAGGTAATAACTACAATGTCTAAAATAACATATAAGGCAAGTACACTAATATCATGTCTAAACTATTAGCTAACAGGCTATGTCAAGCAATAATATTTTCTAAGGTATGCGTGACATGGCAATTACCGATGAAAATGTGTGTGAGCCGGCAAGTAAGTGTACGTGGTACATACGCATCATCGGTAATGGTGCTGGTGTTCTAACCACAAGATATCAACAGTAGAATATGAAGCATAATATAAGCATGCGATGCGGAGCGAACCACAATAATGAGCGGGAGCTGAACACTAGACGCAACGATAACTAATCTGCATTAACCTAATATAAGTCCTACAATGGTGCCTTTTGAAAATAACACGAATCGTGGGGTTTTGAAAATAGGGGCTACGGTGTTTTTATGAAAAGATACGTCTTTTGAAATATCCGTAGGATCCCTTGGGCTGTCTTTTAAAATACCCACGATTCGTTAGTTTTTGAAATAGGTAAGAATCGAATCTAATCTAACAACTAAACTAAACTAAAGGGCTAAGCTAACAAGCTGGACTACAGGTAAGGAAACCGCCTAACATCTGAGTCGATACATATACATACCTGTATATATATTAGTCGGTGATCCCGCCTCAATAATATCATATCCGATACCATATCTAAAATCAGACATCCCAAGTCAAGGGTGCGGATCAATCATCAAAATATAGCTCGTACGTAAATCCGTCGTACGGCATCCCCAAATCTGGGTACGGGTCAATATCATATTCATCACACTATTCATCCGGTATCCTCTTTATCAAAGATCATAGTCTAAGGTACTGACCTATGTCTAGTACAATACTGATATCATCAATAGTCATGAGCTGGCTACTGATCGACAGTCTCGTACAAACTGATATCATCAGCACATATCATCATCAAGGGGTATACATCGCCCAATATAGCCTAGGATCAATATCCTAGCATATCATATCTCATATCACGATCACATGTCCACTACTTTATTTATAACACTATTCACCCGTATCGTCGCCCCAAGATCCGCTATAAGACCAGGACGTACCTCAAGTACGAATCCTGCCATATCACCGATATCACAATCTCAACACAAATCTCATCGACTCATCTCAATCCCAAGTATCATTCTCAAATCCGTATGTGAACACATAGTCCTATACCTATGTGAACACATAACTATATATTCCTGTATAAGCACAAAAGAAAGAAGAAAGTATGCAAGTATGGGTGGGTGTGTGCAAGTGTGGTGCGACCGCTACTCTAGGGTTTCGCGACACTCAATCATCCAAGAACACCAAATATCCATATTTATCATCAATAACTCAAACAATCTATAAACAATATATATGTGTGTGTATACGTATTCGTATACATCACCACGAACTGCGAGGGTGTTATACGCCATCCACCCGACTTCTCCCCGTAGATATAAATCTACTCACCTGGTCCTCGTTCGCCGGTGCCGACGTCGCCACGCGCTTGCTTGTCATCTCGAAGTCCACATGGGGTACCTATATATCGTAACGCACCATATCGCATTAAAATCCGACTCATGACCAAAACGACGCACGAATCCCACATAGGTCAAAACCTATGGTTGCTTTCACAAATCGACCCAAAAACCCTCGACGTCGGCGTACAAACGCCAAACTATCGAGAAAGCTCCCAACACACTCATTTGTACAATTACAAGCACTAATTATAATATAAAATAGCTTAAAATTCACAAAAACCCCAATTTCACTTAAAAAGTCATTTTTCCGAAAATCTAGCAAGCACAAATCACCGTTTTAGTACAAAACTCAATGTGTAAATGAATCTAGCGGCCACAATATTCACTAAATATCTTAATAAGTCATAAAAACAATTCCCATAATTTAATCTCATTAAATTCCATAAACCCCAAAATTCTAGTTTACAAAATACCTAAATTTTAACAATTTTATAGCAAAAATGAACAAACTACAATCTAGCTTGGATTTTCATGAACTAAAGCATTAAACCACTCAATATAATATTTATAATGACATGAAACCTAAATTTGAATTTTATCTCACAAGAATATAATTATTTAAAAAAACCTAGTTTACCAATTATATAATTATCACTTTTAAATCAACAAATATGCAAACTAGCAACTTAAATTGGATCTAGCATAACATTAATATGTCAATTATATAACATAAACTAAATCTCACAACACAAAATACCAATTTGAAATCAAACCCCTCTCTTGAATTTTAAATCATGCACCTAAAACTAATTAAAAACCTAATTAAACAATTAATTAAGCTAACCTAAGCAATTAACAACACATTAAGCAAAATGGTTAGAATTTATACCCAAATAATTTGAAGCTCCCACAAGGACACTTAGCCTCCCAAATTGAAATCTAAATCCCTAAATCCATGCTATGGTAGCCAAGGAAAAATGGGTAGGAGGTGGATTTTGATTTTGGTTTGATTTTGGATGGAATTTTGGAGATTTTTGGAAGGGTTTTGAGTGGAATGAGATGAGGAAAAAGGGGAGGGCAGCATGAGGAGGATCAGCTGCAGCAAGGGAATGAGAGGAGAGAGAGTGAGGTGGGGAAAAGTCCAAGTCAACCCAAATCCATACCTCATTTCTTATTCTTTCTTTTTTTCCTTTTCTTTTCTTCTTAACATTGAATCTTCAAGTGGGGAAAATAGGTGGGGCTGCTGAATTCAGCCAAGGGAAGAAATAAATGAGGGTGTGTGAGTGTGGGTATGGGTGTGGGGTGATGGAAAATGATAAATACAATACCCCAAACATCCATTTACACTAAAAAAAGCCTTTTTTCTTCAATAATTTCTAAACCGTTTTGGCAAACGATTTCATTTCAAAACCACATGATAAAATTTTATTTAATGTTTTATGATGCACAAAATTTGTTTCAACTCATTCCAATTTGTAATTTTCCCTAATAAATGTATTAGTGACGGCTTAAAATAATAATAAAATAATTTTTTTTCAGAAAATTTGAAATTTCACCAGTGGCTCAATAAACACAAAATACTAGCAATTACATAGCTAGAATATGTATATTTAATTTTTATAATATGATATTTGTATTTTGACTTTTTACAGAAAACCCCTTATTTTACCGATTTTTCGAAATTTCACCGAAACGATTTTCAAAACGTTACAGTAGGTGTGTCGTGTTGGTCCGTATAGATTGTATGTATTTTGGGTCTATTATTAATATATACTCGTTTTATCGTATTATGTTGCAGGTTCGCAGGCGGGGACTTCGGACACTGCTACAAGGGGAAAACATGTGGTAGACTTCACCTAGCTTGGAGCGTTGGTGAGTAGATTTATCATATACAGGGGAATCGCCCGCATGGCGTTATACGTCTGGGCTAGTGATGTTATTTCTGTCGCATATTCTATGTCATATTTAGAATTGCGCATTTACCCAATTACTTAGATATTGTTGTGCCTGGACTAGTATCCTTAGGACACTGTACATATTATTGACGATTCATGTTGCACGAGCACTGATTGTATGCTACACACACCGTCAATAATTGCCATGTCACACACAAACCACTTATAGTTAGGATATTGCTTGGTTAGGGACATTGTGACATTGATTCATATTTCTTATCGCATATGACATATAGCATACCTGTATACCTACATGCTTACATATATGCCTTCACATACTTACATGCTAGATACCTGTATACCTATAGGGTATTGTGCTATTAGTTTTAGGTACATACACACCTTATGACATAGCTACAGGTATACCTTGTACACATACTTCACTTATACCCAGGGGGTATATTACATCATTTACTTATAGGTAGATACATATACCTTGCTATACCTTTATGTTTACACATATATCTAGTTATAGCTACCTGTTTACCTTTACTTGATGTTATTTTAGAATTGGAGAAATTAGGAACCGCATGATATTTATATTAACTTGTTGCAGTTAATTAGCGGCTTTTCCTTTATATGCTTACATTTCAGTTTATGTTGCATATATTATATTCATGGATTTTCGCATTGTTATATGGATTTTTCATGATGTTTTCTGGATTTGGGGACCTAGGAGTTCATGAAATTATGCATTATTTGAAAAACCCGGTTTCCCTTGTTGATATGATATTTCAGTAGCCACCATGTGATTTATCGGTTCGGATATATATACCCCACGTGAGGAATGGAAGGGTCCGTGTGCGGGTACATGGTGGGGCCCGGAGGTACCCCGAGGCAAGAATGAGGTCGTGGTGTCAGACGATGAGTTGCAGGGGAACCATACCATCCGGTGACATTACCAATGACTCAGCGGTTATCATGGGGATACCGACGGGAGTCATGTACGTATAGATACGTCGAGAGGCGAGGTTCAGAGTTAGGCACTCGAGCTTTCGGGATAGCGTATGATACGTACCTATCAGGGTGCTAGTCGTGGTGACAGCACCTGATAGATCAGCATTTCTATGTCGATGCTTGACACATTGGTTTCATGATATTTCTTTTTACTCCTTTGTATATATAACAGGGGATTAGGCTGCTGTTATATATGCCCTTACACCAATATTAGTGGAGTGGGACGCTAATATATGTGTATTGACATTTTTTACTTCTTTGTATATATAACAGTGGGTTAGGACGCTATTATATATGCCCTTACACCAATATTAGTGGAATGAGACGCTAATATATATGTATTGACATTAATTTATATACATCATCATATTTATTCATGCAAATATATTTAAGATGTTAGAATTTTACTTGATATTGGATTTGGGATATAGGTGATTCATTTGATATTGGATACAGGATATTTATGAGATTTGCGGATTTATACATTCAGGATATATGAGATTTATTCAATATTGTACATTCAGGATTTGTGAGACTTATATGACATGAGAGCCAATTTGGAGGCCGATTTGAGGAAATGGGATTTGGATTTGTCTTGATGGATTGTGATCCTACCACGATGTCAGGATTCCGTGGAAATGACATATTTCATTCCATACTCCATATTTATCGTTTATGCACTGCTTCATGTATTAGTAGTACCTGTTAGTGTTAGGTCCACGTTACCTCTCCCGGTACTTTCGGGGTTGCGGAAATGGTAAAACAAAAATTTTTCTTGACTTGGTAACATGGACCGTAAAAGCCGGATCTTTGCTAAATTAGAAACTAGCAAACTACAAGAGGTGTTAACTACTATGCCGTAGAAATTATACCTCACGATACCGGTCCTTCGGGTCTTCATTCCGCTGTCCCGCTCGTCAATCCATGCACCGAGGGTTGATCCGAACTTTGGTCACCACCGCGGCCTTCTTGAGTCGAAGACGATCCACCCGAGAGTTGTACACCGAGCTCCACCTCGAGCCGAGGCAACTAGGGCAACGCGATCGCTAGTCTAGATGCCCTAGGTTGTGTAAAAGTAGTAGAGGGATGGTTTTGTCAAGTGGGATCATTTTTCTCTCAATACATGAGATCAAAGGATAATTTCAAGAGGAGGAAGATGAAGGAGAAACTCTAGCAACCATGGAGCTTTTCTTTTCTTCTCACTTCAAGAGAGAGAATGAGAAAAGAGAAAATGAAAAAGTTAACCAAAGAAAATGAACCATGGTTGCAAAATAATACTAAACACCATCATTACAAATCCTATCATGATAAAGTTGATGCTACTTTGATTTGACCATTTTCATAATCCAATGACCATTTTCATAATCCAAAATGAAAAAGAAAAACCAAAGAAGAGTGTAGACCTCTCATGAAGGTCAATGGTCAACTTTGGTCAACGGGTCAACAAAGTCAAAGGTGGTCAAAGTTGTCAAATGGTCAAAGCAATTAGCCATCACATAATTATCATAAAAAGGATTAGTAAAATAATGTCTCCGGCTCATAATGGTTTTGACTGAACGAAATGTCAAAATCCTAATGAGCCTGCCACATAACGGTTTTGGCCGAACCAACTGCCGAAACTCTAATGAGGCACCTCCTCCTTCATCGCTCCTCAAAACTGTGCATACACACCCGCACCCGCATTCCGTAGAATGCGAATGCACAGAAGACAAAACAAATCCATCCGTGCAATACTAGGATCCGGCTTAAACCAAGGCCCACCAGTATTGCCTGCCCGAACAGCATACGCACACAAGTGCACGTAAGCGATCGCAGCCCTGCCGTAAAACAATACGGCCTCTACACGTTTCGCTCAGTGCAGGGAAACTCTCTGTGTGGGACTCTAAAGACTCGACACTACGCTGGAAGTGGGTTCAACCACAGACCGCAAGCGGTACTAGCTGTACGTAACGGTCCCCAGGTAGATGTCGATAAGAAGGCCGATGAGGTAAACCCATCCGAACTCCTACTGAGCCTGTATGTGACAATCTCCGTACAGTCCGGTCTGTTCGTCTGATACATCGCATGGCGGGCTTAGGGGGGTGGTGAACGTCAGTCCCCTAATAGCGGTACAAGTCGTGTCGGAGTGTAGCCCAGAACACCCTGAGACATCACTGGAAACCTACCAGTATATCTCTCTTGCCCTGGCCAGGGACTACATGTGTAATGCCTCTCCTAGACACAGCGCGATGTCAACCCCCAATACCGGGAGAGACGAATCCTGTCTAACCGTCACTGCCTCCAAGTGCTTCGGGACTGCACCCAACTACTACCTGTTTGCACGACTCAGTAGAGCCGCGGTAGGGTAGTAATCAAAGTGCAGTGGGAACACACTCGAGGCGAAGTGACAGTGTCAAGTCAGCGGACTAAGCTGTACTCATGTCACCTGGGAACTGTTAACTGACGATAGGTATAATACCAACCAACAGTTCCCGACGAGTCCTGTCCAGTGTACTCGTAACCTAACGAGCACCCGCATACTATCTTAAGTACGACGTACTGACAGCTGTGGGACAGACAGTCTCCCGCACTGGGATGAGAAGCGCATACGCTAGTCTACTCCGGAGTATCGATGCCCTGTCTCGATAATCCTACGACTAGGGACGTGCATAAGGATGTGCTTATGGATTACCCAACCCCCACGAGTATGATCGCCATCACAACGAAGGTAATCAAGCAAAGATCCTAAGGCTCCACTAATGCGTATAGGTGATATAATAAAGAAACACTTGTACACATTAAAGCAGAGACAAACCAAGTAGCATACTACTATTTCGAGCAAGATTGTCTATACAACTATGAATATCCCAAGCTTCCATCAAGTAATATACATACTAGTATGATACAGTAATGGCCTCTAGGGCATATACACTAACAATCTCCCACTTGCACTAAGGCCATGTACTGGCGTATCGAAGACCAATCATCTCGATCAGCCGCTCGAACTGAGTCTGGGGCAAGGCCTTCGTGAATGGATCCGCCATGTTGTCTTTTGTGTCCACTCTCCGTACCTCGATCTCCTGGCGATCAATGATCTCCCTGATCAGGTGATACCGCCTTAAGATGTGTCTGGATTTCTGATGGGACCTTGGTTCCTTCGCTAAAGCTATAGCCCCATTGTTATCGCAATACAAAGGTATTAGGTGAACAATGGACGAAACCACCTGAAGTTCACTAATGAACTTCTTCATCCAGACCGCCTCTTTTGCGGCATCGCTTGCAGCAATGTATTCAGCCTCCATCGTCGAGTCTGCGACGGTATCCTGTTTGGAACTCCTCCAACATACCGCCCCTCCGTTAAGGGTAAACACAAAACCCGAGACAGACTTGCTGTCATCTTTGTCACTCTGGAAGCTTGAATCGGTAAAGGATTCGACCCGGAGGTCTCCATTACCGTAAACCAGGAACATCTCCTTAGTCCTTCTCAGGTACTTGAGAATGTTCTTCACTGCTGTCCAGTGGTCCTTACCTGGGTCTGACTGATACCGGCTCACCACGCTCAGCGCGTAAGCTACATCTGGTCTTGTACATAGCATCGCATACATTATAGATCCTACCGCCGAAGCGTAGGGTATAGTGCTCATGCGAACCCTCTCCTCGTCGGTCTTAGGAGACATCTTCTTAGAGAGGGTAATTCCGTGCAATGCGGGTATGTTACCGCGCTTGGAATCCTCCATACTAAATCTTTTTAGTACGGTCTCTATGTACCTGGACTGTGAAAGTCCCAGTAGTCTCTTGGATCTATCTCTATAGATCTTGATCCCCAGAATGTACGAGGCATCACCCAGGTCCTTCATGGAGAACCGTTGTGACAAAAATAGCTTGACCGATTGTAGCATAGGAATGTCATTTCCTATCAAAAGAATGTCGTCCACGTACAAGACTAGGAATACGACAGTTCGTCCTACAATCTTCTTATAGACACAAGGTTCATCTTCGTTTTTGATGAAATCAAATTCCTTGATTGCCTCACCAAAACAGATGTTCCAGCTCCGCGATGCCTGCTTTAATCCATAAATGGATTTAAGCAACTTGCACACCTTCCCGCTGCCCCCACTGTCTACGAAACCTTCTAGCTGATCCATGTAAACACACTCTTCCAAACAGCCATTTAGAAAAGCCGTTTTAACGTCCATATGCCAGATTTCATAGTCATGGAAGGCAGCAATGGCAAGTAAGATCCTAATGGATTTGAGCATAGCCACCGGAGAAAAAGTTTCGTCATAGTCCAAACCAGGTCTTTGACGAAAACCTTTTGCAACGAGTCTAGCTTTATAGGTTTCCACCTGCCCATCTACACCAAGTTTCCTTTTGTAAATCCATTTGCATCCAACGGGTTTTACCCCAGGTGGAGCAATATCCAAGGTCCACACTTTATTGGTGTACATGGACTCCATTTCGGATTGCATTGCTTCCAGCCACTTATCAGAGTCCCTACTGATAATGGCCTGCCTGAAACTGGTAGGGTCATCTTCTTCCAAGATGCAATCCTCTCGATCCCCGTCTATGAGAAAACCGTAGTATCTCTCGGGCGGATGAGAAATCCTACCAGATCTGCAGAGTGGCTGAGGTTCGTCTGGGGTTATTGAAGTCTGAGGTTCTGTCAAATCTTCAGTTTCATTTTGTGGTCGTTGAATTTCTTCCAGTTCTTCCGAACTCCTACTTGTTTCTTTTGCAAGAAATTGCCACTCTAAAAAAGTGGCGTGGCGAGATACAAACACCTTATGTTCCTCGGTGTGGTAGAACAGATATCCTGTGGAGTTCTTAGGATATCCCACAAATTTACATAGAACTGAACGTGCCTGAAGTTTGTCCGGATTTTGTACTTTTACATAGGCCGGACAACCCCATATCTTAATACGTTTAAGATACGGCTTTTTACCATTCCATATCTCGAACGTTGTCTTAGGCACAGATTTAGACGGAACATCGTTCAATAGATATGCTGCTGTCAATAGCGCATGTCCCTAAAATGAAAGAGGTAACTCGGCATTACTCATCATGGAGCGAACCATATCCAGTAGGGTACGATTCCTCTGCTCCGATACACCGTTGTGCTGTGGTGTATAAGGGGGAGTAAGCTGAGAGAGAATACCACTCTCTTTTAAGTAATCTAGGAATTCCGTGCTTAAGTACTCCCCTCCTCTATCAGACCGGAGGATCTTGATACTTTTGCCAGTCTGGTTCTCTACTTCGTTTCTGAATTCCTTGAATTTCTCAAAAGCTTCAGATTTGTGTTTCATAAGATACACATATCCGAATCTAGAGAGATCGTTAGTGAATGTGATGAAGTACTAGAACCCACCCCTCGCATGTATAGACATTGGACCACACACATCACTGTGTATGAGTCCCAAGAGCTCTGTTGCTCTTTCTCCATGTCCGGTGAACGGAGATTTGGTCATCTTCCCTTTGAGAAAAGACTGACAAGTTTCATAAGATGAATACTCGAACGCATCGAAGAGTCCATCTTTATGCAACTTACTTAGTCTTTTCTGTAAGTCCGCGGCGGCGCCCCGGCCGTCGATCCGACGACGGAAACGCGGAAACAAAAATTTTGCAAACTAGCAAACCGGCACCACCGCACACTTTTATCCCGGATCGGGCCATTAACCTAGATACTAGCAAACATAAAGATGGGTGAAGAGATATACCAAGCGATCCGTGTCCTTCGGTCTTCGTCTCCACTCCGATCTCCCGCGGAAACTCCGTTCATCACGTCCTTGTCGGAAAGGGCACCACGTAGCCGGAATCTTTTACGGGCTCCCACCTCTGGACCGAGGCAACTCGGACGCGAAGTTGGCTAGCCGACGCGTCCAAGATTTGCTGTAGGCTAGTGTAGAATGCTATGTCTCTTTTGGGGTTATGAGAAGTTGCCATGTATGGAGGGATCAAGAAAGAACTTTGGAGAGTAGTGAGGGTTTTTGAAGCAAACCAAAAGAGATGATGAATTTTCCCACAAAATGAATTCCTCTCTCTCTCCCTCAAGTAATGGCCGGACCCTCATGAGATGGTGGAGGAAATCACCAGAAAAACCAAGTGGGAAAAATGTGATAAAAAGAAATATATAAATCATCACAAGATCAACCTCACATCCTTTCAATAACCCATCATAAGAAAAGCAAGTGATGAGATGAAAATGGAATCTCATGATTATGAAGGAACAAATGCAATAAAACCCTCCACAAACAAGTTATTTGCAAACTTGCAAATAACCCCCTCCAACAGAAAGTCCAGCCGTGAAGGAACAAAGGAAAAACCGGCCGGAACGGAATGCAAACTGGCAACTTCAGAAAACTGATCCCGTAATAAATTACAGGAAAACCCCGCTACTATAAATACATGCCCGCATTTGTATTCCCACTGAACAAAAATACAAAGAGACAAAAATCTACACTATCTAATACTAGGATCCGGCTTAAGCCAAAGCCGGCTAGTAAAATCGTTACGATCACGATCCGTGCAATACCGCACGTATCTGATCGAACCCTGCCATATCTCCATACGGCCTCTACAGCGTTTCGCCCGAAACTAGAGTAACTGTCTGTGTGGTGGACTCTAAAGACTCGTCAACACCATGGTTGTGGATTTAACCACTAGCAAGTCAGAGGTATAAGCCAATACGTAACGGGCTACCAGGTATTGACCAAAAGGGACGTCGATGAGCGAACTCATCCTGACACCCTATTGAGCATGTCAGTGACAATATCCGTACAGTCCGGTCCGTTCGTCTATGAGCATCGCATGGCGGGCCTAGGGGGTTGGTAAAAGTCAGACCCCCAATAGCGGTACAAGTCGTGTCGGAATGTAGCCCAGAACACCCTGAGATACTACTGGAATACCTACCAGCAAATCTCCTGCCTTGGCCAAGGACTTTTTATGTTCTGGCTCTCCTAGACACAGCGCGACCTCACCCCCAATACCGGGAGAGATGAACCCCTGCAGATCCGCTCACTGCCTCCATGTGGCTCGGGACTGTACCCAACTAAAACCTGTTTGCACGTCTCCTTTAAGCCGTGGTAGGGTAGTAATCAAAGCACAGTGGGAACTCACATGAGGCAAATGACGATCTCATGTCGATGAACTAACCTGTACACATGTCACCAGGGAACTGCTATCTGACGTCAGGTGTAATACCAACTAGCAGGTTCCCGGCGAGTCCTGTCCGGTGTACTCATAACCCAATGAGCACCTGTATACATCTTAGGTGAACCAACTGACACCAGTGGCTTGTGAGACCGGCCACCGCCCCTCGTCGGGGTCTCGACTGTATACACTAGTCTACTCCGGAGTATCGATGCCCTGTCTCGAAACTCCCACGACTAGGGACCTTTTAAGGATGTACTTATAGACTCCAGCTCTCACGTATATGATCGCCCTCATACTGCTGGTAGTCAAGCAAGAATCCTAGGGGCTCTATCAACGTGCAATAGTGACTCGTACGGTCACCTAAAGCAGTACACGATGATAAAGATAAACCAGATAGCATACTATCATCTCGAGTAAGACTGTCCTACCGGCATAGGTCCTCCTCAATCATTGCAATCATGTGCCTGTGATCCAATAATTGACTCTGAGGGCACTATATCCAACATTTTCTCTCCGATATGATCAAGTCTACAATGCCACAAGTAGGATTCATTCGTATCTGAATTCTTCCTCTTGCGTGTGTTTTGTACATTGAGAACTGTATTCTGATTTAGAACGTAGATACCATTACACAGTGTACCTTCTGCAACCAGTACCTTATGAAGGTAAATGTTCATGATATTTCTATCAAGAACAAAGTTATATCCATCTTTATCGAGTAAAGAAACTGATATGATGTTGCAAACCATGGAAGGTACATAGTAGCAATCGTTCAAAATTATAGTCTTGCCATTTGGCAATACTAGGTGATATTCACCGACGGCTGTAGCATTAACTTGTGCTCCGTTCGCTACTCTGAGCGACATATCACCAGGTGCAACTTTCCTACTTTTTCTCAGTCCCTGCAATAAATTACAGATATGAGATCCTGATCCGGTATCAAGTACCCAGGAGGTAGGGCTGACCGTAAAACAGTTCTCAATTACAAGAACAGCTGAAGTAGATGCAAAACCATGCTTCTTCTTCAACTGGGTATCCTTGGAATCCATACAATCCTCTTTCCCTTGCCCATACTTATGACCGTTGTCACAAGTTAGAGCCGAATAAACGTTCCCCAGCCCCGAATAAGAATTCGGATCGGTCAAGCGATACATTTTATTATCTTGATTAGCGCGTGAAATGGTTGCTACCTGGAGAGAGAGAAAAGAAACACTTAGCGTGCGCTCTTGCAAGATTAGATTGGTTTATTAGTTTATCTAACCAGGATGGCTCCCACTGTTTCCTCAAATTCTTCCTAAAACCTTTTAAAAAGAAGAACTAGTCGGGATTTAATTCACGTCACAATACTTGCTTAACCTTTCAGCCAGGCTAGTGTCGGTACTTCGAGGGAGGTTTTTCAACGCTTTCGCGAAGTTCCTTAATTAAGTAACCTCTTTTCCCTGGGGGCGTAACCCCGCTAACACCTTTCTAGACACCTACTAGGTTTATAGCCTTGATCGTTAAGTGAAATAATCCCCCGAAAGTAATCCAACTCATCAGTGGGATCGGGATCCAACTATCATTGTGTGATGACTTAGATGGAATCCACTCTAGTCACCACACTCCAGAAGGTATGCTAAATCTGCAAGTTTCAGTTTCTTTAGAAACTCCCGATGTGGTTTTTGCCCCTAGGACCCAAGTGACCTTGACTGAGCCAACATATCAAAGAATCCTAGTCAAGTTCAACCCGTCATTATCTTGACTGCATTAGACCCACCGTACGAGTCCTTGACTGAGCCAAAATGACCGCACGACTGTCCTAACCAATCACTTTGTATCCTATGGAAAAATATTACATAGCTACCGTACACTACGCCTCGGCTGAGCACGAAATACGTAGCACGAATACTAAGCAATATCAATCCGAAACGACGGAGGGCTACGACTGGGTTTTGGCAAAAACCCGTTAACGTAATGAACTCGATATCGTTGAAGGAACGTGATACCCTTTTTGAAAATATAGTGGTGAAAACTTTTGCTAAAGAGGTCACTTCCTGTGAAGGGATCTCGGCTCTTTCCTCGTCGAATGAGGTGCAGGATATTCCAAACTGAATACCTCGATGCAAAGCAAGAATAATCGACTATAGTGATGTTATTACCCTGACGCAAACTTTTGTCCAAGGGGTCACTCCCGATGAGGGGATCTCGGCCCTTGCCTCGTCGAATGAGGTGCTGGGCATTCATAACCAAATACCTCGATGCAAAACAAAAGTGAACGTCCTTGCAATAACAGCTTTTTGAAAGAAAAAAAATTGTTCCAACAACGTCTTTTAGGTTTATTTTCTTGCATTAATTTAATGCGTCCCGTCAATTAATCCTACCATTGCAGAAAACAACCAAAATATGGCGTACGCTTATGCCATCCACATTCGCCACGGGGCCCCGTCATCACCCGTTAGGTTACTTAACTAACGACAGAGCGGGGGCTGGACTAGCGCGGATGCAAAACATAAGCAACACCTAAATAGATATCATATATAGATATATAGCAATGATAGCCAATCCAGATCACAGATGAACACTTTGGATATACTAGGAACCCGCGATTCGTTCGAGCCTGCAACGAAAAGCGGGTTACACGGTCGCGATGAATAGCCAAAACCCCACCCTAGACCCCTACGGGTGCGGCAAACTACCCGCCAAGCACCCGAAGTGAAGCAACCTCCCTCAACGACGTGAGTAGGCTACTCGGCACTTCAAGATACCCGGTAGTTTGTGCACCCCACCTTGGGTCTATCCTAGGAGCAAAAACAGTAAAAAGAAATTATACAATGACGGCTACAACCCCGACCCGGTTGTGCGGCCATGCAAATAATATTACATCAATTTACAAATTTTACAATGAATGAAAGAAAAAAAAACTCTCATCTCACATCCACCCCGGCTATTCATCCACAACAATCCAACGAGTTCATATACACAAACCATCAGCATTACAGATCACAGATATGTATAACCCCCACTAATCGACGTATAGCAATTAGTAGACGTTCAATACATATATCACATCACAGAAAATATCCATTAGCTAAAGTCTACGGAATATCGATCAAATATACGGATTTGTAACCACCCGAAAAATTAATTTTCTCTCTGGAAAATCTGGGCAGAAACAACATGTACTAAAAATCCCAAAACAGCCCAAATAGAACACTACAGCAAAACGGAGCTGCGGCCAAGTCAACTCAGACGCAGTTCCGCGATGAGTTGGCTGAGTCAGCAGCTCATTTTTTCTGTGTGTTTTATAAAAACCCGGAGACGATTTTTCATGTATGTTAAATTATTTTTTTAACAGTATAAAAAATCGACAGAAACTTGGGTTTTCTCGGGCATGTTTTGCGACTTTTTTCCGATCGATATTCTAAACACTTTGCTAACTTGATAGTTTATGTTTAGCTAGGCTCTGATACCACTGTTAGGTCCATGTTACCTCTCCCGGTACATTCGGGGTTGCGGAAACCTTAAAAAAAAATTCTTGACTTGGTAATATGGACCGTAAAAGCCGGATCTTTGCTAAACTAGAAACTAGCAAACTACAAGAGGTGTTAACTACTATGCCGTAGAAATTATACCACACGATACCGGTTCTTCGGGTCTTCATTCCACTGTCCCGCTCGTCGATCCATGCTCCGAGGGTTGATCCGGACTTTGGTCACCACCGCGGCCTTCTTGAGTCGAAGACGATCCACCCGAGAGTTGTACACCGAGCTCCACCTCGAGCCGAGGCAACTAGGGCAACGAGATCGCTAGTCTAGATGCCCTAGATTGTGTAGAAGTAGTAGAGGGATGGTTTTGTCAAGTGGGATCCTTTTTCTCTCAACACATGAGATCAAAGGATAATTTCAAGAGGAGGAAGATGAAGGAGAAACTCTAGCAACCATGGAGCTTTTCTTTTCTTCTCACTTCAAGAGAGAGAATGAGAAAAGAGAAAATGAAAAAGTTAACCAAAGAAAATGAACCATGGTTGCAAAATAATACTAAACACCATCATTACAAATCCTATCATGATAAAGTTGATGCTACATTGATTTGACCATTTTCATAATCCAATGACCATTTTCATAATCCAAAATGAAAAAGAAAAACCAAAGAAGAGTGTAGACCTCTCATGAAGGTCAATGGTCAACTTTGGTCAACGAGTCAACAAAGTCAAGAGTGGTCAAGGTGGTCAAATGGTCAAAGCAATTAGCCATCACATAATTATCATAAAAAGGATTAGTAAAATAATGTCTCCGGCTCATAATGGTTTTGACTGAACGAAATGTTAAAATCCTAATGAGCCTGCCACATAACGGTTTTGGCCGAACCAACTGCCAAAACCCTAATGAGGCACCTCCTTCTTCATCGCTCCTCAAAACTGTGCATACACACCCGCACCCGCATTCCGTAGAATGCGAATGCACATAAGACAAAACAAATCCATCCGTGCAATACTAGGATCCGGCTTAAACCAAGGCCCACCAGTATTGCCTGCCCGAACAGCATACGCACACAAGTGCACATAAGCGATCGCAGCCCTGCCGTAAAACCATACGGCCTCTACACATTTTGCTCAGTGCAGGGAAACTCTCTGTGTGGGACTCTAAAGACTCGACACTACGCTGGCAGTGGGTTCAACCACAGACCGCAAACGGCACTAGTTGTACGTAACGGTCCCCAGGTAGATGTCGATAAGAGGCCGATGAGGTAAACCCATCCGAACACCTACTGAGCCTGTATGTGACAATCTTCGTACAGTCCGTTCTGTTCGTCTGATACATCGCATGGCGGGCCTAGGGGGTGGCGAACGTCAGTCCCCTAATAGCGGTACAAGTCGTGTCGGAGTGTAGCCCAGAACACCCTGAGACGTCATTGGAAACCTACCAGTATATCTCGCTTGCCCTGGCCTGGGACTACATGTGTAATGGCTCTCCTAGACACAGCGCGATGTCAACCCCCAATACCGGGAGAGACGAATCCTGTCTAACCGTTACTGCCTCCAAGTGCTTCGGGACTGCACCCAACTACTACCTGTTTGCATGACTCATTAGAGCTGTGGTAGGGTAGTAATCAAAGTGCAGTGGGAACACACTCGAGGCGAAGTGACAGTGTCAAGTCAGCGGACTAAGCTGTACTCATGTCACCTGGGAACTGTTAACTGACGATAGGTATAATACCAACCAACAGTTCCCGACGAGTCCTGTCCAGTGTACTCGTAACCTAACGAGCACCCGCATACTATCTCAAGTACGACGTACTGACGGCTGTAGGACAGACCGTCTCCTGCACTGGGATGAGAAGCGCATACGCTAGTCTACTCCGGAGTATCGATGCTATGTCTCGATAATCCCACGACTAGGGATGTGCTTGTGGATTACCCAGCCCCCACGAGTGTGATCGCCATCACAACGCCGGTAATCAAGCAAAGATCCTAAGGGCTCCACTAATGCGTATAGGTGATATAATAAAGAAACACATGTACACATTAAAGCAGAGACAAACCAAGTAGCATACTACTATTTCGAGCAAGATTGTCTATACAACTGTGAATATCCCAAGCTTCCATCAAGTAATATACATACTTGTATGATACAGTAATGGCCTCTAGGGCATATACACTAACAGTTAGTGTACCTTTCATGATTACTGCATTCATATGACCTGTTACTGCTTTTAACCTACATATGTTAGATTCACGCAGTACGTGCATACTTGCGATTACTGCATATGTTATTTACTATTCACGAGTTGGCAACTCACCCCCGTTATGCCACAGTTATTTTGCAGGGTGTTCCCCAGAGTAGTCGAGGCAAGCTATTCATCTATCATCTTTTGCTACGGATACCGTATCGGCTCGCAGTGTGCAGTTTTTGCTTAGGTGGGTTTTGTGGTTATTCGTGTTGTATTATATATTCGTTGTATCCTTGTACTCTCTATCTACTATATTTTCTTGTTTGACTTAGAGACTTGTGTGAGAACGATATTGTATATTATTTGTGACTTGTTGTCTTTTATACAGTTTTCTTTCTATCGACTTTTATTTCTTCGCTTCGGCGTCGTATATTTGTTGTGGTGGTTTTTTTCCGCCTTTGGGCGTGTTCTTGCTCCCGTTTAGGGATGCTTTACTTTTATTTATGTTGTACCTATTTTTGGGGCTAGTTTTTACAAAGGAGGTGCTGCCAAAATTTTAAAGGAAATAAAGTTGGACTTTTAAAGAATTTGGATTGCGATTTCAAATGTTTCAAAACTTCTATTCTCTTTTCTTACTACTTTTAATGGTTTAGATTTCTGGGTTTTGGCTTTCTTTTACTGCGTTACGCTTGTAGACGTTGCGTAGTATTAAGGCCGTCACGTGCTAATTTCGGGTCGTGACAAATACCGAACACCTAACTTCTCTACTAATCAGTCTCGCAAAGCCCGTTTGCGAAAATATTGCATTCGAAAAATAGCCGCAGTGAGTGGATCCGCTCCAATGTTTCTATCTTTATCTCTCTATATCTCAACTTCGCGGAGAAAGACTATCTCCCGAAATGAGCAATACCTATCTTAGAATTTTTCTGCATATCTGATGGGACCCAGTTCACAAATGAACTCCAAATCTAACAAACTTCTTAGACCGTATCATTCACTGAATTTAATCAGTATCATACGCCATGCCTTCCTTAGTATCCTCTTGGACCACCTGTCCAACATACTGGCCTTCAAAAAGGGGGAAAACTATAACTCAGACAGCCACTCTATCATCCAGATTACTTTGGAAGCCTGAAATGATAACCGCCTCCTGAAGGAGCAATAACTTCTACGACGAACTTAGATTGCTTGCGTTGTTGCCAATCCACGTACATCCAGTCTTTAACTCTGATGTACTCGTGGGCCATGTTAGACTGTATAACATATAAATTGTAGATTATGGTGACTATATTGAGAAATCTAAGAACAAGATGGTTACTGACAAAGAAGAAAATCCGTAGAGGCAAGTTTGTCGTTGAAAAAAATAAATTGTGTTTCAATTTATGATTTCGCTTAGGTGTAGGGTTGTTAGTGTGTATGTGCTTTGTGTGTGCGTTGTTGTGTATTCGTGTTGTATGTGTGTGTTTGGGCTGTCAGGGGGTAAGGCTTCTATCCCATTAAGAATGTATAGAGCAGACACCCATTCGCTTGTGCCTTCATCTGTTTTGAGTAAATTTCAGCAGCATCTCCCTGCTGTTCTCCGAGTACACTGTAATTGAATAGTTAATCATTTCAATACTTTGAAACAACGTTGAAATGAACATCTAATCTATCTTTGTACACGGAGAACCAGCGGAAAAGTACCAACGAAATAACTCAAAACGAATGAAAATACAAGTTGTTGGCTATAGTGCCCTCAAGGCAATTATCATAGTCGCAGACTTGTGATTATGATGATTGAGGCAGGACCTATACTGATGAAACAGTCTTACTCAAGATGATAGTATGCTATCTGGTTTGTCTTTATCATCATATACATGTTGATAGAGCCCATAGGATTCTTGCTTGACTGCCAGCATTGTGATGGCGATCACATACGTGGGAGCTGGTGGTCTATAAGCACATCCTTAAATGTCCCTAGTCGTGGGAGTATCGAGACCGGGCATCGATACTCCAGTGTAGACTAGTGTATACTGATCGAGACCCCGACGAGGGGCGGTGGCCAGGTCTCACAAGCCATTGGTGTTAGTTTGTTCACCTAAGATAGTATACAGGTGCTCATTGGGTTATGAGTACACTGGATGGACTCGCCGGGAACCTGCTAGTTGGTATTATAGCTATTGTCAGATAGCAGTTCCCAGGTGACATGTGTACAGGTTAGTCTGTCGACCTGAGATCGTCATTTGTCTCGTGTGAGCTCCCACTGTGCTTTGATTACTACCCTACCACGGCTCAAAGGAGTCGTGCAAATAGGTTTTAGTTGGGTACAGTCCCGAGCCACATGGAGACAGTGATCGGATCGTCGGGGATTCGTCTCTCCCGGTATTGGGGATTGATGTCGTGTTGTGTACGGATGGCCATCACTATAAATCTGTGGCCACGGTGGACGAGAATTATCGATCCAGGATCGATAGTTTCTCAGGTGGTGATGGGTTTTCATACCGACACTAAATATCGCATTGTTAGGGGTCTGACTTTATCCACCCCCTTAGACTCGATATGCGATACTCTTAGGCGAACAGACCGGACTGTACGGATATTGTCACTGACAGGCTCAGTAGGGGTTCAGGATGAGTTTGCTCGTCGGCCTCCTTTTCGCTCAATACCTGGGTAGCCGTTACGTACAGCTAGTGCCGCTGACGTGCTTGTGGTTAAACCCACTGCCAGCGTATTGACGAGTCTTTAGAGTCCCACACAGAGGGTTTTCACGGTTCAGGTGATATGGTATACATGAGGTATGTTGATACATACAGGTGTCCGATTAAATATGTGCACATGCTGCGCAGACTTTAATTGGATGGTTGATAATACTAGCGGCTTAGGATTAAGCCAGTTTATTAAATCAGGTTTTGATTTAATAATTTACATACGTATTCTAGTATTATTGTTCACTATTCGTTTTCTCTCTCGGCTATTCGTATTTTGGTACGAATACGCGTATATGTATTTCGGTACATGTACCGTGAAGTATTCCGTATTTTATACGGAATAGCTTCTAGAAGGTGCCACCTCATTAATGATTTTCTTTATTGAAAATTATTTGGGAAATGAGGTGGAAAGGAGGTATGGTTTTGAGGCATGGTACAAAGTATGGTGCACATTTGTTTAATGGTTTGCATTGTTTAATTGAAAAAAGAAATTGACTTTTTTTTGGGGTGGAGGGGAGAGGAGGGGCTGGCCATTCTTTTGGTTGGGGGGTTGATTTCATTTGATGATTAATTCATGACACTTGCATTACTCCCTCACTCTCTCATTCACACAAAAGATATAGTCATTTTTGCTCATGCCAAAAAAAAAGCCATCACCTCCTTCATCTTCTTCTTTGGTTGCTCCTATGAGCACATGGTAGAGAGAAAATTGTAGTGACATATTCATACACCCCCACTCTCCATCACTAGCGACATTGGAGCGTCGGTTACCTCGTTCGACGAGGTTGGATCTTGCGTCGTTTCTCTCGGGTGGATCATCGGAGATGGAGGAAGACCGGCAATCAAACATCATCAAAGGATCGCTAGGAGCTTGGAATGAAGACCGAAGAACTCGGATCATCTCGGTATAACCTTTCTAACTCTTATTTAGCTCGCTAGAATAGGGTTTAAGGTCGATCCGGGATTCGGGTAGCGGTAGCGCCGGTTTTAGAACTTTTTGTTCCGCATTTTGGCCGCGTTTTAACGGCCGGGGCGCTGCCGGGGCCCTTAACAAGTGAATGCAGGTGTTTGCTTTATACATTCCTAACTTGTTCATACTGGACAAATCTATCGGTTATCATACGATAGAATCTTTTCGTTGCATAGACTACACGACGGTTGTTAGCACCAAACTATACCGTCCGATATTTAACAACCTTCGTATAGTTCTATGTCACGACGAATATCGAACGTATGTGTCATGAACCGAAAGTACGGAACATGACCGGCACTTAAACTACGAAACGTCTTGAGGCGTACGTAATCTAAGTAAGCCGAAAATCCAGAAATCCAAACCAAGAAAAGTAATAGAGTGAAGGAAAAAACCATTTTAAATCAGATAGTTTGCAACACACGCCGAAATGTGAATTTTAAAATCACAAGTCTTTTCTAAAAATTTCGGCAGAGTTTCCTTGGTAAAAAACAGACCCCAAACAGGTACAAAACCTGATAAAGTATATATATATAATGAAAAATGCATCCCCAAGCGGGAGCTAGCTCTTCGTCAATCGACGGTCACAACCACGCAAGAAATATAATATACAACGCCAAAAGGCGAGGATCACAACAGAAAAGGAAACTCAACAGCATGAAATCCATATAAATACAATGCGCGACTCTAAGGTCGAAAGAATAACAACACTGGTCTCTATCTGAAATAAATACATGTTTGGACATGTTTGGTTGATGGAACTTCTAGATACAACAGAATAATAATATACAAGGTATAATGATGGGTACGATACAAATAAACCCACCTACTAGCAAATCACCCGGAAATGGAAGTAGTGCCAGCAAAGCCGTAATGAAACCTGTACGGCAAAACCTGCAAGAAACTGTGGCACAACTGGGGTGAGTTGCCAACTCGTGAGTAGAAAAACATCTACGCACAGAAATCGCATGTATGATGTAATCCTAGGTCATACGATCATAATATATCCTCAAATATATATAACATGCAGCCTATAACAATGGCTAGGGTAAATATCTAACCCAAGTGTAATCCCATGTGCTCGTGTCAGTGCCTCAGGTTGTAGTATATCATATGGATGATGTATGAATGCATGAAAACAGAATACATGTACTGAAAAAAACTGCTTTCATAAATTAGTGAGATTTCTGTTTCTTTTTGAAAACGAGGTATCATAAATGAAATCAGCATAAACAGTGCCTAGCATCGACACAAAACAAGTATCCAAATATCTCGATATCTCTGTGTCGCAATCTCTGTACCTCAATATCTCAAAATCTCAATGTCTCAATCTCACTATCTAAGGCGCCGTCAATCCAGACCGGCCCCTACCATCAATCTCAAGACCACGACGGTATCCTCCGGATATCTGACGCGTCGGGTAAAATCACTGGTAGGTAGTGTGCCCCTACCAGGCCCATCGTCATCACCACGAGCTTCTTGCCCCGGGGTACCTTACCAGGTCCACCATGTACGCGAAACGGTTCATCCATCTCCTCGAATCGGGTCTCGAAATCCATCAGCAAACTCATGGTGGACGACTCATGCATCATGGGAAAATCACACTTTTCATTTAAAAAGAGAGAGAAAAGAAGTTTATAAATGTTTTTGCGGTTTTCCCCCGAATCCAGGAAATCTCATGAAAATCCGAATCCAAATCCTCAATAGCATGTAAACAGTGAATATAGGCATAAAATCCATAAATGCGGCATAACAGTGAATAATAACATGCATGAAGCAGCAAGTAATAACTACTATGTCTAAACTAACATATAAGGCAAGTACATTAATATCATGTCGAAACTATTAGCTAACAAGCTATGTCAATGCAATAGTATTTACTAAGTGTACGTGACATGGCAATTACCGATGAAAATGTGTGTGAGCCGGCAAGTAAGTGTAAGTGGTACATACGCATCATCGATAGTGGTGCTGGTGTCCTAACAGCATAATATCAACAATGGCATATGAAATCAAAATATGAGTATGCAATGCGGAGCGAACAGCAATAATGTGCGGGAGCTGAATACTAAACACAATGATAGCTAAACTGCATTTAATATCAATCTAGTCTAACAACTACACTAAACTATAGGGCTGAGCTAACAGGCTAACTGAAGGTAAGGAAACCGCCTAACATCTGAGTCGATACATATACATATATATATTAGTTGGCGATTCCGCCTCAATAGTATCACATCCGATACAATATCTATAATCAGGCATCCCAAGTCGAGAGTGTGGATCAAACATCAAGATATAGCTCGTACGTAAATCCGTCGTACGGCATCCCCAAATATGGGTACAGGTCAGTATCACATTCATCATATTATTCATCTGGTATCCTCTTTATCAAAGATCATAATCTGGGGTACTGATCTACGTCTAGTACAATAATAATATCATCGATCCAATCATGATCTGACTGTTGATCTACAGCCTCATACAAACCGATATCATCATCATATATCGTCATAAAGAGATGTACATCGCCCAATGCGACCTATTATGAATATCTTAACATATCTAGTCTCATATCAACCATTTTATATATATCACTATTCACATGGTATCGTCGTCCAAAGATCCGCTAAAACATCAGGACGTATCTCAAGTACGAATCCTGTCATATCACCGATCTCACGGTCTCAAATCACATCTCATCGACTCATCTCAAATCCCAAATACTATCCTCAAATCCAGTATGTGAACACATAGTCCCATACCCATGTGAACACATAAAAATATCCCATATGCGCCCATATGAAAGGAGAATATATGCAAGTATGGGTGTGTGTGTATGTGTGGTGCAACCACTACTCTAGGGTTTCGCAACACTAAACCAATCCAATCACACCTAGAATCCATCTTTATCATCAATAATCTCAAACAATAAATAATCAATATATATGTGTGTATATGTATCCGTATACATCACCACGAACAGCGGGGGTGCTATACGTCATCCATCCGACTTCTCCCCGTAGATATAAATCTACTCACCTTGCTTCTTGTGTGCCGATGCCGATGTCGCCGTCTTCATCTTCAATGCCTCGTCGTCATGTGGGGTACCTACAAGGATATCACAAATGCTAAAGCACATAAAAATCTCATCGAAAACCAAAACGGCATACGCTACGCCCATAGGTACAAACCTATAGCCTCGCATGCAAACACGACCAATAACCCTTTGCCGTTGACGTTCAAACGCCACCCGACAGAAATGAATCATCAAATACTAAAATCCATGCTAAAACAAGCCGTAAATCATGCGCCAAAACAAGAAAATCATCCCAGATTATACCCTAGGTGGAATCAGTCAAAGTTGCATATACCAAAGGTCAAATCTACTTGAGATAGGGCCCTGAACCAAAAACGAGGCCAAACCCACCTGCTCTGGCCGCAAATTGCGGCCAGATGGGATTTATCTGCGGCCTGGGGAAGGAGATAGGGGCTAGGGTTTTGTGTAGTGGTTCCAGGGTGCCTGCACATCTCACTGTCAAACCAATTTTATTTTCAAAAGGCTCGGGTGATAGCAGATTTCCAAAAACAATCCCAGATTTACAGTTTTTCCCGATATCGATTCCATAAATCTATATTCTGGGTTTCACTCTCAGGTTTGGGTCTCCAATCAATCGCCACAGGGGTTCTAAGGTCACAACAAGCCTCAATTTCACTTTGATTTCAGATCAAACCCTAAACCCTAACTTGAAATTTCAAAAGTCTATCAAACGACACCATATCGACATGAAACTAGTATAGATGCACAAGGAATTGAAATACCATACTAATGGTGCAGAATTTACCTCCTTTGGCAACTCAAGAATTTTCTTGAGTTGCTTAAAGTCCTCCAAATCCATTCCTTCTATGTCCAATGTGTAGCTAGTGAGCTTGGGAACATTTTTTGTGAAATGGGAATAGGGTTTTGCGGTTGGATTCATGGTGGATCTAAGCTTGAAGAGGGAGGAGGAAGAAGAGGGAGGGGCTGCAGCAGCAAGGGGAAGGAGAGGATAGAGAAATGAGATGATAAAATGATGGGGGAAGGGTCAAACAAGTCAAAAGTAACCCACTCTCTCTCTCTCATCGTACTTTACTTTTTATTTTCCTTTTTCTTTTCTTTTATTCCTTCTCACTCAATGGTAACCCTAGGCCACCATCTATCCACAACATGTAAGATAATGTAACAAGTGTGGGAAAACGATAATGTGCATGTTTTGCACCAAAAATGCTAAAAACTTGATTAGCGATTTTTAATCGCGATTAGCACTAAATTAGCATATAATTAGTCATAAAAACTTTAAAATGGCATAATTCCATAAAATACCCTATTTTAGAATTTTCCATAATTTTTCCAAAATTTTCCCCCATTTATCGGTATTTAATTATACCGAAATATTAAAATATTTATTAAAAATTAATATTAAATTATAAAAATTCCAAAAAATAATGTTTAATTTTTTTTGAAATGTTACAATCTTCCCCCTTTAAAGAAATTCGGTCCCCGAATTTAAATTTAAACTCCCAAATTCTAAAACATTTCAATAAAATGTCCAAGTCGTCGGGGCTCCGAAATCACCAATACATAAAACGCATCATAGCGCAATGCATGCGCATGAGTAATGAGTAGATAACTCAAAATCGAAACTCCATCAAGCGTCCCGCAATCATCGGAGTCATGGTAAAGACACGAATGTCAAATCCAAGCAAAAACCAATATGATATAACTCGAAACTATACATGTAAATATCAAATCTATATGTGTAAATATCTGAAGGAAATGCATGCCAAATCTTTTAAAGTCGCTGTGCAATGCGCATAACACTGCACAGTGGCGGACGTCTATCATAAGAAAATAACCATATACATATATATCTTTTGTTTAATGTGTACGTTCCACCGTTTTGGAAACAATTTAGAAGGGTTTCTTTATTTTAAACGTTTTGTGTCATATCAGACACGTAGGTAAATACAGAGACTATAGCTTGCTTTTTGGAAATCCCTTCGAAATCTATCAATGCATGCAAAATATACTCAGGTACTGTCCTCTGACTAGTCCTGCTCAGTACGAAAACAATAATAAACATCATAAAAACGTACTGCTCCATAAGAAATCAATCCCAAAACGTGCAAATGAATACTACGTGCGTCTGGTGCGCACGGAAATCAAAATCAATAAATGTGCCATACATGCGCACAGAAACAATATCTAAGTGCATCGGGTGTGCACGAAACATCTGTCAAGTGCAATAGGTGTGCCTGACAGCAAAAACAGGTGCATCTGACATGCACGAAGAATCTCGATTTAGTGCATCTGGTGTGCACCAAAATCGCATCTCATAACATGCGCCCCACATGCGCGAAAACCCAAATCAAATGCATCCATCCTGCACGAAGTCATGAAATCCAATATCAAGCACCGAACATGCGCAAAATCCAATCAGGTGCACAAAACAAATATCGAACATCACAATCGAAATCGAAGTCCAGTGCAACTAAGTGCACAAAGTACGAATCACTGCACTGCAAGCATATGTGAACTATACCAAGTGCAAAAACCAAATCGTGTGCGTACATATGCACAAAATCAACTCAGCTGTATGAAACCCATAAAATCATAAACATGTGAAACCAAGGCATGAAAACGATATCAAGTGTAACAACTGTGCAAAATTCGTAAATACTCAGTAGGTGCAACTATGGTACATGAAAACAAATATCATGAAACTCAATCATCAAAATCAATCATGCGAATAAATCGCCCAATAATACCAAAATCAAGTATGGCGGAATAGTCCCGCTCAAGCGCATCCTCCAAGAATCTCTGGCCAACTGTCGTGGTCACTCATAGCATGTCTCGTCGACGATCCTGAAATCTGGCCTGCTGGTGTGCGTAACATGACCACTCCTGGGTCCAAGTCTTCTCGTAATTTATTTTAGAAAGGTCCTGTCGAGGTCTCTCCCAAATCTCGTCTCTGCCAAACTGTCCGGAAGTCATCGTCCTCTACTATTTCTGTTTCTTGTTCCGGAATGGCTGCGTACTCATCGCGACTCCTTCTGGAAGGTATATCCAAGTACAATGCCTCGGCATGCGTATCGCATCTCTGATGTCGGCAGAGTGGAACGTCATCTTATCCAGATCTTGTACGAACCTCTTACTCCACTTTTCTCTAATGTCGACTCCTTCGGACTCGTCTCGTCGTGGCTGCATGGACTGAGCTCCAACGGCTATCCTCATATCTGGAGTCTCCCAAGAAACGCATCTCACCACCTAGCATCTGAATGAAGTCGAACCATTTGATCGATTCGTCAAAACCTCATAATCCCCCAAGAGCTCAACATCTTGGGTACAATATAATAGTATCGAGTACATACCACAGCATCGATGGTCCAGCCGTAGAAGGGCAAACCCAAGCCTCACTAATGGCGCCGCAGAACTGCCGGAAACCCTAAGGTTCACAGGCTTTCACACGGTCATTATGTCGAGTTAGGGTTTCATTCTTCTAGAGGGTCCATAGAATTGCCTGCATGTCTTTCCGAATACTTTAAACTTGGAATAATAGGTTTCTGACATTCGATCGTCTCTGTCGACTCTCAACGTATCCACGTGAAGTCGTCTCTAGCTGGAATCAATCTCTCTGATGACCTCGCATCTGGGCAGCGAACGAACCATATGTCCTAGTCATTCATCCTCGGTGACTAGCGACCTTCTATCATCTCTTAGTACAACTCGAACTGCGATAGCTCCAACATCTGGGGCGATATCTCGTCGCTCGCAGCAACAACTGGCTCACTCGTCTGCACGCTGAACCGTGCCTCAATCATCATGAATACGCAATACATCAACGGTCATCAAAATCTGGCTGGCCTCTATCAGTGGCCCAATCCTCTGGTGCCGATCAGCACGTCCGAGTACTCTCATACAGCGATCTATCAAATGCCCGTGGCGCAAAAACTCCATAAAAAGACACATCTCTGCAATCGTGTGTCGCCGGAATTACGCCCTGGTCAGTCCTCGTTCGTGACGAGCTCGTGCTGACCGCAACTCTAACCGTAGCTCTCCCTGCCCGTAATCGTGGCAGCAAACCATAACTGGTACCGATGAGGCTAGATCAGAAATGAATATAATACTGAGCAACGAAATGTACATCCTAAGGCTTCTTAAGTGGAGTAGCGTATCGTAAATATGCCGCGGAACATACGTACGGTACGTCACTCTACTTTAGTCACCTATTCCATCAACCAAGGGCCATCCTACGCTCCGAAAGTAAAACCTAATGCTTTGATACCAACTTTGTCACGACCCGAAAGTACGGAACATAACCGGCACTTAAACTACGAAACGTCTCGAGGCGTACGTAATCTAAGTAAGCCGAAAACCCAGAAATCCAAACCAAGAAAAGTAGTAGAGTGAAGGGAAAACCATTTTAAATCAGATAGTTTGCAACACACGCCGAAATGTGCATTTTAAAATCACAAGTCTTTTCTAAAAATTTCGGCAGAGTTTCCTTTGTAAAAATAGACCCCTAACGGGTACAAAACCTGATAAAGCATATATATAATGAAAAATGCATCCCCAAGCGGGAGCTAGCTCTTCGTCAATCGACGGTCATAACCACGCAAGCAATATAATATACAACGCCAAAAGGCGAGGATCACAACAGAAAAGGAAACTCAACAGCATGAAATCCATATAAATACAACGCGCGACTCTAAGGTCGAAAGAATAACAACACTGGTCTCTATCTGAAATAAATACATGTTTGGTTGATGGAACTTCTAGATATAACAGAATAATAATATACAAGGTATAATGATGGGTACGATACAAATAAACCCACCTACTAGCAAATCACCCGGAAATGGAAGTAGTGCCAGCAAAGCCGTAATGAAACCTGTACGGCAAAACCTGCAAGAAACTGTGGCACAACTGGGGTGAGTTGCCAACTCGTCAGTAGAAAAACATCTACGCACAGAAATCGCATGTATGACGCAATCCTAGGTCATACGATCATAATATATCCTCAAATATATATAACATGCAGCCTATAACAATGGCTAGGGTAAATATCTAACCCAAGTGTAATCTCATGTGTCCGTGTCAGTGCCTCAGGTAGCAATATATCATATGGATGATGTATGAATGCATGAAAAAAGAATACATGTACTGAAGAAAACTGCTTTCATAAATTAGTGAGATTTCTGTATCTTTTTGAAAACGAGGTATCATAAATGAAATCAGCATAAACAGTGCCTAGTATCGACACAAAACAAGTATCCAAATATCTCGATATCTCTGTGTCACAATCTCTGTACCTCAATTTCTTAAATTCTCAATGTCTCAATCTCACTATCTAGGGCGCCGTCAATCCAGACCGGCCCCTACCATCAATCTCAAGACCACGACGGTATCCTCCGGATATCCGACGCGTCGGGTAAAATCACCGGTAGGTAGTGCTCCCCTGCCAGGCTCATCGTCATCACCATGAGCTTCTTGTAGGGTTTCTAGGCACTCTAACAAGGTTCTATAAGGCATCTACCATGCCCGATTCAAAAAATTTAGCCGTGCCGAACAACCCTAACCAAGATCGTATACTAGAGATTATGCGAAAACTATAGCAAGCAAACAACTTTAACACTAAGTGAAAGGGATTACAACCTTTGTAGATCTGGTCCTTCACTTCCAAAGATCCGTGTTGATGTCCCTTCGCTGCGATCATCGAGATCCCGGACTCTAGTGATGGTTTCCTCGGAGAAATGAACGGGCTAGGTCGTTGACTTCGAGGCCGAAGATGATCTACGTCGAGGAGACTCAAACTCAAGCTCCATCTTCACTAGGTCAAGAAATTTTTGAAGAGAACACCATAAACTAATTGGCAAGTAGTAGAGGATGATGAAATAGGAAGTGGGTTCACTTTGGATTTTGATTTCTCACTTTGTTTCTTCACTTGATAAAAATCTAGTAAGCTTTTCTTCTTCTTGAAGAAGAAGAAGAAGAAAGAAAAGAATAAGAATAATGAATTTCTAAAAAGAATAATCAAGTGAAGTCTATCATGTTAGTTGTATGTATGCCCTAGAGGCCAGTATTGTACAGATGATGTATATTATATTGGATACTTGGACATATATAGAGATGACTTTCTTGCTCGATATGATAGTATGCTATCTGGTTACTCTTTATCTTAACATGTACACTAGTCTCTTTAAACTGTCTTATAGTTACATGTTGGTAAAGCCCTTAGGATGTGTACTTGACTACCTGGACTATGATGAAGATCATACTAGTGGGGACAAGGTAGTCCATAAGTACATCCTTCAAGGTCCCTAGTCGTGGGTGTATCGAGACGGGGCATCGATATACCAGAGTAGACTAGCGTATACGCTTCTCGACACATGAGATGGGCGATGGATGATCCCATATCCATTGGTGTTTGACATCAGAGATGGTATACGGGTGCTCAGTGGAGACTGGGTACACTGGACGGACTCACCGAGAACTCCTAGATGGTATTATACCTCACGTCAGATGGCAGTTCTCAGGTGACACTTGTGCAGGTTAGTCTGTAGACCCGAGATCATCATAGAGTCTTGTGTGATTCCCACTGTGCTTTGATCTCCACCTTACCACGTCCATGAGGGCGTGCAAAACGGTGGTCTTTGGGTACAGTCCCGAGTCACATGGAGGCAATGAGCGATAGGAGGGGTTTCGTCTCTCCCGGTATTGGGGGTTGATGTTGCGCTGTGCTCGATTGGCCGTAACAGGGAAGTCCCTGGCCAGGGCTGATCAGAGATTTGCTGGTAAGTGTTACCAGTAGTTTTTCGACCCGTTATGAGCCTCACATCGGCACGACTTATCGAGTATTGGGGTCTGATGTTTACCACCCCTAGACTTAATATGCGACGTATCAGACGAACAGACCGGACTGTACGGTAAGTGTTACTGGTCGGATTCACAGGATTATGGGCGGGCTAGCTCGTCGATCTTCTGATCGCTCAATACCCGGATGGCCGTTACGTTTAGCAGACCGCTTGCGGCTTGTGGGTGCTTGATATGATCATCATCTGCTACCGGCGTATTGACGAGTCTTTAGAGTCCTACACAGAGGTTTCCTGGTTCAAGCGAAACGAAATAGGAGCGTATATGAGATATGTGCGGGACCGAGAATAATGCGTGTATGTGATACCGCATTTCATTCTCGCGATAAATATTTCGATTGATTATATTCGATATGACCTAGTTATCGAATCATTGATTCGATAAATCGATACATTGTATACTAGTCGGTTATGTGCGACATGACCGGATCATTGAATCAAATGTTGATTTAATGATTTAATGTATAATTATATATTTGATATATTACTTTGCATTAGCCAGTATTGGTTCACTTTATATGGATTTTCTCACTTGATGTGCAAGAAGTATATGTGATATACTTTTGTGCACACATTTGTATCATGTTTGATGATACTTGATTATTTGGTTAAGTATATAGAATTAAACCATGGTTAATTTGATAATTAGGGTTTTGCATATTCATTTATTTATTTATTTGTTCATTTATTTATTTGAAAATGATTTAAAGAGAATGGTGGCTTTCTTTTGTCATTAGTTGAAGCTTCATGAAGCCTTGACTTTTTCAACCATTCTTGTCCTCATGCTTAACCCTAACTCTCCAAATGACCATGGTTTATTCTCTACACTTAACCCTTATTAGATTATGATAAGTATGCATTTTTCTTTTGATTTTAAAATAACTTATCATAAACTAGCTTCTTCTTCTTCTTCATCTTCAAGATAGAAACCTTGATGCCATCAATGGCAACTTGAGTTCTAGTGAGAGAAATCCAATTCTAAAGTGAACCCACCTCCTATTTCTTCACCCTCTACCTCTTGCCAAGTTGTTTTGGGTGTTTTCTTCACAAGTTTCACCACTTGATGAAGATGGAGCTTGAACTTGTACAACCTCAACGTAGATCATCTTCGGCACGAAGCCGACGACCTATTCCGCTCACTTCTCCAATGAAGCCGTCGCGAGAGTCCGAGATTCGAGATGGACAGCGAGAGGACGACCACGTAGAGCTAAGCAAGTGGATATCCGGATCTACAAAGGTTGTAGCATCTAACTTTTAGTTAAATAGTTAACTAGTTTAGTTTTTCGCCTAGACTTCTAGCCAACGATCCGCGTTAGGGTCTCTCGACACCATAAATTTTATAAATTGGCATGTTCTATGCCTTGTGAGACCTCTATAGGGTGCCTAGGAACCTTTCACTGGAATCAGAGCCTAGCTAGAGCCTTAGGCGAAGTCTAGATGGAGTTTGAAAGCCGGACGAACCGAAAACCTAACCCCAAAATAGCTCTTTGGACTTTTTCTAAAAAATGGGATTTTTGTCAATTAAAAATATGCAGAAAATCAAGCAGGGTGTTATTTGAATTACTGTGAAATACGAGGGCCTAAGTCGACTTTTCCACCGCGGAACCGCGGCACGTGCTATGCATGATGCGGCGGTTCCGCGGCCTTACTGTTCCCTTGTATGATGATTTCTGCACAGTAACTCATATAATTTAATGCTATATTTTCTGGGATATTTTTGTTGTGACTCTACAGAAGAGTATTCTGGGGTACTATAGAGAATCAAAGTTTCGATCGGATTATCAAATTTCGTCTTTGTGTTTTTCCGGATAATTTTTTTGAATATGTTAAAAAGTTCGACCGGATATAAATACCCAATTTTTCCCCTGTCGGGAAATTTCCAAGTGTTGGATTTTTCCGTAGTTTAACGACGTTCTAAGTAGTGCAAGTAACGCGATGGACCCTCTAGAAGACAACAAACCTTAACTCGATTATGTGACCGTCTTGAACTGCCCTTTGAACCTTCGGGTTTGGGGCAGTACGGCGTGCCACATGTGAGGCGTTGGCTGGACCCTTCTACGGCTGGACCGTTGGTACTGAGGCACGAACTGAATGTTGTTAGACTTATTTCATGTGTTGAGCTGTATCGGGAAAACTTGGGTATTCGACTGTTCGATCGGAAAGTTTAACATTTTCTGTTTATCTGGAATGTGATACAATAATTGGAATTCACAAACAGTTATGAGATAACTGAATGAATGTTATAAATCTAGCAGTTTAGTCCCACATGATATTGAAAAGAGTTTTCGATAATGAGACTAAAATGCGGGATTTATATCTGTTAGGCATGTGATGTCTAAGTATTTCATTTGATTAGGCATGCGATGTCTAAAGAAGTTGCGGATTCCAATTGTTGTAGTTTTACACTTTCTTTTCTGTGACCGTAAGTGTAGTATGTTCATATCGCCGGTTTCGTTGCTATACGTCAACGACAATTGGGGTATGCATACTTACTTACGTTGATGACATGTGATGTTATGTGTTGCTGGATATGTTATATTGGATCGTCGTGTTTGAATAGCCGGGGGTTTTTATGTGAGATGAGTGTTT
The DNA here is from genome assembly GCA_030015575.1 of Agapanthus africanus. Lineage (NCBI taxonomy): Eukaryota > Viridiplantae > Streptophyta > Magnoliopsida > Asparagales > Amaryllidaceae > Agapanthus > Agapanthus africanus. Next base: position 410,736,123 of record JASDDO010000001.1, read on the forward strand.
TTCATTTTCATTCATGTAAAAACTTGTATGTAATATTCTTTTATTTGGGGCACTTCCAGGTAGCGGAAGTTGTCACCCTTTGTATATTATTTACTTTTCCGCATTAGGATAGACCCAAGGAGGGGAGCACAAGTAACCGGGTTCTGGGGTCCAGTGGGAGACCATCTCGAGGAGTCGAGTCCGGGTCTCCTAACCCTAGAATTGGCAGGGTTGCTTGCTGCTCTCGTAGGGGTCTAGGGGTGTGGGATTGGCTATTCATCACGACCGTGGAATCCGTGTTTTATACTGGCTCGTATTGAAAACACGGACGTCCTAGTATATCCAATATTTCATATGTTTATTCTGCTGCGATATCTGTGATGTGATTCTGTGATGGATTTAGTATATAGTATATATGATATATTATATAGACGTTACTTATGTTTTAAACCCGCGCTAGCCCTGCCCTGCTCTGTCGTTAGTTACCTAACCTAACGGTGCACGAGGGGACATCGAGGCGAATGCGGATGGCATAAGTGTACGTCATATCTATCTGTGATGTTTAGGTACTTAAATGATGGGACTTCATTAATGTGATTAATGAAAGAAAAGAAACCTACGATGTTGTAGAATCAAAATTTTAAATAAAAAGGGTAGCTACAGTTCTTGCTTTGCACAGCGATATATATGATATATCCCGCACCTTATTCGATGAGGAAAGGACCGAGATCCCTTCACCGGGAGTGACTCCTTTAGCAATAACTGGCAGATGCTACACACTCGGTTTGCTTTTGACTGCTTTTGGGTTTTTGCTTTGCACAGCGATATATATGATATATCCCGCACCTCATTCGACGAGGAAAGGACCGAGATCCCTTCGCCGAGAGTGACTCCTTTAGCAAAACTAGAAAAGCCTCAAAATCACTCCATTTCAAAACTTCATTTGATTCTACAACGATATCAAGTTCATTACGCTCATGGTTTTCAGAAAAACCTGGCTTAGCCCTCCGTCATTTCAGATGAGTAGTGGTTAGTATTCGTGCTACGTTTGTTGGCCTGCGTCAAGGCGTAGTGTGCGGTAGCTAACTAGTATTTATCTGCTTATGCATATGATGCAGATTGGATTAGGGTAGTCGTGCGACTTTGTTGGCCTGCGTCAAGGGTCGTACGGGTGGGTTTAATTCAATCAGGAAATGACGAGTTGAACTTGACTAGCGCACTATGATTTGTTGGCCTGCGTCAAGGTCATAGGACGCTAGGGGCAAAATATTATCGGGAATTTCAAGTGTTGAAATTTGCAATGAGATTGCATACCTTCTATGAGATAGTTGGATCCCGATACCCACTGTGAGTAAGAGTTACTCCTGGGAGAGTTTTACACATTACAATTAGCCGATCAAGTAGGTGTCTAGAAAGGTGTCAACGAGGTTACGCCTCTGGGAAAACGAGGTTTACATTAATTAGGTTCGTGCGAAAGCACGGGGGACCTCCCTCAAAGTACCGACACTGGCCTGGCTGAAAGATTGGCGAACTTGTAGTGTGTAATTAATCCCGGCTAGTCTTTCCTTATAGGGGTTGAAGGAAGATTTGATAAAAAGCAGTGGGAGCCATCCTGATTAGATAAGATAATAACCAATCTGATCTTGCACGAGCATACGCTAAAGTGTTTTCTTCTCTCTCTCTCCAGGTAGCGACCATTTCATGCCCTAATGAAGATAATAATATGGATGTATTGACCGAACCCGCATGTTATACTGTGCTGGGGAACGTTGGTTCCGTTCTTTCTTATAAGAGTTATAGGAATGAACAGGATATAGCGGAATACCAGGATTCCCATGCCACCCGAATGAAGAAAGTACATGTTGATGCATTTTCTTCGGGTGTGTTCGTTACAGAGAACTGTTTCTCCATTTGCTCTACGTCCTGGGTATTAGATACCGGGTCAGGATCCCATATATGTAATCAGTTACATGGGCTAAGGAAAGGTAGAGAACTTGGAGAAGGTGATAAAGACATAAGAGTTGGAAATGGTGCAATTGTTGCAGCTAAGACTGTCGGAGAATATCACCTTGTATTACCAACTGGTAATACATTGGTTCTGAACGAATGCTATTACATGCCGAACCTGATATGCAACATTATATCGGTTTCTTTGTTAAGCAAAGAAGGATATAATTTTGTATTACAGGACAATGTTATGAACATTTTCCGTAACCAAAAGTTGGTTGGATCAGGCACGTTATGCAATGGCATTTATGTTCTAAATCAATCAACAGTTCTGAGCATAACGAACACACACAAGAGGAAGAGTTCTGAACTCAATGAATCCTTCTTGTGGCATTGTAGACTGGGTCACATCAATGCGACACGACTAGCTAAGTTGCATAAAGATGGATATTTAAATCCGTTTGAATTTTCATCTTATGACACTTGCCAGTCATGTCTCAAAGGCAAGATGACCAAAACTCCGTTTACGGGACACGGAGAAAGAGTTACCGAACTCTTGGGACTGATACATAGTGATGTATGCGGTCCCATGTCTACACATGCCAGGGATGGTTCTTCATACTTCATTACATTCACTGACGATCTCTCTAGGTTCGAGTATGTGTTCCTGATGAAACACAAATCAGAAGCTTTTGAGAAATTTAGGGAATATAAACAAGAAGTTGAGAACCAAACCGGAAAAAGTATTAAAATCCTACGATCTGATCGAGGAGGAGAATACTTAAGCAATGAATTCCTGGACTTCCTAAAAGAGAATGGGATTCTCTCTCAGCTGACTCCTCCATATACACCACAGCACAACGGTGTATCAGAACGGAGGAACCGCACCCTATTAGATATGGTGCGCTCTATGATGAGCACAGCTGAGTTACCTATTTCCTTCTGGGGATATGCACTGGAAATAGCTGCAGACCTATTGAATATGGTTCCCACCAAAACCGTGCCGACCACTCCATATGAGATATGGAAAGGAAAGAGACCATGTCTTAATTATGTTAAGATATGGGGTTGTCCGGCCTATGTAAAAACGCAAAATCCGGACAAACTCGCGGCAAGGTCCATTCTGTGAAAGTTTATTGGATATCCCAAACATTCGTGCGGGTATATCTTCTACCACCCTGAGGAACAAAGAGTGTTTGTTTCTCGGCATGCCACCTTTTTAGAAAAGGAATTTCTTGAAAAAGAGATTAGTGGTCATGATGTATAACTGGAAGAGGTTCCAGCTGCAGAAGCTACAACAGAAGATCTGGTGGAAGCAGAGGATTCCGTAGTTCCCGATGAACCCCAGCCACTCCGCCGATCTAGTAGGGTTCCTCGCCAACCTGAGAGATACTACGGTTTTCTCATGGACGGTGGAAGCGAGGATTGCATCATGGAGGATGATGACCCAACTAGCTTCGAGCAGGCCATCACGAGTGGGGACTCTGTGAAATGGCTGGATGCTATGCGGTCCGAGATGGAATCCATGTACACCAACAAAGTATGGACTTTGGAAGTTGCTCCTGAAGGGGTAAAACCCATTGGGAGCAAGTGGATCTTCAAGAAGAAACTTGGTGTAGATGGAAAAGTGGAGACTTTCAAAGCTAGACTTGTAGCAAAGGGTTTTCGTCAAAGACCAGGTGTGGACTATGACGAAACCTTTTCTCCAGTGGCTATGCTTAAATCCATCCGGATCATGCTTGCCATCGCTGCATATCATGATTACGAAATCTGGCAAATGGATGTTAAGACCGCCTTTCTAAATGGTGATTTAGAAGAGTGCGTATACATGACTCAGCCAGAGGGCTTCGTAGACAGTGGGAGCAGCGGGAAGGTGTGCAAGCTGCTTAAATCCATTTATGGATTAAAGCAAGCATCGCGGAGTTGGAACATCTGCTTTGACGTCGTTATCAAAGAGTTTGATTTCGTCAAAAACCCAGATGAACCTTGTATCTACAAGAAGGTGGCAGAGAGTAAGGTTGTCTTCCTCGTATTGTACGTGGACGACATACTCTTGATAGGAAATGATATTCCTATGCTGCAATCGGTCAAGCTCTTCTTATCACAAAGATTCTCAATGAAAGATCTTGGTGATGCCTCCTGCATATTGGGGATTAGGATCTATAGAGATAGATCCAAACGGATTTTGGGATTGTCCCAATCCAGGTACATTGACACCATACTAAAGAGGTTTAGTATGGAAGAGTCCAGGCGTGGGAACTTACCCACGATCTCTGGAGTCACTCTCTCCAAAGAGATGTCTCCCAAGACTGATTTGGAGAGAGCTCGCATGCAAGGGATACCCTATGCTTCGGCAGTAGGCTCTATCATGTATGCGATGCTATGTACCAGACCCGATGTAGCATACTCACTAAGTATAGTGAGCAGGTATCAAGCTGATCCTGGAGAGAGTCACTGGACAGCTGTGAAGAGCATTCTCAAGTACTTACGAAGGACTAGAGATATGTTCTTGGTGTATGGTAACGGAGAGCTCCAAGTGGAGTCCTTTACCGATTCGAGCTTCCAGAGTGATAAGGACGACTCTAAGTCGCAGTCGGGCTTTGTCTTTACCCTTTACGGAGGGGCGGTTAGCTGGAAGAGTTCCAAGCAGGAAACCGTGGCAGACTCGACGATGGAGGCTGAATACATCGCTGCTAACGATGCTGCCAAAGAGGCTGTCTGGATCAAGAAGTTCATTACTGAACTTGGAGTGGTTCCATCCATTGAGCGTCCAATACCTTTGTATTGCGATAACAATGGAGCGGTGGCTTTGGCCAAGGAACCCAGGTCCCATCAGCGGTCCAGGCATATTCTGAGGCGGTATCACCTGATCCGGGAGATAGTTGATCGCCGGGAGATCGAGGTCAGGAGGGTTGACACGAAGAATAACACGGCGGATCCACTCACGAAGGCCATTCCCCAGATACAGTTTGAGAGACTCTTCGGGATGCTCGGTTTGCGATACTACAGCAGCTGGCCCAAGTGCAAGTGGGAGATTGTTAGTTGTATGTATGCCCTAGAGGCCAGTATTGTACAGATGATGTATATTATATTGGATGCTTGGACATATATAGAGATGACTTTCTTGCTCGATATGATAGTATGCTATCTGGTTACTCTTTATCTTAACATGTACACTAGTCTCTTTAAACTGTCTTATAGTTACATGTTGGTAAAGCCCTTAGGATGTGTACTTGACTACCTGGACTATGATGAAGATCATACTAGTGGGGACAAGGTATTCCATAAGTACATCCTTCAAGGTCCCTAGTCGTGGGTGTATCGAGACGGGGCATCGATATACCAGAGTAGACTAGCGTATACGCTTCTCGACCCATGAGATGGGCGATGGATGATCCCATATCCATTGATGTTTGACATCAGAGATGGTATACGGGTGCTCAGTGGAGACTGGGTACACTGGACGGACTCGCCGAGAACTCCCAGATGGTATTATACCTCACGTCAGATGGCAGTTCTCAGGTGACACTTGTGCAGGTTAGTCTGTAGACCCGAGATCGTCATAGAGTCTTGTGTGATTCCCACTGTGCTTTGATCTCCACCTTACCACGTCCATGAGGGCGTGCAAAACGGTGGTCTTTGGGTACAGTCCCGAGTCACATGGAGGCAATGAGCGATAGGAGAGGTTTCGTCTCTCCCGGTATTGGGGGTTGATGTTGCGCTGTGCTCGATTGGCCGTAACAGGGAAGTCCCTGGCCAGGGCTGATCAGAGATTTGCTGGTAAGTGTTACCAGTAGTTTCTCGACCCGTTATGAGCCTCACATCGGCATGACTTATTGAGTATTGGGGTCTGACGTTTACCACCCCTAGACTTGATATGCGACGTATCAGACGAACAGACCGGACTGTACGGTAAGTGTTACTGGTCGGATTCACAGGATTATGGGCGGGCTAGCTCGTCGATCTTCTGATCGCTCAATACCCGGATGGCCGTTACGTTTAGCAGACCGCTTGCGGCTTGTGGGTGCTTGATATGATCATCATCTGCTACCGGCGTATTGACGAGTCTTTAGAGTCCTACACAGAGGTTTCCTGGTTCAAGCGAAACGAAATAGGAGCGCATATGAGATATGTGCGGGACCGAGAATAATGCGTGTATGTGATACCGCATTTCATTCTCGCGATAAATGTTTCGATTGGTTATATTCGATATGACCTAGTTATCGAATCATTGATTCGATAAATCGATACATTGTATACTAGTCGGTTATGTGCGACATGACCGGATCATTGAATCAAATGTTGATTTAATGATTTAATGTATAATTATATATTTGATATATTACTTTGCATTAGCTAGTATTGGTTCACTTAATATGGATTTTCTCACTTGATGTGCAAGAAGTATATGTGATATACTTTTGTGCACACATTTGTATCATGTTTTATGATACTTGATTATTTGGTTAAGTATATAGAATTAAACCATGGTTAATTTGATAATTAGGATTTTGCATATTCATTTATTTATTTATTTGTTCATTTATTTATTTGAAAATGATTTAAAGAGAATGGTGGCTTTCTTTTGTCATTAGTTGAAGCTTCATGAAGCCTTGACTTTTTCAACCATTCTTGTCCTCATGCTTAACCCTAACTCTCCAAATGACCATGGTTTATTCTCTACACTTAACCGTTGTTAGATTATGATAAGTATGCATTTTTCTTTTCATTTTAAAATAACTTATCATAAACTAGCTTCTTCTTCTTCTTCATCTTCAAGATAGAAACCTTGATGCCATCAATGGCAACTTGAGTTCTAGTGAGAGAAATCCAATTCTAAAGTGAACCCACCTCCTATTTCTTCACCCTCTACCTCTTGCCAAGTTGTTTTGGGTGTTTTCTTCACAAGTTTCACCACTTGATGAAGATGGAGCTTGAACTTGTACAACCTCAACGTAGATCATCTTCGGCACAAAGCCGACGACCTATTCCGCTCACTTCTCCAATGAAGCCGTCGCGAGAGTCCGAGATTCGAGATGGACAGCGAGAGGACGACCACGTGGAGCTAAGCAAGTGGATATCCGGATCTACAAAGGTTGTAGCATCTAACTTTTAGTTAAATAGTTAACTAGTTTAGTTTTTCGCCTAGACGTCTAGCCAACGATCCGCGTTAGGGTCTCTCGGCACCATAAATTTTATAAATTGGCATGTTCTATGCCTTGTGAGACCTCTATAGGATGCCTAGGAACCTTTCATATCATAATGCAACCATCGGTGAGTTTACCTTTGTAGAAACTAAACCATAGTTTGAGGTAATGGTTTGGTTAATGAAAATCTTATGCAAAACAAAATGAGTGGACTTTGTCAAAGATACTTAAAAGCATCATGAAGCTTCAAGCCAAGACAAAGAAAACCACAAATTTGTTTTACCAAAATAAATAAAAACCCAAACCATTATCTTAAATATGGTGTATGTCATACATACACCCAAGTTTGCATGTATCATCAATCATGATACAAACTAGTGCACAAACATATATCACATATACAACTTGTGCACATCAAGTGAAAAAATCAATCTTAAGTGAACCAATACTAGTTAATGTAAAGTAATATATCAAATATATAATTATACATTAAATCATTAAATCAACACTTTATTTAACGATCCGGTCATATCGCATATAACCGACTAATATCTAGTGTATCAATATATCGAATCAACACTTGATTCAGTAACCCGGCTATATCTCATATAACCGTCCGATTATACAAATCGTGAGAATAGAATACAGTATCACATACTGATATTATTCTCGGTCCCGCACATATCTCATATGCGCTCCTATTTCGTTTCGCTTGAGCCAGGAAACTTCTGTGTATGACTCTAAAGACTCGTCAATACGCCGGCAGTAGGTGGTGATCATATCAATCACCCACAAGCCGCAAGCGGTCTGCTAAACGTAACGGCCATCCGGGTATTGAGCGATCAGAAGATCAACGAGCAAGCCTGCTCACACTCCTGCGAATCCAATCAGTAACACTTACCGCACAGTCCGGTCTGTTCGTCTGATATGTCGTATATCTCGCCTAGGGTGGTAAACGTCAGACCCCAGTAGCTTGATAAGTATGCCGATGTAAGGTCCATAACAAGCATGAAACTACTGATAACACTTACCAGTAAATCAGTGCAACCCTGGCCAGGGATTTCCAATTATGGCCAGTCGAGCATAGCGCAACATCAACCCCCAATACCGAGAGAGACGAATCCCCTTTTATCGCTCATTTCCTCCATGTGAATCGGGTCGGTACCCAAAAACCACCTATTTGTACGACTCAGTAGGGCCATGGTAGGGTGGAAATCAAAGCACAGTGGGAGACACACAAGACTCTATGACGATCTCGGGTCAACAGACTAAGCTGTACCAGTGTCACCAGAGAACTGCCATCTGACGTGAGGTATAATACCATCTGGGAGTTCTCGGCGAGTCCGTCCAGTGTACCCAGTCTCCACTGAGCACCCGCATACCGTCTCTGATGTCAAACACTAATGGATATGGGATCATCCATCGCCCATCACATGGGTCGAGAAGATATACGCTAGTCTACTCTGGAATATCGATGCCCCGTCTCGATATTCCCACGACTAGGAATATTGAAGGATGTACTCATGGACTACCCAGGCCCCACTAGTATGATCTGCATCATAGTCCTGCAAGTCAAGTACACATCCTAAGGGTTTTATCAACATGTAATAGAAAGACAATAAGTATACATGTTAAGATAAAGAGCAACCAGATAGCGTACTATCATGTCGAGCAAGAAAGTCCTACCTATATATGTCCCAGCATCCACTATAATATACATCTCATGTACAGTAATGGCCTCTAGGGCATAGATATAACTAACAATCTCCCACTTGCACTAGGGCCATCTGTAGCAGTGGTTGTAGTATCTCATACTCAACCATCCCATAAAAGTCTCTCTCTGGGAAAAGGCCTTTGTGAGTGGATCCGCCGTGTTGTCCTCTGAGTCTACTATCCTAACCTCGATCACCCTAGAGATCAACTATCTCCATGATCAGGTGATACTGCCTTGGAATATGTCTGGGTCACTGATGGGACCGGGGTTCTTAGGCCAAAACCACACTTCCATTGTCACACAATGGTAGGAACCTAGTTCATTACATGAACTAATATACACCCAAACTGCCTCTTTGGTAGTGTCTTTGATAGCGATGTCACCAGCCTTTATCGTCTAGTTTACCACGATATCTAGCTTGGAACTCTTCCATCATACCGCCCCTCCACTGAGGGTAAAGACAATGCCTGTAACTGACTTTCAGTCAATCTTACCACCCTGGAAGCTGTCCAGTGATTCTCCCCAGGATTGATTGATACCATCTCACTACTTTTAGTGAGAATCCTAACATCCATTTAGATCTATCTCATAGATCCAAAACTCAAGATTTAGGAGGTATCACCTAGATCCTATATGGAGAATCCTTGTGATAAGAGGAGATTGACCGTGCGTAGCATAAGAAACTCTTTTCCTATCAAGAGTGTGTAGTCCACGTACAATACGAGGATGTTCACCTTACTCTCTACTATCTTTTTGTATATACAAGGTTCATCTACCATTTTGATGAAGTCAAACTCTTTGACTACTACATCAAAACAGATGTTCCAACTCCGCGATGCCTGCTTTATCCCATAAAACATCATGCACATGTTTCCGCTGCTCCCACTGTCTACGAAACCCTCTGGCTGTGTACTTATAGACGCTCTCTTCTAAATCATTATTTAGAAAAGTAGTCATGACACCCAACCACCAGATATCGTAGTCATGGTATGTAGCAATGGCAAGTAGGATCCGGATGGACTTAAGCACAGCCACTGGAAAAGGTTCCATCATTATCCATGCCTGGTCGATGACGAGAACCTTTAACAAGTCTAGCTTTGAAAGTCTCAACCTTTCCATCTACACCAAGTAATCTTCTCAAGATATACTTGCTCCTGATGGGAATTTAACCCATCAGATATAGCATCCAAAGTCCATACTTTGTAGGTGTTCATGGATTCCATCTCAGATCGCTAAGCATCCAGCCATTCTTACAGAGTCCTCACTCTCGATGGCCTGCTCGAAACTAGTTGGGTCATCATCTCATGATGCAATCCTCGCTCCCACTGTCATCGAGAAACCGAAGTATCTCTCAGGCGGATGAGGAACCCTGCTAGATCGGCGGAGAGGCTGAGGTTCGTCGGGGACTATTGAATCCTTTGGTTCTGTTAAATCATCAGCTGTAGTTTGTATAGCTAGAAATCCTTCCAGTTCTACAGAACTGACATTGCCTCGATCTTGTCCGGATTTTGCTTTTGACATAGGCCGAACAACCCCAAATCTTAACTTGCTTAAGAGATGGGCTCTTCCCATACCATATCTCATATGGAGTGGTAGGCACAGATTTGATTCGAACCCAATTCAATAGGTATGCAGCTTCTCAAGTGCATAACCCCCAAAAGGAAACAGGCAACTCAGTAGTACTCATCATAGAGCGCACCATATCACATAGGGTGCGATTACTCCACCCCGATACACCGTTGTGCTGTAGTGTATACGGAGGAGTAATGCTAAGAGAGAATCTCATTCTCGTTTAGAATAGTCCAAGAATTCCATGCACAAGTATTCTCCTCCTTGATCTCATCATAGGACATAATACTTCTACCCGGTTTTGGTTCTCTACTTCTATCTTATATTCTTTGAATTTCTCAAAAGTTTCAGACATGTGTTTCAATAGGAACATGTGTCCGAATCTTGAGAGATCATCAGTGAATGTAAGGAAGTACAAAGAACCAGTCCTGGCATATGTAGACTGCGGACCTATATACATCACTATGTATCAATCCCAAAAGTTCACTAACACTTTCTCTATTTCCAGTAAACGGAGCTATGGTCATCTTATCTTTGTGACATGACTGTCAAGTTTCACAAGATATAAATTCAAACTGATTTAAATATGCATCTAAATGTAACTTAGCTAGTCGGGTCGCATAGATATGACCTAGTCTACAATGCCTCAAGAAGGATTCGTTTATTTCTAAACTCTTCCTCTTGTGTGTGTTCTGTATATTAAGAACTGTGGTTTGATTTAGAATGTCTATACTTTTAGATAACGTGCCTGAACTGATCAACTCTTCATATAGGAAATGTGCAAAACATTATCCAACAATACAAAATTATATCCTTCTTTATCAATAAAGAGACTGATATGATGTTGTATGTCAGGTTCGGTATCTAATAACATTCATTCAGAATCAATGTATTTAGAAATACAGGGTGATAACTGCCAACACCTTGGCTGCAACAATTGCACCGTTTTCAACTCTTGAAACTTATCACCCGTTCTCAATTTTCTACCTACCTGTAGCCCATGTAACAGATTACATATGCGGGATCATGATCCGGTATCTAATACCCAGGACGTAGAGGATACAGAGAAACAGTTCTTTGTAATGAACACACCCGAAGAAGATGCATCATCATGTACTTTCTTCGTTTGGGTGGCATGGGATCCTGGTATTGCCCTATTTCCTGCTCGGTCTTATAACAATTATAAGTTGGAGCGGGACCAATGTTCCCCAGCTCAGTATAACAAACGGGTTCGTTCAATACATCCATATTATTATCTTGATTAAGGCGTGACATGGTCGCTACCTGGAGAGAGAGAGAAGAAAACACTCTGCGTGCGCTCTTACAAGATTAGACTGGTTATATATTTTATCTAATCAGGATGGCTCCTACTGTTTCTATCAAATCTTCCTTCAAACCCTAAAAGGAAAGACTAGCCGGGATTAATTACACTCTACAAGTTCGCCAATCTTTCGGCCAGGCCAGTGCCGGTACTTTGAGGGAGGTTCCCCGTGCTTTCGCACGGACCTAATTAAAATAAACCTCATTTTCCCAGGGCCGTAACGCCGTTGACACCTTTCTAGACACCTACTTGATCGGCTAATTGTAAAGTGCAAAACTCTTCCAAGAGTAACAATTACTCGCAGTGGGTATCATGATCCAACTATCATATAGAAGGTATGCAATCTTATTGCAAATCTCAACACTTGAAACTCCCGATAATGGTTTTTACCCCTAGCACCTATGATCTTGGCTATGGTCAACAAATCATAAGCAGTAGTCAAGTTCTACCCGTCATTTCGTGATTAATTAGACCCACCCACATGACCCTTGGCTAAGGTCAACAAAGTCACATGACTGTCCTAACTAATCGCATCATATGCTGTGTAGGAAGACATCACTTAGCTACCATACACTGTGCCTTGACTATGGTCAACAAACACAGCACGAATACTAAGTACTCTACTTCCTAAAATGATGGAGGGTTGCGGATGGTTTTTAAGAAAACCTTTAACGCTTTGAACTTGATCTCGCTGCAGAATCAAATGGTTTTAAATGGAGTGTTTTTGAGGCTTTTGCTAGTTTCGCTAAAGAGGTCACTCCCGGTGAAGGGATCTCGGCTCTTTCCTCGTCGAATGAGGTGCAGGACATTCACAATACCACTATGCAAAGTAAGAACTAGAAAAGCAATCAAAAGATAAACCGAAGGTTGTAGCATCTGCTAGTTATTGCTATAGAGGTCACTCCCGGTGAAGGGATCTCGGCTCTTTCCTTATCAAATAAGGTGCTGGATGTTCTACAAGGAACACTGCTATGCAAAGCAACAACTAGAGCTACTTGATTTTTTGAAATTCGATTCCACAACATCTTTTAGGTTTATTTTCTTTCATTAATCTCATTAATGAATGTCTCATCATTTAAGTCCACCTAAACATCACAGATAAATACAACGTACACTTATGCCATCCGCATTCGCCTCGATGTCCCGTCATGCACCGTTATGTTAGGTAACTAACGGCATAGCGGGGCAGGGCTAGTACGGGTGTAAAACATAAGCAACGTCTATATAATATATCATAAATACTATATACAGTATCTATCTGAATATATCACATGATCACATCACAGATAACGCAGCAGAAAATATCATATGAAATATTGGATATACTAGGACGTCCGTGTTTTATTTTGAGCCTTTATAAAACACGGATTCCACGATCGTGATGAGTAGCCAATCCCTCACCCGTAGACCCCTACGAGAGCGGCAAGCAACCATACCAATTCTAGAGTTAGGAGACCCGGACTCGACTCCTCGAGGTGGTCTCCCACTGGACCCTAGAACCCGGTTACTTGTGCTCCCCTCCTTGGGTCTATCCTAATGTGGAAAAGTAAATAATATACAATGGTGACATCATCCTCAGCCCGGAAGTACCCCAATAAAAGAATATTACATACAAGTTTTTACATGAATGAAAATGAAGAACACTCATCTCACATAAAAAAAACCCGGCTATTCAAACACGACGATCCAATATAACATATCCAGCAACACATAACATCACAAGTCATCAACGTAAGTAAATATGCGTATCCCAATTGTCGTTGATGTATAGCAACGAAACCGGCGATACACCACATATTACACTTACGGTCGCAGAAAAGAAATTGTAAAACTACAACAGTTGGAATCCGCAATTTCCTTAGACATCGCATGCCTAACCAAATGAATTCCTTAGACATCGCATGCCTAACTGTTATAAACCCCGCATTTTAGTCTCATCATCGAAAACTCTTTTCAATATCAAGTCGGGCAATTCAACAAGATTCCCGATATCCTGATCGAATGTTCGTCGCAAACTTTAGTAGACGGCCGCACCCCCGGATGCCGTCGACGAAGTGCACTAAGGCGGAACACCGCTGCCGCGAGCACCCGAACGGATGCTTTTGGCTACGGGGTTCTCCTACAGTCACTTGGTCAGGGCTATGGGGCATGGCTATCTATTAAGTTTACCCGGCGAGTATCTGCGTACGCTACGTGATTGCGACGGACTTTTGATCACATCAAAATCTCGTGGCAACTGATCATTTGAGACTGAACTGCTAGATTTACAACATTCAATTTAGTTATTCATAACTTCTTGTGGATTCCAAATATTGTATCACATTTCAGATAAATAGACAATGTTAAACTTTCCGATCGAATAATCAAACACCCAAGTTTTCCCAAATAGTTCTCAACACTTGAGCGGAGTTCAAAAAATTATCCATCACATGCCACAGTACCAATGGTCCAGCCGTAGAAGGGTCAAGCCAACGCCTCACATGTGGAAACGCCGTACTGCCCCAAACCCTAAGGTTCAGAGGCAGTTCAAGACGGTCACATAATCGAGTTAAGGTTTGTTGTCTTCTAGAGGGTCCATCGAGTTACTTGCACGACTTAGAACGTTTTTAAAGTACGGAAAAATCCAACGCTTGGAAATTTTCCGGCAGGGGAAAAAGTGAGTTATTGATATCCGTTCGAACTTTTTAACACGTTCTAAAAATTACCCGGACAAACTAAAAAAAGTTAAATTATCCGATCGAATCAACAAGTCCCCAATACAACCCTAGAAAACTCAACACTTGAGTGGAATTAAAATATTACCAGAAATAAATGACAAGAAAGGACCTAAGAATAAATATATGAAGTTACAGGGACTAGTTCACAATTTTGGCCGCGGAACCTCGGCCAAACCAAGGGTTTGGCGGCGGTTCCGCGGCCGAATAAGCGAATTAGTGGGCCGTACTTCACAGTAATTCTTAGTTTTTCCTGCTTATTTTTCTGAGTATTTTTAATGCAGAAAATATCACATTTTTAGAAAATGTCCAGAGAGGGGTACATTAGGGTGTGTCAGAGTTCAATCGGACTTCTAACTTCGTCTAGACTTCTCCTAAAACTCTAGCTTAGCTCTGATACCACTGTAGGGTTCCTAGGCACTCTAACAAAGTTCTATAAGGCATCTACCATGCCCGATTCAAAAAATTTAGCCGTGCCAAACAACCCTAACCAAGATCGTATACTAGAGATTATGCGAAAACTATAGCAAGCAAACAATTTTAACACTAAGTGAAAGGGATTACAACCTTTCTAGATCCGGTCCTTCACTTCTAAAGCTCCGTGTTGATGTCCCTTCGCTGCGATCATCGAGATCCCGGACTCTAGTGATGGTTTCCTCGGAGAAATGAACAGGCTAGTTCGTTGACTTCGAGGCCGAAGATGATCTATGTCGAGGAGACTCAAACTCAAGCTCCATCTTCACTAGTTCAAGAACTTTGTGAAGAGAACACCCTAAACTAAATGGCAAGTAGTAGAGGATGATGAAATATGAAGTGGGTTCACTTTGGATTTTGATTTCTCACTTTGTTTCTTCACTTGATAAAAATCTAGTAAGCTTTTCTTCTTCTTGAAGAAGAAGAAGAAGAAGAAAGAAAAGAATAAGAATAATGAATTTCTAAAAAGAATAATCAAGTGAAGTCTATCATAATGCAACCATGGGTGAGTTTACCTTTGTAGAGACTAAACCATAGTTTGAGGTAATGGTTTGGTTAATGAAAATCTTATGCAAAACAAAACGAGTGAACTTTGTCCAAGATGCTTAAAAGCTTCATGAAGCTTCAAGCCAAGACAAAGAAAACCACCATTTTGTTTTACCAAAATAAATAAAAACCCAAACCATTATCTTAAATATGGTGTAAGTCATACACACACCTAAGTTTGCATGTATCATCAATCATGATACAAACTAGTGCACAAACATATATCACATATACAACTTGTGCACATCAAGTGAGAAAATCAATCTGAAGTGAACCAATACTAGTTAATATAAAGTAATACATCAAATATATAATTATACATTAAATCATTAAATCAACACTTGATTTAACGATCCGGTCATATCGCATATAACCGATTAATATCTAGTGTATCAATATATCGAATCAACACTTGATTCGGTATCCCGGCTATATCTCATATAACCGTCCGATGATACAAATCGCGAGAATAGAATACAGTATCACATACTGATATTATTCTCGGTCCCGCACATTTCTCATATGCGCTCCTATTTCGTTTCGCTTGAGCTAGGAAACCTCTGTGTAGGACTCTGAAGACTCGTCAATACGCCGGCAGTAGGTGGTGATCATATCTGTTGGAGATAGTGCCCTCAGAGTCAATTATTGGATCACAGGCATGTGATTGCAATGATTGAGGGAGGACCTGTCCCAGTAGGACAGTCTTACTCGAGATGATAGTATGCTATCTGGTTTATCTTTATCATCGTGTACTGTCTTAGGTGACCTGACATGTCGCTATTACACGTTGATAGAGCCCTTAGGATTCTTTCTTGACCACCAGCAGTATGAGGGCGATCATATAAGTGGGAGCTGGGGTCTATAAGCACATCCTTAAAAGGTCCCTAGTCGTGGGAGTTTCGAGACAGGGCATCGATACTCCAGAGTAGACTAGTGTATACAGTCGAGACCCCGACGAGGGGCGGTGGCCGGTCTCACAAGACACTGGTGTCAGTTGGTTCACCTAAGATGTATACAGGTGCTCATTGGCTTATGAGTACACCGGACAGGACTCGCCGGGAACCTGCTGGTTGGGATTATACCAGACGTCAGATAGCAGTTCCCTGGTGACATGTGTACAGGTTAGTTCATCGACCTGAGGATCGTCATTTGTCTCGTGTGAGTTCCCACTGTACTTTGATTACTACCCTACCACGCTCAAAGGAGACGTGCAAACAGGTTTTAGTTGGGTACAGTCTCGAGCCACATGGAGGCAGTGAGCGGATCTTCAGGGGTTCGTCTCTCCCGGTATTGGGGGTGAGGTCGCGCTGTGTCTAGGAGAGCCATTACACATAGCCCTCGGCCGAGGCAGGAGATTTACTGGTAGGTATTCCAGTAGTATCTCAGGGTGTTCTGGGCTACACTACGACACGACTTGTACCGCTTTTGGGGGTCTGACTTTTACCAACCCCCTAGGCCCGCCATGCGATGCTCATAGACGAACGGACCGGACTGTATGGATATTGTCACTGACAGGCTCAGTATGGTGTCAGGATGAGTTCGCTCATCGACGTCCCTTTTGGTCAATACCTGGTAGCCCGTTACGTATTGGCTTATACCTCTGACGTGCTAGTGGTTAAATCCACAACTAAGGTGTTGACGAGTCTTTAGAGTCCCCCACATTCAGTTGCTCAAGTATTCGGGCGAAAAGCTGTAGAGGCCGTATGGCGATATGGCAGGGTTCGATTAGATACGTGCGGTATTGCACGGATCAGGATCAGACGGTTAATACTAGCGGGCTTTGGTTTAAGCCGGATCCTAGTATTGTACAGTGTAGATTTTGTCTCATTGCATTTGTATTCGATCAGAATACAGATGCGGGTGTGTATACACAGTATCGGGGTTTTTCCTGTAATTTATTACGGGACCAGTTTTCTGGAGTTGCCAGTTTGCTTTCCGTTTCGGCCATATTTCTTTGTATCCTTCATTTGCCGAAGATTGGTGGAGGAAGGCTTATTTGCATTTGTGCAAATAAGTATTTGTGGAGGGTGTTCTTTGCATTTTGTTGGATCATGATAATTGCACCATACCTTGACTTTCTTGAGTTGATGATTGCTTGACTTTCTTTAGTCATCATGTTTTGACTTGATTTATCCATCATGGCTTGACTTTTGTATCATCATGGTTTTGATGATGGTTGTTGGTGGAGTATGGATTTGTTTGTGATGATTGTTTCTTATCACCCTTTCTTTTCTCTCTTGCATTATGATAGTGGTTCGATCATCCATACAACACTCACTCATTCTCTCCTCTCCAAGATCATGGCCGGCCTTGCTCTTTGATGGGGCTGTCCAATTTTGGTGGTGTGGGATTTTGTTCTTCTCATGTTTGAAAAAATCCCATAGCTCCACAAAAGTTGATATATCATTCTCCTCCACAAAAGGGCAACTTCCAAAAACCCCAATAGAGACTAAAGAGCACTACACATTCTACAGCAAACCTTGGGCACGTCGACTCGCCAACTTCGTGCCCGAGTTGCCTCGGTATAGAGGTGAGAGCCCGTAAAAGAAGCAGGCAACGTGGTGCCCTTCCGGCGAGGAGGTGGAGATCGGACATTCCGCGGGAGATCGGGACGACGGCGAGAAGACCGGAGGACACGGATCGCTCGGTATATCTCTCTTCCCCATCTTGTAGTTAGCTAGGACTAGTTAATGGCCCGATCCGGGTTTTAGTGCGCGGTGGTGCCGGTTCAAGAAAATTAAAATTAACCATCGCTTCCGCATTTGGCCTCGTGATGGAGGCCGGGGCACCGCCGTGCACTTACAGTGGTATCAGAGCCTCGCCATTAACATAGTCTAGCTTTGTCTAATGTGTTTTACATTTCTGATCGAACAATTTTCCAAAAACCATATTTTTCTTCACATCAGTTTCTGTCGAAATTTTTTGAAGTCCAAAAATTTTTCAGGTTGTTTCAGAATGATGTGTAGGATATTCTAAGAGTTCTGTGAAAATTTGGGCTCGTGAACAGTCCAAACGACCGTGGAACCGCGGCCAAACCCTTGCTTGGGCCGCGGTTCCGCCGCTACTTGAACTGTTCAGTCCCCCAAAATTCTACAGAATGCTCCTGAGTGGAAAATAGGTTTTCTGGAATGTTAATTTTTGGGCCCAGATTTCTTGATATGCTAAAGTAGTACTTGGGGGCCCACTTAGTAAAATTTGATCGATCGGATATTTTAAACACATTATTTCACAGTATTTACATTATATCTGCGACTGTGAATGTCACTGGATCGGTAAATCCTGTCTAACTGCTATAGCCCGGTTAGATGGATTTGCGAACGTGACTTTCATGTTGATGTTCTGTGTATTGCTGTGATGTTGCGGATCGGTCGTGGGGGATAGCCTGTATGCAATGCTAGTACAGTTTTTGTTGTATTATGTACATTTGATATTGCGGGGCGAGCATCCGACATGTGGACTGCCGTCACTGCCTGTTTGTATTATTATTTTGGGGCACGACCAGGTTGTGGTCGATGTACCCGTTGTATGTATATTTTACTTTCTGTACTAGGATTGCCCCGCGGAGGAGTGCACGGGAAGCCGGGTTCTAGAGGGCAACGGGGCCGCATCTCATGGCATTGAGACGGAGGGGGCTTCATTCTAGAATTGGCGGGCTATTCGCCGCACTCGTAGGGGGTACAGGTTGACCCAGGAGGGGTGCCCAAGTTACCGGATTCCGTGAAGTGCTGGGTGGTCCATTCACGTTGCTGAAGGGGGCTGCCTCGCTTCAGGTTTTGGCGGGTAACTTGCCGCGCCCGTAGGGGTCTAGGATTTTCATTGCACAGGCTATCCACACGACCAGGGGAACGTCGGGTTTCAGCGGCTCTGTGAAACCCGGGGATCCCAGATATCTGTTTTATTCTGTGATGCTGTACATTTCTGTGATGTTGCATTTTTATCACGCCTTGAGCGAAAATTATATATTGATATATATATATATACTAGTAGATGTTGTATATGTTTTGCATCCGCGCTAGTCCAGTCCCTGCTCTGTCGTTAGTTAGCTAACCTAACGGGTAATGACGGGACCCAGTGGCGAATGCGGATGGCATATACGTACATCAGTATATTTTCGTTCTTTGTGGTGTGATCAATTGATGGGACTGCGTTGATTCGGATCAATGCAAGTTAAAAACAAACCTAATCTGATGTTGTTGGAATACTTTTCAAAAAGCTGTTATTGCAAGGACGTTCACTTTTGTTTTGCATCGTGGTATTCAGTTGGAATATTATGCTCCTCAGTCGACGAGGCAAGGGCCGAGATCCCTTCACCGGGAGTGACCCCTTGGACAGAAGTTTGCGTCAGGCTAATAACTTCACTATAGCCGATTACTTTTGCTTTGCATCGTGGTATTCAGTTGGAATATCCTGCACCTCATTCTACGGGGAAAGAGCCGAGATCCCTTCACCGGGAGTGACCTCTTTAGCGAAGGTTTTCGTCACTATATTTTTAAAAGCTATCTGGTTCCTTCAACGATATCAAGTTCATTACGTTAAAGGTTTTCACCAGAAACCATTCGTAGCCCTCCATCATTTCAGTTAAATATTCGGTAGTATTCAAGCTATGTATTTTGACCTCACGCCAAGGCATAGTGTTTGGTAGCTGCCGGGTATTTATCTGTTGCATAGATAGATGCGTTGGTTTGGGACAGTCGTACTACTATTTTGGCCTACGTCAAGGGTATGTACGGGTGGGTTCAAATTAACCTGGACAATGATGGGTAGAACTTGACATGTGACTTATGATATTTTGACCTCACGCCAAGGTCATAAGAGCATAGGGCAAAAATCACATCGGGAGTTTCAAAAGAACTGGAACTTGCCAGATATGCGCATACCTTCTGGAGTGTGATGATGTGAGCGGATTCCGTCACATTATCATGCGGTGATGGTTGGATCCCGATTCCCACTGATGAGTTAGTTTACTCCTCGGGTGACCCCGACTAATTCTTCTTTCAGGTTTGGAGGAGAATTTGAGGTGACAGTGGGAGGTTTCCAGATTAGATAAATTGGTAACCATTCTGATCTAGGTTAGAGTGCACGCTGAGTGTTTCTTTTCTCTCTCTCTTTGGCAGCGACCATTGACCCGTCTCTAAGACTATGACTCAGTGACCAAGTTGACCGAACCTTCTTAAACACTGGCTTTTGGATTGTCAGGGTTGCATACCTCATTGCCACTCCTACTTTTACCCTTTTCTCCAGGACACCCCGTATTACTACGAACGTCCACTTCCATTGGACAAAACCATCGTATGGTTATATATACGAATTCGAAAGAATTTATTCGAGGATGGTTTCTGGTTCTGGAGAAAACGGATAGGACTATTCAGTTGTCTTTTCCTTTTACCTTCTCTCAGATTGCGAGTACTCCTTGGTTTAGGAGATAGTACACCTATTACGCAAATTGGATAGTCTTCTTCCAAACCTTAGGCTGGTGCCGAACGGTGGGGAATGAAGAAAACCAATTAGCATAACGATGGTGTACAGAAGGTATTAAGTTAAGACAAAGCAAGGGATTAGTAAGAGGGCAAAGTAAATTGCGACTGATATTCACGACCAAACCAAGTATTTCATTACCACTCCCACTTCACCTTTGTATTTCTCCAGGACACTCCGTATCACTATGAAGATCCACAGTTTATTGGATATTCCATCGTATGGTTATATACGAACTCGAAAGGAACTTGTTCCAGTTCGGGGATGGATTCTGGTTCAGGAGAAATAGGAATAAGGTTTATTCAGGTGTCTTTTATCTTCACCCTCTCTCGCATTGCGAGTGCTCCTAGGATTAGGACAGTACACCCATTACGCTTATTGGATAGTCATCTTCCAAACCATAGGCTGGTGCCGAACGGTAGGGAAGGAAGAAAACCATTTGGCCTAAAGGGGTATGCAGAAGGTAATGACTAAAGACATAAAAAGGGATTTGGAGAGGTGGCAAAGAATTATACGGTTACAGTCGTGAATCTGGAAGAGGCATTACTAGGAATACCGGGATACCCCATTGAAACATTTCAATGTTTCAGTTTCACTGTGTACTGTTAAAAAAAAACTGATTTCCCAATTAGTCCTTACTCCAGGGTATGTATTTACCAGGTATGATTCTTACATCTGTATGGTTTTACAGATGATGAGTGGGAGTAAGTTATTAGGAATTGGGTGATCATCCTCATTATATCGGGATTCGTTGTAATTGGTGATATTTGAGGAAATCACCTTGGCTGTTTGCCGGTCGGCGAATATTTGGTTTTGAATATCCGCTGTTATGCACCAATTTCAAATCGATATATCTATACGTCTATTTTCATAGAGTGAGATATACCTTTTTGAAATTATGTCTATGACATTTACCTATATCAGTGGATGGTTTGGTAAGGAGCATTAAACAGCGGTGTAATTCTTCTTAACCATAAGTACAGTTTTCAACCTACGACACACAGTGGATGAGTTATCAGACTCAAGGGACTTATACAGAGTATTGTATGTTGTCCAGGGTCCATCAGGACAGAGGGGTTGGTCCTCGTACTATATTCGGTTTACTTATGACTTCTCTAGTTTTTAGACAGGTGTTTCGTGGAAACACAGGGTCCGAATTTTGAGAAGTTATAGGTATTTGAATAGAGTAGAGAACCAGGTGTAGCAAGTATCGGGATTCTTCAAGTTGATCGAAGATGTAGATACTTGTGTATGGTATTCAGTTGATAGTAATGATTAAGAGATCTTGCTTCTCTTTCAGGTTACTCATGATTGGAAGCATTCCTAAGTTGAGTAACGCTGATCGGCCTTCTTCCATTTAGTTGACATGCACTGAAGACAGCTGCATGATTTGAATCTGGTTCAATTAAATCGGTGCCTCTGGTTCTATATTGGATATAGAACAGTTCATATCTTAACGATGTTAAGGTACGGGGAGTTGTCCGGCCTATGCTTAAAACCAGACTCTGGATAACTCAAGGCACGTTTCTGTAATGGCTGTTTGTGGGTTGACCCAGGCTATGAAGAGGGTTGACTTTCTACCATAAGAAAGATCAATAGTGATATTGTTCTAGACTCGCCACAGTTTTAATAAAAATGGATTTTTTCAAAAAAATGGTAGTGGGAGTATGGTAGAACTGGAAGTGATTCCAGAACCGCAAACGATTGCTGAAGATTTGATAGGAACCTAAAGATTCAATCTGGTTTGACATTCCATTGGCCACTCCGCAGATAAGGTGGGTAACTTCAGGCATCCGAGAGGTACTCCGGTAGCCTCAAGGACGGTGACAGGGAAGTTCTTATTTACCCACACTTGCCATTGCTGTTGTTCCAGGCTGCGAGACCCGGCGGGAGGATGAGTATAGTGTCGTTCTGAACTGGCTTCAGAAGTGTACGTGTATATGACTCTGCCAGAGGGTTGTCGTAGTCAGTGGGAGCAGCGGAAGCATTGGTGGACAGGTGGCTTATGTCTATTTATAGACTAAAGCAGATATAGCGGAGATAGATCATCTGTTTCTGATATGACAGTCATAGGTTTGACTTCATCAGAATAAGGGATGGATCTGTTGAGAAGGTAGTAGGGTGTGATGTCATGGTATTTGGATGACATACACAGAGTAGGAAGTGATATTCCTATACTACGATCGGTTATACTTTGGTCGTCACACAGTAGTTTCTCCACATGGGACTTGGACATTATATCAGACATACTGGTCACTAGATCTATGGTTTTAGATCTAGATTTGGGTGGTTTCTCAATCAGGGTACTTAGACAGCATTCTAAAAGTATTTAGAATGGACGACTCCTGGCATGGTGGTGTACCTGCAGGTGATGGAGTCACCCTCTCTAAAGGTGTCTTGCAGACTAAAAGGGAGAGGGATGTGCATGATTGGCAGATCACTTGCTCAGGCAATTGAGTCAATCATGGGATGTCAAATACCACACCAGATGTTGTTCTTGCACTAGATGCAATAAGTTGACATTGATCCTATCCTAGAGAAACAGTCGGAAGCAGTTTTAGAACATAAGTAGATGTTCTAGGGATATGATAACGACAGCCTCATTCGGGAGACAGTTATCATTCCAGGCTTCCAAGGTGACCTGGACGACAAGGAGGTTGTCAGAGTTATAGTTTTTCCTTCTGATGAGGAGCGGTATTTTGGACAGGTGGTCCAAGGCAATACTGAGGGAGGCATGGTGCAGGATACTGATTGAGTTCAGTTGACGATACAGTCTAAGAAGTTTGGATTTGGAGTTCATTTATGAGCTAGGTCCCATCAGACATCCAGACACATTCTAAGACAGGTATTGCTCATTTCGGGAGATGGGTTTCTCCGCGAACTTGAGATATAGAGAGACATAGAAAGAGACATCAAAGCGGATCCACTCACTGAGGCTATTCCTCGAACGCAATAGTTTCGCAAACGAGCTTTGTGAGACTGACAAGTAGAGGAGTTGGGTGGTCGGTATCACACGGGCTATGAGTATGCGACATCGCAATAATTAGCCTTGAGTGCAAGTGGGAGATTGTTGGAGATAGTGCCCTCGGAGTCAATTATTGGATCACAGGCATGTGATTGCAATGATTGAGGGAGGACCTGTCCCAGTAGGACAGTCTTACTCGAGATGATAGTATGCTATCTGGTTTATCTTTATCATCGTGTACTGCTTTAGGTGACCTGACATGTCGCTATTACACGTTGATAGAGCCCCTAGGATTCTTGCTTGACCACCAGCAGTATGAGGGCGATCATATAAGTGGGAGCTGGGGTCTATAAGTACATCCTTAAAAGGTCCCTAGTCGTGGGAGTTTCGAGACAGGGCATCGATACTCCAGAGTAGACTAGTGTATACAGTCGAGACCCCGACGAGGGGCGGTGGCCAGTCTCACAAGCCACTGGTGTCAGTTGGTTCACCTAAGATGTATACAGGTGCTCATTGGCTTATGAGTACACCGGACAGGACTCGCCGGGAACCTGCTAGTTGGGATTATACCAGACGTCAGATAGCAGTTTCCTGGTGACATGTGTACAGGTTAGTTCATCGACCTGAGGATCGTCATTTGTCTCGTGTGAGTTCCCACTGTACTTTGATTACTACCCTACCACGCTCAAAGGAGACGTGCAAACAGGTTTTAGTTGGGTACAGTCTCGAGCCACATGGAGGCAGTGAGCGGATCTTCAGGGGTTCGTCTCTCCCGGTATTGGGGGTGAGGTCGCGCTGTGTCTAGGAGAGCCATTACACATAGCCCTCGGCCGAGGCAGGAGATTTACTGGTAGGTATTCCAGTAGTATCTCAGGGTGTTCTGGGCTACACTCCGACACGACTTTTACCGCTTTTGGGGGTCTGACTTTTACCAACCCCCTAGGCCCGCCATGCGATGCTCATAGACGAACGGACCGGACTGTACGGATATTGTCACTGACAGGCTCAGTAGGGTGTCAGGATGAGTTCGCTCATCGACGTCCCTTTTGGTCAATACCTGGTAGCCCGTTACGTATTGTCTTATACCTCTGACGTGCTAGTGGTTAAATCCACAACTAAGGTGTTGACGAGTGTTTAGAGTCCTCCACATTCAGTTGCTCAAGTATTCGGGCGAAAAGCTGTAGAGGCCGTATGGAGATATGGCAGGGTTCGATTAGATACGTGCGGTATTGCACGAATCAGGATCAGACGGTTAATACTAGCGGGCTTTGGTTTAAGCCGGATCCTAGTATTATACAGTGTAGATTTTGTCTCATTGCATTTATATTCGATCGGAATACAGATGCGGGTGTGTATACACAGTATCGGGGTTTTTCCTGTAATTTATTACGGGACCAGTTTTCTGGAGTTGCCAGTTTGCTTTCCTTTTCGGCCATATTTCTTTGTATCCTTCATTGGCCGAAAATTGGTGGAGGAGGGCTTATTTGCATTTGTGCAAATAAGTATTTATGGAGGGTGTTCTTTGCATTTTGTTGGATCATGATAATTGCACCATACCTTGACTTTCTTGAGTTGATGATTGCTTGACTTTCTTTAGTCATCATGTTTTGACTTGATTTATCCATCATGGCTTGACTTTTGTATCATCATGGTTTTGATGATGGTTGTTGGTGGAGTATGGATTTGTTTGTGATGATTGTTTCTTATCACCCTTTCTTTTCTCTCTTGCATTATGATAGTGGTTCGATCATCCATACAACACTCACTCATTCTCTCCTCTCCAAGATTATGGCCGGCCTTGCTCTTTGATGGGGCTGTCCAATTTTGGTGGTGTGGGATTTTGTTCTTCTCATGTTTGAAAAAATCCCATAGCTCCACAAAAGTTGATATATCATTCTCCTCCACAAAAGGGCAACTTCCAAAAA
Organism: Agapanthus africanus; assembly: GCA_030015575.1. Classification (NCBI taxonomy): domain Eukaryota; kingdom Viridiplantae; phylum Streptophyta; class Magnoliopsida; order Asparagales; family Amaryllidaceae; genus Agapanthus; species Agapanthus africanus. The sequence goes on from JASDDO010000001.1 coordinate 410,761,899, forward strand.
CCCCAATAGAGACTAAAGAGCACTACACATTCTACAGCAAACCTTGGGCACGTCGACTCGCCAACTTCGTGCCCGAGTTGCCTCGGTATAGAGGTGGGAGCCCGTAAAAGAAGCAGGCGACGTGGTGCCCTTCCGGCGAGGAGGTGGAGACCGGACATTCCGCGGGAGATCGGGACGACGGCGAGAAGACCGGAGGACACGGATCGCTCGGTCTATCTCTCTTCCCCATCTTGTAGTTAGCTAGGACTAGTTAATGGCCCGATCCGGGTTTTAGTGCGCGGTGGTGCCGGTTCAAGAAAATTAAAGTTAACCATCGCTTCCGCATTTGGCCTCGTGATGGAGGCCGGGGCGCCGCCGTGCACTTACAATATCAATCACCCACAAGCCGCAAGCGGTCTGCTAAACGTAACGGCCACCCGGGTATTGAGCGATCAGAAGATCAACGAGCAAGCCTGCTCACACTCCTGCGAATCCAATCAGTAACACTTACCGCACAGTCCGGTCTGTTCGTCTGATATGTCGCATATCTCGCCTAGGGGTGGTAAACGTCAGACCCAGTAGCTTGATAAGTCATACCGATGTAAGGTCCATAACAAGCATGAAACTACTGATAACACTTACAAGCAAATCAGTGCAACCCTGGCCAGGGATTTCCAGTTATGGCCAGTCGAGCATAGCGTAACATCAACCCCCAATACCGGGAGAGACGAATCCCCTCCTATCGCTCATTGCCTCCATGTAAATCGGGACGGTACCCAAAAACCACCTGTTTGCACGACTCAGTAGAGCCGTGGTAGGGCAGAAATCAAAGCACAGTGGGAGACACACAAAACTCTATGACGATCTCTGGTCAACAGACTAAGCTGTACCAGTGTCACCAGAGAACTGTCATCTGACGTGAGGTATAATACCATCTGGGAGTTCTCGGCGAGTCCGTCCAGTGTACCCAGTCTCCACTGAGCACCCGCATACCGTCTCTGATGTCAAACACCAATGGATATGGGATCATCCATCTCCCATCATATGGGTCGAGAAGATATACACTAGTCTACTCTGGAATATCGATGCCCCGTCTCGATATTCCCATGACTAGGAACATTGAAGGATGTACTCATGGACTACCCAAGCCACACTAGTATGATCTGCATCATAGTCCTGCAAGTCGAGTACACATCCTAAGGGATTTATCAACATGTAATAGAGAGACAGTAAGTATACATGTTAAGATAAAGAGCAACTAGATAGCGTACTATCATGTCGAGCAAGAAAATCCTACCTATATATGTCCCAGCATCCACTACAATATACATCTCTGTACAGTAATGGCCTCTAGGGCATACATATAGCTAACACTTCTTGCCCCGGGATACCTTACCGGGTCCACCATGTACCCGAAACGGTTCATCCATCTCCTCGAATCGGGTCTCAAAATCCATTAGCAAACTCATGGTGGACGATTCATACATCATGGGAAAATCGCACTTTTCATTTAAAAAGAGAGAAAAGAAGTTTATAAATGTTTTTGCGGTTTTCCCCCGAATCCAGGAAATCTCATGAAAATCCAAATCCAAATCCTCAATATCATGTAAACAGTGAATATAGGCATAAAATCCATGAATGCGGCACAACAGTGAATAATAACATGCATGAAGCAGCAAGTAATAACTACTATGTCTAAACTAACATATAAGGCAAGTACATTAATATCATATCGAAACTATTAGCTAACAAGCTATGTCAATGCAATAGTATTTTCTAAGTGTACGTGACATGGCAATTACCGATGAAGATGTGTGTGAGTCGGCAAGTGTAAGTGGTACATACGCATCATCGGTAATGGTGCTGGTATCCTAACATCATAATATCAACAATGGCATATGAAATCACAATATGAGTATGCAATGCGGAGCGAACAGCAATAATGTGCGGGAGCTGAATACTAAACACAATGATAGCTAAACTGCATTTAATATCAATCTAGTCTAACAACTACACTAAACTATAGGGCTGGGCTAACAGGCTAACTGAAGGTAAGGAAACCGCCTAACATCTGAGTCGATACATATATATATATATATATATATATATATATATATATATATTAGTCGGTGATTCCGCCGCAATAGTATCACATCCGATACAATATCTATAATCAGGCATCCCAAGTCGATAGTGCAGATCAAACATCAAGATATATCTTGTACGTAAATCCGTCGTACGGCATCCCCAAATCTGGGTACAGGTCAGTATCACATTCATCATATTATTCATCTGGTATCCTCTTTATCAATGATCATAATCCGGGGTACTGATTTACGTCTAGTACAATACTAATATCATCGATCCAATCATGATATGACTGCTGATCTACAGCCTCATACAAACCGATATCATCATCATATATCGTCATAAAGAGGTGTACATCGCCCAATGCGACCTATTATGAATATCTTAACATATCTGGTCTCATGTCAACCATTTTATATATATCACTATTCACATGGTATCGTCGTCCAAAGATCCGCTAAAACATCAGGACGTATCTCAAGTACGAATCCTGCCATATCACCGATCTCACGGTCTCAAATCACATCTCATCGACTCATCTCAAATCCCAAATACTATCCTCAAATCCAGTATGTGAACACATAGTCCCATACACATGTGAACACATAAAAATATCCCATATACGCCCATATGAAAGGAGAATATATGCAAGTATGGGTGTGGGGGGGGCAACCACTACTCTAGGGTTTCGCAACACTAAACCAATCCAATCACACCTAGAATCCATCTTTATCATCAATAATCTCAAACAATATATAATCAATATATATGTGTGTATACGTATTCGTATACATCACCACGAACTGCGGGGGTGCTATACGCCATCCACCCGACTTCTCCCCGTAGATATAAATCTACTCACCTTGCTTCTTGTGTGGAGATGCGGATGTCGCCGTTTTCATCTTCAACGCCTCGTCGTTATGTGGGGTACCTATAAGGATATCACAAACGCTAAAGCACATAAAAATCTCATCGAAAACCAAAACGGCATACGCTACGCCCATAGGTACAAACCTATAGCCTCGCATGCAAACACGACCAATAACCCTTTGCCGTTGACGTTCAAACGCCACCCGACAGAAACGAATCATCAAATACTAAAATCTATGCTAAAACAAGTCATAAATCATGCGCCAACACAAGAAAATCATCCCAGATTCTACCCTAGGTGGAATCAGTCAAAGTTGCATATACCAAAGGTCAAATCTATTGGAGATAGGGCCCTGAACCAAAAACGAGGCCAAACCCACCTGCTCTGGCCGCAAATTGCGGCCAGATGGGATTTATCTGCGGCCTGGTGAAGGAGATAGGGGCTAGGGTTTTGTGTGGTGGTTCCATGGTGCCTGCACATCTCACTGTCAAACCAATTTTATTTTCAGAAGGCTCGGGTGATAGCAGATTTCTATAAACAGTCCCAGATTTACAGTTTTTCCCGATATCGATTCCATAAATCAGTATTCTGGGTTTTACTCTCAGGTTTGGGTCTCCAATCAATCACCACAGGGGTTCTAAGGTCACAACGAGCCTCAATTTCACTTTGATTTCAGATCAAACCCTAAACCCTAACTTGAAATTTCAAAAGTCCATCAAACGACACCATATCGACATGAAACTAGTATAGATGCACAAGGAATGGAAATACCATACTAATGGTGCAGAATTTACCTCCTTTGGCAACTCAAGAATTTTCTTGAATTGCTCAAAGTCCTCCAAATCCATTCTTTCTAGGTCCAATGTGTAGCTAGTGAGCTTGGGAACATTTTTTGTGAAATAGGAATAGGGTTTTGGGGTTGGATTCATGGTGGATCTAAGCTTGAAGAGGGAGGAGGAAGAAGAGGGAGGGGCTGCAGCAGCAAGGGGAAGGAGAGGAGAGAGAAATGAGATGATAAAATGATGGGGGAAGGGTCAAACAAGTCAAAAGTAACCCACTCTCTCTCTCTCATCATACTTTACTTTTTCTTTTCCTTTTTCTTTTCTTTTATTCCTTCTCACTCAATGGTAACCCTAGGCTACCATCTACCCACAACATGTAAGAAAATGTAACAAGTGTGGAAAAATGATAATGTGCATGTTTTGCACCAAAAATGCTAAAAACTCGATTTGCGATTTTTAATCGCGATTAGCACTAAATTAGCATATAATTAGTCATAAAAACTTTAAAATGGCATAATTCCATAAAATACGCTATTTTAGAATTTTCCATAATTTTTCCAAAATTTCCCCCCATTTATCGGTATTTAATTATACCGAAATATTAAAATATTCATTAAAAATTAATATTAAATTATAAAAATTCCCAAAAATAATATTTAATTTTTTTTGAAATGTTACAGTATGTTAACCGATAGAAGGGAACTAAGTCGCGCTTTGATCTTCACATACGAGTATCGATGAGAATATGAAACTTTCATATTATCATCGAGTAACATATATTGGTTTTAACTTGAACATTTAACTTGAATAGATTTTACGTTTACGTTTCGTTTTTAAGGGTTTGAAGTTTTTAGCAAGACTTATCATTAAAGATAAAGGACAAACAAGTACGCCATATATATTGGAATACATATGTACTAACTATGATAAGCTTAGAATTCAAGATTTTAGTTAATCTTTACTTTAACTTATAATACTTCCAACATTAATAATTCTGAAGTGGGTGGTTCGACAGCTCACTAGTCAACACCATCGACATTTATCTGTCAAGAAACACCAACCACTAGAATAATCCACCATCACACAACTCCCTTCAATTATTCAACAACCCCTCCTCATCTTACCCTCAAACAACTCAAACCCTCAAGATACCTTCATCACCTTCCGGCGACTTCACCGCCGTGCTTCTCGACTCTCTTATCGATCCAAGCCCTCATGTCACCCAAAACCCTCGCACTGTTCTCGTCTGGCTCTCCTTGAATCAACGAATGATACATTCCCTCGTATAAAATAATTTCTTTATCATCGCTTGTCGCTTTCTCATACAACATTTCTGATCCTTTAAATGATGTCACCCCATCCTCCGTTCCGTGCACCACTAGAAATGGAACAGCGACCTCGCTGAACTTTTCTTGGACGTAATCGCACATCCTTGATATCTCTCTCATTGTTCCAACCCTAGGTCGACCTGTATATCTGAATTGATGAAATATATTAGAATCCATAATCTTGTAACAAACAAACAATTGGTTTAATGCAACGTTTTATTTGGCTAGAGTCATATATTGACTCTATTCAGTTTCCTAATGATTTCGACGAGGACATCTTTATGTCAATTAAAAGAAGCTTGTCAATGGCAAGGATTGTTGTGAGACCTGTATAATTGGTCAATACAACACAAATGACGTGGGATCATTTTTCCAAACCTTATTCATTAATTCTAAATTTACATGGTATGAAAGTAATGAAAACGAAATAAGGCATTATGACAAGGGGAAAATGGAAATAAAGTGGGTGTTGGTGATCCTGTGCATGTACCGATGATAAAATCAGAGCAAATTCCTTGATGCTTTCATGAAATTTATTCAGAACACATCAAAACCACTGCATGCTCCCTGTTTTTCATTTCTTTAAGTCGATTTTAATCAGTTTAAAAAATCTAAATCCCCCAAATATATGTATCCTTTCACTTGCCTAATAAGGCACACCATTTTTCCCTTCCATGGAAAATTTCTAGTCAAGATCTTGTAATTTTTTCAATGCAGAATTAGAGTGATATATAATCCAACCATTCATCATTTAACAAGAGGTAACCGGTCTTTTGTAATAAACCGAAAGAGCCTTAAATTAAAAAAAAAAGAAAGAAAAAGGAATATTAGTGTACCTTCTGGGATTGGAGGCAATGATCTTGAGCTTCTCGGGGTCCTTGATGGCCTTCCCGACCATCTTGTTATCCGGCATGGCCTCCCACGTATCCGCCAGGCCAAACAACAGCCCGAACAGGAACAGCCTGACCCTCGACGGCTTCATGTCGTCCGGGATAACAAACAGAGGGGCCGACAGGATCATCCCCGTCCAATCACCACTGTCTTTGGACCTCAGCCACATGAGCATGGTGACCAGTCCCCCCATGGACTCCCCGAACAGGAACGCGGGGAGGTCCTTATAGGGTGCGGAGTTGCGGACAGAGAGGAAGTAGGAGAGGGAGGCGTCGGCGACGGAGCCGAGGTCACCGAGGTAGCAGCGAAGGCCGTCGGAGCGGCCGTGGCCGAGGAGGTCTGCGCAGTGGACGGAGTAGCCCCAGGAGCAGTAGGAGAGGGCGATCTTCTGGAACAGCCAGGAGGAGTCGGAGCCGTAGCCGTGTGTCATGAACACCGTACCATTGACGGGCGAAGACGATATGGGGGTGAATGAGTTAGTGAAGAGCTTGGCGCCTGTGGGGGTTGTGAAGTAGGACTGGGTGTTACGGACGCCGAGGGAGGCGTAATAGGTCTCCTCGTCCGGGCTGTCCCCCCAGAAGTACCGGGTTGCCGGCGGCGGGGCCTTCGACATGATGGCGTCGCTTCGGCAGAAGCAGGTCGAGGGTTTGATTTGGATCCGATAAGGGGGAGGTTGACGATGAGGGGAAGGGGAGGGGGTATATATGGAGAGAGAGAGAAGAGGAAGCAGGTCAGCGGTTTTCACCAACTACATACAGGGGTTGGTTTGTTGAATGAAGGTTGGTGATTTGGGGTTGGTGGGATGGGACCCACATGTCATCATCATGTGCTCGAGTGGACGACGGGTCAGGGCCATTGTGAAACGGATGTGTCAAACGAGTCGAACATGTATTCACACACCCTCACCCTCTCCCTCTCCCTCTTTTTAATTCTAACAGAAAAGAGAGAAGAAAATAGGAAAGCACTAAGAAAGTGATAAAACTTGCCTGGTTGGCCTCAAGAAAAGCAAGAAGGTTGATTAATTGGAGTTGAAATAAAAATAACAAAAAGTAAGAACTAAATAACATATTAAGAAAGAATTAATTGTTAAATGTTAATTTAGATATACACTATAAAGTTGGTTAATACACTCTCTTACTCACTTTTCTTTCATTTTCTTCGGTTTGATTTAGAAAGTGAAAATGGAAAGTGAGTGATGCCGCATGCTCGCTTTCTATTAATTTCTCTCTCTTATTTTTTAAAACAAACAAATAAATTGAGAAAGTGAGTTCACTTTCTCATTCTCTATCCAAATACCAAACATGCCCTAAAGCTGCTTAGATCCAAAAGCAAGAGGCTAAACTTTTAGTTGCGTTTGGTAGGAGCTAATTTAGGTGGTAATTTTAGATTACTATGAAATATTACCATACTTGTTTAGGTGTAAAAGATATTCTCGAGAATATAGGATTACAAGGGTAATTAAATGGCCACATTTCCTGGTAATCTTATTCCCCCAAAACATGTGTCTATCCTAAATTACCATGAAATATTCTCGCATAACACGAATAAATCTTGACCATTTGCTGCCGGCCTCCCTCACCACCCGCCGGCCGACCCCGCCGCCCGTCGTCGGTCGTCACCGGTCATCGCCAATCGTTCACCGGTCCGCCGGTCATCCGCCAGTCATCACCGATCATTCACCGAACGGCCAGCCGGCCGCCAATCAGATGTTCGCAGTTAGTCGACCTTAATTAGTCGCCGGTCGGCCTCACAAGCCGTTGTTGGCCACTCGCCGGTCCGCCACCGATCTAAAGTTCGTCATCGGCTTCATCGCCGGTCAACGGTTGCACATACATATATTATCGGGAATGATTAAAGTATATCAAACACGTTAATACAAGATTTCTTGGAATTAGATGCCAGGTCATCCCATTCCCGGTAATGCGAGAATTCCCGGTACTTTTCCATTTCATGTACCAAGCACAACCTTAGGTCTTGTTTGGCAAATTGAGTTTCAAAATTTTTTTGTCCCATTGAATATGAATACTAGTGTTTGTTTGGAGTATTTTATTTACTTGACTAACAAAATTGAAGAAGTCATTTGTTTGTATGGATATTGAATTGTTTTTTTTTAAGTTGAAATAATGGTGTAGGGTGATAACCTATTATTATGTTAGCTAAGCACATATTAATATGTTGTATTAATAATTATTAAAGTAAATAATAATCTATATTTTTATTTTTTGTTATTAAAAATGATAGATGTCAAGAGTCAAGCCAAGAGTTGAGACTAAAAAGAGTTGGTCTCAACACTTGACTTTTGGTGATGTGGGATGAGATGGTTGAGTTCAGAGCCAACACTTTGGGCCAATGAAACAAACACAACACTCTAAACTCAGCGGGACAAGAAAAATTGATGTCTCTCTTGACTCCACACTCAAGCCTCTAATCCGTGAGACAAACAGCCCCTTGGCATAAAAAGACTTGCTAAACCTCCCTAATACTCAAATCATAAGTTTTCAAGTCACCTAAGTACTCTTATTTTGTATTTTTCAGGCACTCAAGTATTCCAAGAGTAGTATATACATTTTTTGCATGTGTGTTCATCACGGTTTATTGCATTCTAATACCACTTATTCTTAGTCTTGTGTATATAATCAAGTGTTATTTGATCTGTGTGTGCTATATAAGTGCAGGAAATGGGTGTTGGAGCAATTGACGGACTTTTTAGTTTAAAACGATGCAAAACAGACATAGTCAAAGTCAACGATCAACGAATCAACCCAGCAAAATTAAAAGTTTCTTCAATTCAAGTTTTGAAGAGTTAAAAGACCTCCAAAAATACCCAGAAGAACATAGAGAAAAGACCAAGGCCTAACCCAATATTTTGGCCGCCAATTGGCGGCCAGAGTGGGCTTTGGGTTTATTTTGATCTTTTTGAAAGCTTTCAGAATCCTCTAAGGTTTCCCTCTAGAAACTCTATTTATATCTCGGATCAACGGCTCAATAAAAACATAGATAGAACTAGCCATATGTGGTTAATAAAGTTTGGTAGGATCTTTTTCTTTTTCCTTGAATGTTAGCTCAAGGATGAGATGAAGTTAGAAACTTTATTTACTTGTATTTACATTTTACTTTATTTAATTTACATTCTTGTAATTTCATTTTACTTAATAGAATAGCCACTTTTTCAATTGAGCTCTTTATTTTTTGTTCTTAACTTAGCTTAATCTAGTTGTAGGTTGCCATTAGTAAAGTGTAGGGTTCCTAGGCACACAATAGAGGTCTCACAAGGTATCAACCATGCCAATTTCAAATTTTATGGGTGCCGAGAAACCCTAATACGGATCGTTGACTAGAAGTTTAGGCGATATACGAAACTAGTTAACAACTTAACTAAAGATAAGAAGCTACAACCTTTGTAGATCCGGATATCCACTTCCTTGGCTCCACGTAGGCGTCCTCTCGCTGTCCATCTGGAATCCCGGACTCAATCGTCGGCTTGATCGGAGAAATGGGCGGACTAGGTCGTCGGCTTCGTGCCGAAGATGATCTACGTCGAGGCATCACAAGTTCAAGCTCCGACTTCACAAATTTGTGAAACTTGTGAAGAAAAAACCCAAAACAACTTGACAAGAGGTAGAGGGTGAAGAAATAGGAGGTGGGTTCACTTTGGAATTGGATTTCTCACTTTAGAACTCAAGTTGCCATTGATGGCATCAAGCTTTCTTGAAGAAGAAGATGATGAAGAAGAAGAAAGAATATGATAAGTGTTGAATTAAAATGAAAAATAATTCAATACTTATCATAAGCTAACCATAATAGAGTGTAGAGAATAGACCATGGTTACTTGGATGGGTTAGGGTTAAGCATGAAGACAAGAATGGTTAAGAAGTCAAAGCTTTATGAAGCCTCAACTAGAAACAAATAAAGCCACCATTCTCATCTAAACCATTTCCAAATAAATAAATGAACAAATAAATAAATAAATGAAAAAACAAAACCCTAATCATCTCTTAACCATGGTTTAATTCTTTACACTTAACCAAATGATCAAGTATCATCAAACATGATACAAATATGTGCATAAAAGTATATCACATATACTTCTTGCACATCAAGTGAGAAAATCCATTTAAAGTGAACCAATACTAGTTAATGCAAAGTAATATATCAAATATATATAATTTTACATTAAATCATTAAATCAACATTTGATTTAACGATCCGGTCATATCGCATATAACCGACTAGTATCCTATGTATCGGCTCATCGAATCAATCCTTGATTCGATATCTAGGTTATATCGAATATAACCAATCGATACATTCATCGCGAGAATGAAATACGGTATCACATACACGCATTATTCTCGGTCCTGCACATATCTCATATGCGCTCCTATTTCGTTTCGCTTGAGCCAGGAAACCTCTGTGTAGGACTCTAAAGACTCGTCAACACGCCGGTAGCAGATGATGATCATATCAAGCACCCACAAGCCGCAAGCGGTCTGCTAAACGTAACGGCCATCCGGGTATTGAGCGATCAGAAAATCGACGAGCTAGCCCGCTCACACTCCTGTGAATCCAACCAGTAACACTTACCGTACAGTCCGGTCTGTTCGTCTGATATGTCGCATATCAAGTCTAGGGGTGGTAAACGTCAGACCCCAATAACCGATAAGTCGTGCCGATGTGAGGCTCATAACGGGTCGAGAAACTACTGGTAACACTTACCAGCAAATCTCTGATCAGCCCTGGCGAGGGACTTCCCTGTTACGGCCAATCGAGCACAGCGCAACATCAACCCCCAATACTGGGAGAGACGAAACCCCTCCTATCGCTCATTGCCTCCATATGACTCGGGACTGTACCCAAAGACCACCGTTTTGCATGCCCTCATGGACGTGGTAAGGTGGAGATCAAAGCACAGTGGGAATCACACAAGACTCTATGACGATCTCGGGTCTACAGACTAACCTGCACAAGTGTCACCTGAGAACTGCCATCTGACGTGAGGTATAATACCATCTGGGAGTTCTCGGCGAGTCCGTCCAGTGTACCCAGTCTCCACTGAGCACCCGTACACCATCTCTGATGTCAAACACCAATGGATATGGGATCATCCATCGCCCATCTCATGGGTCGAGAAGCGTATATGCTAGTCTACACTGGTATATCGATGCCTCGTCTCGATACACCCACGACTAGGGACCTTGAAAGATGTACCTATGGACTACCATGTCCCCACTAGTATGATCTGCATCATAGTCCAGGTAGTCAAGTACACATCCTAAGGGCTTTACCAACATGTAACTATAAGACAGTTTAAAGAGACAAGTGTACATGTTAAGATAAAGAGCAACCAGATAGCATACTATCATATCGAGCAAGAAAGTCATCTCTATATATGTCCAAGCATCCAATATAATATACATCATCTGTACAATACTGGCCTCTAGGGCATACATACAACTAACAATCTCCCACTTGCACTAGGGCCAGCTGCTGTAGTATCGCATACCGAGCATCCCGAAGAGTCTCTCAAACTGTATCTGGGGAATGGCCTTCGTGAGTGGATCCGCCGTGTTTTCCTTCGTGTCAACCCTCCTGACCTCGATCTCCCGGCGATCAACTATCTCCCGGATCAGGTGATACCGCCTCAGAATATGCCTGGATCGCTGATGGGACCTGGGTTCCTTGGCCAAAGCCACCGCTCCATTGTTATCGCAATACAAAGGTATTGGATGCTCAATGGATGGAACCACTCCAAGTTCAGTAATGAACTTCTTGATCCAGACAGCCTCTTTAGCAGCATCGTTGGCAGCGATGTATTCAGCCTCCATCGTCGAGTCTGCCACGGTTTCCAGCTTGGAACTCTTCCAGCTAACCGCCCCTCCGTAAAGGGTGAAGACAAAGCCCGACTGCGACTTAGAGTCGTCCTTATCACTCTGGAAGCTCGAATCGGTAAAGGACTCCACTTGGAGTTCTCCGTTACCATACACCAAGAGCATCTCTTTAGTCCTTCGTAAGTACTTGAGAATGCTCTTCACAGCTGTCCAGTGACTCTCTCCAGGATCAGCTTGATACCTGCTCACTACACTTAGTGAGTATGCAACATCGGGTCTGGTACATAGCATCGCGTACATGATAGAGCCTACAGCCGAAGCATAGGGTATCCCTTGCATGCGAGCTCTCTCCAAATCAGTCTTGGGAGACATCTCTTTGGAGAGAGTGACTCCAGAGATCGTGGGTAAGTTCCCACGCTTGGATTCTTCCATACTAAACCTCTTTAGTATGGTGTCAATGTACCTGGATTGGGACAATCCCAATATCCGTTTGGATCTATCTCTATAGATCCTTATTCCCAATATGCAGGAGACATCACCAAGATCTTTCATTGAGAATCTTTGTGATAAGAAGAGCTTGACCGATTGCAGCATAGGAACATCATTTCCTATCAAGAGTATGTCGTCCACATACAATACGAGAAAGACAACCTTACTCTCTGCCACCTTCTTGTAGATACAAGGTTCATCTGGATTTTTGACGAAATCAAACTCTTTGATAACGACGTCAAAGCAGATGTTCCAACTCTGCGATGCTTGTTTTAATCCATAAATGGATTTAAGCAGCTTGCACACCTTCCCGCTGCTCCCACTGTCTACGAAGCCCTCTGGCTGAGTCATGTACACGCACTCTTCTAAATTACCGTTTAGAAAGGCGGTCTTAACATCCATTTGCCAGATTTCGTAATCATGATATGCAGCGATGGCAAGCATGATCCGGATGGATTTAAGCATAGCCACTGGAGAAAAGGTTTCGTCATAGTCCACACCTGGTCTTTGACGAAAACCCTTTGCTACAAGTCTAGCTTTGAAAGTCTCCACTTTCCCATCTACACCAAGTTTCTTCTTAAGGATCCACTTGCTCCCAATGGGTTTTACCCCTTCAGGAGCAACTTCCAAAGTCCATACTTTGTTGGTGTACGTGGATTCCATCTCGGACCGCATAGCATCCAGCCATTTCACTGAGTCCCTACTCGTGATGGCCTGCTCGAAGCTAGTTGGGTCATCATCATCCATGATGCAATCCTCGGTCCCTCCATCCATGAGAAAACCGTAGTATCTCTCAGGTTGGCGAGGAACCCTACTAGATCGGCGGAGAGGCTGAGGTTCGTCGGGAGCTACTGAATCCTCTGGTTCCACTAAATCTTCAGTTTGAGTTTGTGTAGCCGGAATTTCTTCCAGTTCTACCTTATCGCCACTAATTTCTTTTGCAAGAAATTCCTTTTCCAAAAAGGTGGCATGTCGAGAAACAAACACTTTTTGTTCCTCTGTATGGTAGAAAAGATATCCATGTGAATGTTTGGGATATCCCACAAACGTGCATAGAACTGACCGTGCCTCGAGTTTGTCCGGATTTTGCCTTTTGACATAGGCCAGGCAACCCCATATCTTAACTCGTTTAAGACATGGTCTCTTTCCACTCTATATCTCATATGGTGTGGTAGGTACAGATTTAGATGGAACTTGATTCAATAGGTATGCTGCTGTCTCCAGCGCATAACCCCAGAAGGAAATAGGTAACCCAGCTGTGCTCATCATAGAGCGCACCATATCTAATAGGGTGCGGTTCCTCCGTTCTGATATACCGTTGTGCTGTGGTGTATATGGAGGAGTCAGCTGAGAGAGAATCCCATTCTCTTTTAGGAAGTCCAGGAATTCATTGCTCAAGTATTCACCTCCTCGATCAGATCGAAGGATTTTAATACTTTTTCCGGTTTGGTTCTCAACTTCTTGTTTATATTCTCTAAATTTCTCAAAAGCTTCTGATTTGTGTTTCATCAGGAACACGTACCCGAACCTAGAGAGATCATCAGTGAATGTAATGAAGTATGAAGAGCCATCCCTGGCATGTGTAGACATAGGACCGCATACATCACTATGTATCAGTCCTAAGAGTTCAGTAACTCTTTCTCCGTGTCCTGTAAACGGAGTTTTGGTCATCTTGCCTTTGAGACATGACTGGCAAGTGTCATAAGATGAAAATTCAAACGGATTTAAATATCCATCCTTATGCAACTTAGCTAGTCGTGTCGCATTGATGTGACCCAGTCTACAATGCCACAAGAAGGATTCGTTCATATCAGAACTCTTCCTCTTGTGTGTGTTTGTTATGCTCAGAACTGTTGATTGATTTAGAACATAAATGCCATTGCACAACGTGCCTGATCCAACCAACTTTTGGTTACGGAAAATGTTCATAACATTGTCCTGTAATACAAAATTATATCCTTCTTTACTCAATAAAGAAACTGATATAATGTTGCATATCAGGTTCGGCATGTAATAGCATGTTAGTTGTATGTATGCCCTAGAGGCCAGTATTGTACAGATGTTGTATATTATATTGGATGCTTGGACATATATATAGAGATGACTTTCTTGCTCGATATGATAGTATGCTATCTGGTTACTCTTTATCTTAAAATGTACACTAGTCTCTTTATACTGTCTTATAGTTACATGTTGGTAAAGCCCTTAGGATGTATACTTGACTACCTGGACTATGATGCAGATCATACTAGTGGGGACATGGTAGTCTATAAGTACATCCTTCAAGGTCCCTAGTCGTGGGTGTATCGAGACGGGGCATCGATATACCAGTGTAGACTAGCGTATACGCTTCTCGACCCATGAGATGGGCGATGGATGATCCCATATCCATTGGTGTTTGACATCAGAGATGGTGTACGGGTGCTCAGTGGAGACTGGGTACACTGGACGGACTCGCCGAGAACTCCCAGATGGTATTATACCTCACGTCAGATGGCAGTTCTCAGGTGACACTTGTACAGGTTAGTCTGTAGACCCGAGATCGTCATAGAGTCTTGTGTGATTCCCACTGTGCTTTGATCTCCACCTTACCACGTCCATGAGGGCGTGCAAAACGGTGATCTTTGGGTACAGTCCCGAGTCACATGGAGGCAATGAGCGATAGGAGGGGTTTCGTCTCTCCCGGTATTGGGGGTTGATATTGCGCTGTGCTCGATTGGCCGTAACAGGGAAGTCCTTGGCCAGGGCTGATCAGAGATTTGCTGGTAAGTGTTACCAGTAGTTTCTCGACCCATTATAAGCCTCACATCGGCACGATTTATCGGGTTATTGGGGTCTGACGTTTACCACCCTTAGACTTGATATGCGACATATCAGACGAAGAGACCGGACTGTACGGTAAGTGTTACTGGTCGGATTCGCAGGAGTGTGAGCGGGCTAGCTCGTCGATCTTCTGATCGCTCAATACCCGGGTGGCCGTTACGTTTAGCAGACCACTTGCGGCTTGTGGGTGCTTGATATGATCATCATCTGCTACCGGCGTATTGACGAGTCTTTAGAGTCCTACACAGAGGTTTCCTGGTTCAAGCGAAACGAAATAGGAGCGCATATGAGATATGTGCGGGACCGAGAATAATGCGTGTATGTGATACCGTATTTCATTCTCGCGATACATGTTTCGATTGGTTATATTCGATATGACCTAGTTATCGAATCATTGATTCGATAAATCGATACATTAGATACTAGTCGGTTGTATGCGATATAACCGGATCATTGAATCAAGTGTTGATTTAATGATTTAATGTATAATTATATATTTGATATATTACTTTGCATTAACTAGTATAGGTTCACTTTAAACGGATTTTTCTCACTTGATGCACATTGTATATGTGATATGCTTTCGTGCACATTTTTGTATCATGTTTGATGATACTTGATCATTTAGTTAAGTGTATAGAATTAATCCATGGTTAATTTGATAATTAGGGTTTTGCATATTCATTTATTTATTTATTTGTTTATTTATTTATTTGAAATGGATTAAGATAAGAATGGTGGCTTTATTTGTTTTATGTTGAAGCTTCATGAAGCTTTGACTTTGCTAACCATTCTTGTCTTCATGCTTAACCCTAACCCACTCAAATGACCATGGTTTATTCTCTACACTTAACCCTAGTTTAAGTTATGATAAGTATTGATTTTCTATTTTCTTTTTAAAAAAGGAACTTATCATAACCATCATCTTCTTCTTCTTCAAGCTTGCTTGCTACATCAATGGCAACTTGTGTTTTAGTGAGAGAAATCCAAATCAAAAGTGAACCCACCTCCTATTTCTTCATCCTCTACCTCTTGCCAAGTGGTTTTGGGTGTTTTCTTCACAAGTTTCACTTCTTGGTGAAGTCGGAGCTTGAACTAGTGCAACCTCGACGTAGATCGTCTTTGACACGAAGCCGACGACTTTGCTCGCCCGTTTTCCGATGAAGCCGACGAACGAGTCGAGGATTCATGATGGACAGCGATGGCATGATCACGTGGAGCTAAGGAGGTGAAAATCCGGATCTACAAAGGTTGTAGCATCCGAACTTTAGTTAATTTGTTAACTAGATTTGTTTTTCGCCTAGAATTCTAGCGACGATCCGTAGTCTAGGGTTTCTCGGCACCATTTTTTTGAAATCTGCATGTTTGATGCCTTGTGAGACCTCACTAGGGTGCCTAGGAACCTTACACTGGTATCAGAGCCTAGCTAGAGCCTTAGGCGAAGTCTAGACGGAGTTTGAAGTCCGAACGAACCCGAAACCATAATTCCAAGGTGCTCTCTGGAAAATTTCTGAAATTTTGGATTTTTGTCAATTAAAAATATGCAGAAAATCATGCAGGGTCTTATATGAAATACTGTGAAATTCGAGGGCCTGATTCAACTTTTCCACCGCGGAACCGCGGCACGAGCTATGCATGAGCGGCGGTTCCGCGGCCGTACTGTTCCCTTATTTAATTTTTAATTCACAGTAATTCATATATTTGTATATTATATTTTCTGGGTATTTTTATTGTGACTCCACAGAAGAGTATTTTGGGGTTGCTTTGGGGATTCAATTGTTCGTTCGGGTTATCAAATTTTTGTCTAAGTGGATTTCCAGATAACTGTAGAATATGTTAAAAATGTTTGACCGGATACAAATACCCAACTTTTCCCCTGCCGGAAAAATTCCAAGTGTTGGATTTTTCTGTGGTTAAAAGTCGTTCGAAGTAGTGCAAGTAACGCGATGGTCCCTCTAGAAGACAACAAACCTTAACTTGATTATGTGACCGTCTTGAACTGCCCTTTGAACCTTCGGGTTTGGGGCAGTACGGCGTGCCACATGTGAGGCGTTGGCTTGACCCTTCTACGGCTGGACCGTTGGTACTGAGGCATGAAGTGAATGTTTTTGAACCTATTTCATGTGTTGATCGGTGTCGGGAAAACTTGGGTGTTCGAATGTTCGATCGGAAAGTTTAATATATTCTATTTATCCGGAATTGGATACAATAATTGGAATTCGCAAACAGTTATGAGATAATTGGATGAATGTTATAAATCTAGCAGTTTAGTCCCATACGATATTGAAAAGAGTTTTCGATAATGAGACTAAAATGCGGGGTTTGTAACTGTTAGGCATGTGATGTCTAAAGAGGTTGCGGATTCCAACTGTTGTAGTTTTACACTTTCTTTTCTGTGACCGTAAGTGTAGTATGTTCATATCGCCGGTTTCGTTGCTATACGTCAACGACAATTGGGGTATGCATACTTACTTACGTTGATGACATGTGATGTTATGTGTTGCTGGATATGTTATATTGGATCGTCGTATTCGAATAGCCGGGGTTTTTTTTATGTGAGATGAGTGTTTTTCATTTTCATTCATGTAAAAACTTGTATGTAATATTCTTTTATTTGGGGCACTTCCAGGTAGCGGAAGTTGTCACCCTTTGTATATTATTTACTTTTCCGCATTAGGATAGACCCAAGGAGGGGAGCACAAGTAACCGGGTTATGGGGTCCAGTGGGAGACCAACTCGAGGAGTCGAGTCCGGGTCTCCTAACCCTAGAATTGGCAGGGTTGCTTGCCGCTCTCGTAGGGGTCTAGGGGTGTGGGATTGGCTATTCGTTACGACCGTGGAATCCGTGTTTTATACTGGCTCGTATTGAAAACACGGACGTCCTAGTATATCCAATATTTCATATGATTATTCTGCTGCGATATCTGTGTTGTGATTCTGTGATGGATATAGTATATAGTATATATGATATATTATATAGACGTTACATATGTTTTACACCCGTGCTAGCCCTGCCCTGCTCTGTCGTTAGTTACCTAACCTAACGGTGCACGAGGGGACATCGAGGCGAATGCGGATGGCATAAGTGTACGTCATATCTATCTGTGATGTTTAGGTATTTAAATGATGGGACGTCATTAATGGGATTAATGAAAGATAAGAAACCTAAGATGTTGTGGAATCGGATTTTAAAATAAAACAGGTAGCTACAGTTCTTGCTTTGCACAGCGGTATATATGATATACCCTGCACCTTATTCGATGAGGAAAGGACCGAGATCCCTTCACCGGGAGTGACTCCTTTAGCAGTAACTGGCAGATGCTACACACTCGGTTTGGTTTTGATTGCTTTTAAGAGTTTTTTCTTTGCACAGTGATATATTTGATATATCCCGCACCTCAGTCGACGAGGAAAGGACCGAGATCCCTTCACCGGGAGTGACTCGTTTAGCAAAACTGAAAAAGCCTCAAAATCGCTCCATTTCAAAACTTCATTTGATTCTACAACGATATCAAGTTCATTACGCTCATGGTTTTATGAAAACCTGCGTAGCCCTCCGTCATTTCAGATAAATCCTACTTAGTATTCGTGCTACGTTTGTTGACCTCCGTCAAGGCGTAGTGTGCGGTAGCTAACTAGTATTTGTCTGCTTATGCATATGATGCAGATTGAATTAGGGTAGTCGTACGACCTTGTTGACCTCCGTCAAGGGTCGTGCGGGTGGGTTTGATTCAATCAAGAAATGACGGGTTGAACTTGACTTGCACCCTGTGGTTTGTTGACCTCCGTCAAGGTCATAGGATGCTTGGGGCAAAATATTATCGGGAATTTCAAGTGTTGAAATTTGCAATGAGATTGCATACCTTCTATGAGATAGTTGGATCCCGATACCCACTGCGAGTAAGAGTTACTCCTGGGAGAGTTTTACACATTGCAATTAGCTGATCAAGTAGGTGTCTAGAAAGGTGTCAACGGGGTTACGCCTCTGGGAAAACGAGGTTTACATTAATTAGGTTCGTGCGAAAGCACGAGGGACCTCCCTCAAAGTACCGACACTGGCCTGGCTGAAAGATTGGCGAACTTGTAGTGTGTAATTAATCCCGGCTAGTCTTTCCTTTTAGGGTTTGGAGGAAGATTTGATAAAAAGCAGTGGGAGCCATCCTGATTAGATAAGATAATAACCAATCTGATCTTGCACGAGCATACGCTAAAGTGTTTTCTTCTCTCTCTCTCCAGGTAGCGACCATTTCATGCCTTAATAAAGATAATAATATGGATGTATTGACCGAACCCGCATGTTATACTGTGCTGGGGAACATTGGTTCCATTCTTTCCTATAAGAGTTATAGGAATGAACAGGATATAGGGG